>CM052220.1:4089594-4602748 GCA_028454225.1 Lasioglossum leucozonium | reverse complement strand
TTTCTTATTTGGTAATTGAATAAAGACTTAGACATGAAATTCCTTTTTGTATAATTTTTATTATTTTCGTCATTGAAGTACAGATGTTCCTTTTAAAATAGTCGTTTACAATGCTCAAGAATAACCTTTGATATAGATAGAATATTTTCAAGATTGTCTTCATTTATATGTATGTGTACTACATGATATTGACATATACAATACATACAATTTCGGTCGCTATTATTAACATCCTATTCCTTCAGTGTTATCATGCAATTGATTCTTATTCTCGCTAACATATTATACACTATACAAAATCTTTTCTTATTCCACATCAACAATTACAAGAAACTTCTTATGACAATTCTCAAATACATTCAAAGTCCACATTGAAAAAATTGTGAAAAGGAGTCCAACATCAATTCTAAAACAATTGTTCGCATACAGTACCAGTCTACTGCAAGATACAATGTTCTGTTTCAATGTGAAGTAAAGGACTCCATCATCCCCCTGATAGTCGATAATTGACAGTGAATGGTCTATCCAGAGGGGTCGAGGGGCAAAGTGCTCTCGGAAATAAAACGCGCATGCCAAACAATCCCACTTGACAACCGCTGATCCACGAAACGTCAGCGTGCTATCAGCGGTGACAGCCGCCGAAAGAGGGTGGAGGTTCGCGGAGGTTATCGAACTCTCTCCCTCTTTCTTTTTCGTTTTCTCTTTTATTTTTGAACGTCACGGCGAACCTATAGAGAGACAGAACACGAGAGAGAATCCGAGAGCCTTTGTTCCGATAGGTAAGTAGCTTTTTCGACAGAGAAACATTCTGTCGCTCGGGGCGTGGAAAACCGAGCCCTTTGAGGATCGACCGATTCATCGAGCCACTCGTTCAAAAATCAGTCTCGTTTGAGCCTTTCTATGCCGCCAACTACGGCATATTGAACGTTCTGCTGATCGGTCGATTACAAATTGCTCGTTTACAGAATTAAAAGCGTCGAATTATTATTATACTTAAATTACTCAAAGCTGAACCTACCAGAGCCGGTCTTAGATTTTCTATTCACAATTATTATAAGTATATCAAACAAAATTTAAGCACGTAAACTTAATTTTGTGATTTTTATAAAGTAGCACATATTTTGTAGTGTTTGGTGGATTCAGTATTACAATTATTGCAATATTTAGTTACTCTAACTGTTTGGCTACTATGTACATAAATACTAAATACTCTAACCTAAACATTATTCATTTATATTCAATTTAAATCGCTCAGAACTAACAACTTTTAGTTACTCCAACTTTTTCGCTACTTAAGTACTAAACGCCTTAAAAATACCAGGTTTGAAGTTAGCCCTACATACTCCAAACCACACATTCCCAATTTATACAATTTACATCTTCTGAAGGAGCTTTCACTCCCAACTTCGATATGCTTACACATTAAACGTCTTAAAAATACATAAGATAATTACAAAACGATGTACTCGGCGGAAAAGGTAGTTGACCAGGTTTGAAGTTACCCAATTAATCGCTCCGTCTAGTGGTTCTCGCTTGAACATTATTCAATATACTGAACGGGTCTGTCGCAGGGCTCGGTTTTTGCAGTAGCCTCGGCAAAAGATTAAGCTCTCTTCAGGTAGGGTGGGAGAGAGACAGCGAGAGTTCAGAAAGTTTTAATCAAATGCGCCGCGTGCCGGCGTCTCTTCTCTGTTTTTTTCTCAAAAGCGTCGCAGGTGAACGACCGACTAGGTGAAAAGCCCAGCTTGAATAAAGCAGCGAGATGAATCGGGGGAAAATGACCGATGCGCAGAGGTGCTCCAAGCCGACCGGCCGCCGGAAGCGGAAGAAGACCGGCAAGAAACCCGAGTTCTTCAGGTACTCCATTCTCGGAGATCGCTCTTCACTGTGAAAAAAAGAAATGATAAGATCAGGACGCTGTTCAGATTCATGCATCTCGGTATAGCTTGTTGAAGCTTTCCCGAGAGAGGAACAGCGACTTCAAAAGTTCGATGCCGTTCTAAATTGATTGGCTACAAGATGCGCACCATTTCTCACGGATGCTTTTCGCTGTTCTCTCTCCCTATACAGGACACAGTATTATTTCACCAAGGGCCATGAACACTTGGGAGAAGCAATTAACGTGAACAAGGAGCAGTCGCCTTTCGCCCACCCACCTTGTTCCCTCATGTTCTCTTATTTCCAATATTGGAAGGCCAGAAAGCGGTCCGCGGACCTCGAGCGGAGAAAAGGAGTCACCATGGACGTCGAGAGGAACAAAGAATTCCTGCGCACCCTTCGTGTAAGTAGTCCTGAAGAGAATCTCTCCTTCGCCTGCAATTAACAACGGTTACTTTGACAGATCTGTAGGCATACCTTCACACTTTTATCAATTATTTAATTATTTCATCAGGTATTTTAGTCATGCTATTAATTTTTCTCAACGAGGATGTTTCTCTACGTACTCAGTAAGAATTCCCATGGATGCGCGAAGCTTGCAGCTTGTTTTTAGGATATGAAAATTGCTGGCTTCTTAGCGTTAATTGCTTGAAAAAGGTTGACGTGGACCTGGAAGCGCTGGAGGCAAAGAAGCACAAGGACCTGGACGAGGCAATGGCCATCACAGACGTGGACCCAGGCTTCTTCAAGGCGTTTTCAAACCGTGTGGTGAAGGAGAAGTTCTCCGTGACCGAATACGTGGACGATCTTCGCTCGATCTTCAAGGCTCGGTTGCTAGCTGGACAAGAAATGGACGACTGTATACGAATCGATCAGCAATTCGTGGAGGAACATAGGCGATTGGACGAGATACGGGTATCTTTTCACTTCAGATCGAATGGCCTAGTTTTTTCAGAAATAATCTTCCTCCCCGATCCCCGATCTTAACTTTAGAACCCCTTCAATACACCGTTTGATTTTCCCAGCGTCGCTACAACAGATATATCAGTGGTTTCGAGGACTTTCTGGCCAAGGATCACGAGATCAGCATGGACATCCTGGTGCGAGCCGAGGAGGAGGCAAAGGAGTCCCGGGAGCTGACCAACACCAGGAACCAGCTTTCCAGGGAATACGGCCAAGTCAGATTGGAAGTCTACCTGTGGGAAGAGAACTGGAGGATGGTGAAGATGTGCCAGAGGTTCCTGTACCAGGTCTCGCCGATATCCTGGCGAACTGAGCACGATTGGATCCATCGATCCGAGTCCGGGGAGTGCGTCGTCACCTCCGACAATTTATTCGGTCGCTACAGAATGGTCGATGAAGTGGCTTCGTTGGACTGCTTGATAGGTGGTTCTTCTATCGTCTTATCGCGTGTAATTTACCGATGAAACTTGCTCTTAGCTTTCTCGTTAAGAAATAAGCAAACCTAATCTCAACATCTGAACGTTAGACAGAGGAATCAATCGTCGAAACATTTATTCTTCACGGGTTCTACTTAGAAGTACCGAAAAAACTGAGCTTCCAGAGTATGCGCTGAATCACTTCAGACAGATTAACCCCAGACAAGCTAAGCTTACAATCAAACCAGAAGTCAATAAATAATTTAATTTCCCAGGCGATAGAAAGCAAATGTTCTTAACAGTTTGCAATTCGTTGACTCGAAAAGGAGGAGTTTTCTTGCCAGTCTTCCCGCAAAGGATAAAAGAATATTTTGAGAGCATACCTTGATCCCCAGATCTGTTCGAAAAAGACATCATGACGGACGGTGCAACAGAGATGTACTTCGAGGATCCATTCGACTTGATCCGAGTGTTCAGAGCGATCGAGACACAGAATCTGAACGCTTTAATCCACGTGGAGTCCTTGGCAGAACCGATGAGTCAGATGATGAGCCAGATCGAGAGTGCCGAGGTGCAGATCCAGAACAAAGTCAAGGAACTTAAAAGCTCTATCGCCGAGCTTGAGGTAATTACTTGGAAAATAGCGCTGAAACGAATAGAATAGCCAATTAAATATTAATATTTGCGATATTAAATACCGAATTAACTAATCGACTCTTTTAGAATCTCTCTCTAAAATTGTTTGTCATTTAGCAGAAAATCGTTAAGCTTCTTTTACGTACAGCAGATTCGCTAAAGAACCTATTAACCTTCGCTGTCGCTGACGTGAATGAACGTCACTTTAAGTTCTGTTTCTGGTTGCTGCTAACGCGAATTCGCGTCATTTTTCAAGCTTCTTTTGGTTTGTAGTTTCAAACAGCTCTCAGGAACAGAGAAATTGACAAAACCGGTTGTAAATATGTCGATCGATTTCTGGTAGCTCCACTAGCCTGGTCAAAGGCTTCGATTAATAAATTCAATACCAAATTGCATAGCTTTTATATTTTTTTTATTCTGCATCTCTAGTCACCAATTTTTCTTGACGAATAAAAACCATGCGATTATATTCGAGTTTCTGATATTTACGACGTTATTCTCACGCATCATAGTTTAATTATCTAGGGTTAAAGCGTTAACGTTCAATACGTGCTGTGCTTCCTGGATGATCCACGGTCTACCATAAACGAATATCTAAGTGAAATGCTACGGTCACAAGAACGGAACACATAAAATAGAGAAAATTGCTGTTCGATTGAACAGAGAAGTTTTTCCAAGGAAAATCTGTTTGAACCTCGAAGTTCACAGCTCCAGGAGACACGGAACGTTCAGGAAGTGGGGGCTCGAGAAATTTCAAAGCACAGAGAGAGAGAGAGAGAGAGAGAGAGAGAATTCACTCGCAATCTTCTGGTGGCAGACCACCATCTCCCAATTAGAAACGAGGGCCGCGGATTTGGAAAAGCACGCGAACGCGCTGCTCGAGGGAGCTTTTCGGAACGCCGTGTTCTCCGAAGAGGTGCTCCGGTTTCAAGTATTCATCGAGGACGCCTACGAGAGCTGCGTCGGTCCGAACGACGCCAATCTGGATAGTTTCTCCATGATGAAGTGGATCGAGAAAACTCACGAGGACCTCAATCTGGAACTGGACACGCTGCCGCCGGAAGTAGTTCTGATCTGCGAGAAAGAAGGGTTCAAGCAAGAGTTGAGGGCCATGAGGGAGACGGAGGAAGCTGCTAGGAAGGTCAGAGGATACCAATGTTTGATTAGTATAATTTTCCAGATTTTCCTTTCTGTCAATTTCGAATTGTCATTTTAAAAAATGGTAAATCTCAACCTAATTAGTAAACTTGGGAGCTTGCAAGCTTGCGTTCGAGTTAAATTTCATTTACACCGTTGCAAGTTCCAATGACAATGCGATTAGTAGACTGCGAATTTTATGAATTTATGAGAAAACTGCAATTGATGCAGATAATTTTTATTTTGTATAAAAATTCGCAGTCCAATGTTTAGAGCCGACAGGTTCTCAACCGACTTCATCTTTCGCCAATTGTTTTTCACGTATCGGGCTATTAAAATTGTAAATCAAGCGGTAGGTTTGACGGTTCTCCCTGTCCTCGCAGTTCGAGCTTATGCATCGATTACTGGAGTCTCTGAAGCGTGTCATGGAGCCACCGGCGATAAAGAGTCGGCCTCTGGTGTGGCGTTCCGAGCCAGCGACTCAAAGGGCCAGGGCAAGTCCGCCGCCCCCGGTGCCGACCGACGAGGAGTGGCAATATTTGACCTTCTTCACCAACTACTGCGACAATGAAGACTTCACCGAGTATCGTGTAAAGTTCCCCGATGATTTCGACCTAACCTTCCAGTCGAAACAGCCGGAGGTCGAGGAGGAAGTAGCCGAGGAAATCGCCGAGGAAATCGCCGAGCCCGATCAGGAGCCCGAGGACAAGTGATCCTGGCAACTTGCTCCTCATCGATGAAGCTCGTCGTGGAAGCTGTATGGCAATGTTAACCACTGGCCAACACAGGTAGTAGTTGCTAGAAGATATCTATGCAAATTCGTAATTTTACGGCGATCTGTAGGAAAGAGAATAAGATAGGGTCGATGTAGCGGGTAGCGTGTCGTTTATTTGAAGCAGAATAAAATGGTGATGAAAAATCGTAGGGTGATTTTTGTGAAGTTCATTTTTATATCCTTGATGGTTTGAGTCCCAGATAATTTTTTTTAAACGGATTACAATACTGCAGGTGTTTAACAAAAAATAAAAATCCTCGTGAAAAATGAAGTGTTGCATTCTGCCATGCTTATACTTCAAGAGAATTCGCAAATGCAAACACTCGATTTGTTTGGGAACGACAAACGGCGAACACCCCGTTAAATCGCGGAACGCCACTACAATTTCTTGCCGGTACGGTGGATTCGGGAATTACCAACCGAAGCGTCCAAAAATTAATTTCCACGAAGCCGGAACTTGTTCGAACATAAATTACCGTTGCGTCATCCGCAAACATCGAGGCAACGCGCTGCAACGTAAACACATCCGCTGACGGTATTACGAAAAAGCTGATCGGACCATAATTAACGGGGCAAAGTAATCGGATATTAATTACCGGGCGTAAACGCGCGCAAACACAGATTTGGTTATTCGGTGTGTAAACAGAGAGGCGCGGTAAGTATTGATTTTCCATGAGGGTTGTGGAAGACGCGTATCGCGGTGCCATTTCTGACGTACACCTTCAACCTCGTTCCTGTACCATTTTTTACCGGACCACTCGTGAAATTGCTTCTCCCCTTTTCTTCTAAACTCCCTCTCTCTCTCTCTCTCATCCGTTTCTGCTCGCAACCCTTCTCTCGTTTCTACCGTTTTCTGTACGGTTTTCTGTGTACCGAGTGCACGCGTACGCCTTTATGTCTTCCTCATCTGCCGTCCGGCTGCGTTCCTCTCGCACTCGTCCCAGGGTCCTTTGGGAGAGAGGATGCAAAGAAACAAGCCGAGAGCATTCTACGTGGCACTGCAGCTCCACGGAGTAATCCGGAATTATGGAAACACGCGAAAGAATCGCTGCGACGAGCTTTCTCCATGAATTCACCGCGCACCTCGCTCGAGAACCGCGGAGACCAAACATTTTGGTAATTTCTAGATGCGTACCTTTCGCTGTTTCCTTTCGGACTGATAGCGAGACTGTACAGAGATGTTATATAGACAATTTGGAAAAGATCCTTCTTAACATCATAGAAAAGAAGCAGCGGTCTCAGTCTACGTTTTACTAACGTTTTATCAACGCAATATCTAGCGACAATAATTTCATAATCTTTGAAAGTCCACGGTTCACGGTTAAGGATTGTTTAACAGATCTTCCGGCGACAATAGCAATTTCAATCGTGAACCAACCAGTCGATGAAACGCGTGAACGGCGGAGACCGTTTGCAGAAGAGCGACGCCAAATATCCCCCGAATTGACTCGCATGACGGATGTCAGGGTTGAACCGGCAAGGTACACGAGAATTTTTAGGTCGGCCTTGGTAGGCTGTCTCGAGACTGTCGCCACCGACACCGGAGTGCCACACAGGGAACTGAAAAGGTGAGGGTTGCACGAGCCAGTCGAGGACCACGTGTCTGCTACCGATTCCACTCCGGGAACGGAAGCGTCGAGGGTAGGATAGTTCAGTGTATCGTCGCGAACGATCCTTAGAGATCTTCCAGACCTCTTTTCACCGTCGAGTTTGCCGACACTGCTCGCGCGGCAACAGTCTCGAAGAAGAAAAAGACCGAAGCTCGAAAATTGCAGATCCCCTGGAAAAATTGAGACTTCAAGTTCTGTAACGAACGCTAGAGATTTCTGAAGCAATTCGAAGCATCTTCAATGCCATAGAGCATCCTGAGCAACCCCATAAAGACCGTAATCTCTTAAACGATGCCAGAGTCTTCGAAGAGCGTAAAAGTCAATGGTCCCGAAGTAGCTGAAGAATTCATATAACAGTTATCGAGGCTTCAGCAGTGTTTAAACATTGACAAACCTCCGGATAATAAAAGACTTTAACAATAAAATTACGCATCTACCATTAAGTTCCAAGTTCCCGTCAAATTTCCACTTTCCAAAGACGCTGAAGAATCCCTACATCCTCGACAAACACTCTCCGACCCCAGATTCGAAAATAATTGATCAACCAAAGAGCTTAAGATCGGAGTACTTTCGTGAGGTTGAACAACTCAAAAAAAGACAAAATTCTGAATTCCCAACTTCCTGGTTTCTCAGGTTTTCCCGCGCGACTTCCCAAAGACGTTGAAGAGCGCTTAGATCGTGGACAAACATCCTCGGAGCTCTGTCAGCGGAGAAACCGATCTCCAAGGAACGAATCGGTCAAAGAGGCCAGCGAGCACGAAGAAGACAGCGACGGAGGCAATGTTTTCTCGTCGACGTCTTCCGGGCAACAGTGGCTTCAGGACGAGAGGGTGAGCGCACAGGGTGAGGAAGAAAAAGAAGCGGAGGTAGCAGGGGTCTGGAAGGCTGGAGTACCGGTCCCAGAAGAATGGCCGCCGTTCCCGTGGAAATCGGCGCTGGAAAGCCCGGATTTTGCGTACTTCGAGGAGGCCTTTCGAGATTATCCCCATGGCAACGAGGATTGCTCGATAGCAGACAGGCTAGGGTACTCTTCAACGAGCCCTCTCCCTCCCTCCTTCTCCACCTCCGCCACCACTCTTCTCTCTTCCCTTTTTCCCACCGTTCCTGTCCCTCTCTCCACCCAGAGTCTGTCGCTCTTGATCGCCCGTCTGTTTTCAACCCCCTCCGGTGCAAACGGCTGCTTTCGCTCGTTCTCCTTCTTTTTTTTAGCACGCACACCGGTCCTCGCGTGTATTTTGCTCTTTACCACGTTCCTACCGGGTCCAAACCCGCGCTATATTATTCACCATTCAGCTGTCCGTGAACTCTCCGCGGCTAGAAGAGGGCCTTTTGTCTCGGCGCCAGTACTCATCCTCGCGTTCGAGCCGCCCACGCCTCGTCTTCCCGCCGAATCTTCGCAAGCTGTCTTCGTTATCTTCCCACGGGCTCGCTCTGAAAAGATCCCAGCCATTGGCGAGTCGTTGCACCTGCCGAGAATCCGCTGCTACAGGCCCTAAATGCTTTCGTTGTTAACAAACTGCGTTTTCGGTCCACGTTTGAAAACGCTGCAAATACAGTACCAAAATGTACTTAGCCTCATTTTATGTGTACTTCCGTATTCAGAATTCCCTAATTTTAAAAAATTTTACCGAAACGGGGCGAACCGTGGGAGAGTATCGGTAGCGAGGTCGTTAGTGTTGCGTTGAGCTATAAAACGCGCCGTTTCCGTTTTCCGGGGACGAACGTCGGTCCACGATGTGCCAGAATTATTCAGAAGGGTTGCAAAGAGCTTCCAGAAACAAGGAGGTCCGATGCAATTACGATATTCCTCGGTCGAAGACGTTCTTCGTTGTATTAAGCGGGAAGACGCTAAGAGCTCGCCTGCTCTCGCCCTCTCCGTCGTCGCCGTCGTCGTCGTCTGCCGTCCAATTTAATGAACCTAATTAACCCGAATGTGTAGCCAGAAGGGACAAGCCGACGCCAGGTTCGCTGACCCGAAAGCTCCCTGTGGATTAACACGTCGCGTCGCGGAGAACTCGACGGAACGCATCGGCAAACTTATTTTTGGAATCGATCTCTCGTTCCGCGGTCGAAATTCGCGCGGCGGATTCGCGAACGTACGAACGGTTCGCGCGCGAAAGCGAGAGCCGATGAAAGTTCACCGCAGCACAGAACAGCACAGCGCAGCGGCTCGGGAAAAAGAAACAGACGCTCGTTAATTATTGTTGTCGTTAACAACGAGATCGGGGGCTCGGTTTTCTAGGCCTCGTGAGAAAGTTTACGGCTCGCTGAGCCCGCTCGCGCCAAACGCTTTGTCCACGAATTAAGACCCGTTAAGAAGCGTTGCGCGCTCTGTTCGCGCTTCTGATCCCCTCTCGACGGGGAAATGCGTTTTTTAATACCTATTCTCCTTGCCTCTCACGATCACGCACTTCACGCCATTTTTTTCAAGGTAGAACCGAGGTGGACGCTTCGATTTTACAAGAGTTCGAAGACTCCGGAAGAAATTCCGAGAATTTCGGGAAACGTGGATTCCAGGAAGTTAAAAAGGATCTAGGACGCTCTGGAGGATCGCACGATCTCGAAGTGTACGTAACACCCTTCGTTAACTTCAACATAGCTGGCGTAACGCGAAGATATTCTTAGAATTCCGAGATCTCTGAGAATCCTAGAAGATTGAAACAATTTTCTGAAATCTAGGGGATCTTGGGAGATGTAATCTTGCCTGAGATCTTCGAGAGATGTTTGCCTGTTTCAAAATTTTCGGAAAATTGCTACATTTATCCTTAATCGTCTAAATGATTTCTCTGAATTTCTCTCGGATTTGTTCATGTTGATTATTACGATTGCTAAATAAATGTTCCCGGATTTTCGTAAATAATTTAGAGGTTGTATTTTCAATCAGGGTCTTCCTTACCTCGGTGAATTGATTTACGATTTAATTGTCGCTGGAATTGCCATCTTGACACAAATGTCTCTGCGTCATTTAAATAACTTAGAAGATGTACACCGACTCAAGATGGTCAAAAGATCCTTCTTAGCTTCAAGGTTTCCAGAGAATTCCCACATTGCGACTCTGACATTTCCCTGCGCGATATCTCGGCGGATTGTTTTGCGATTTAATTGGCGCGCGAATTGTTATGATCGCGAAATGACTGTCTCCGGGACTCGCAGATACCCCGTCGCCAGACATCGCGATGCTTTCATCCGGACAACATTTTAACCGAATACTGTAAATAGTTCTAGTTGGCGTGGAACCGGGGAACAGAGGCCGCCGTATTGAAACGCGTGGACGAGTAGCACTCGAGACAAAGGGCTCTTTTATTCAGAGTTCACGGACGGCTGAATAGCGAATAAAGTAGTTCACCAGGACTACGGAGATCCATTGTTGAAATTACCTAGTGTCTGTGTTGGATTAGCAGATTCCCTTCTCCGCGGTTTTTTTTTCATGGCGCATCGAACGATGCGATACGGAAAGAACGCGATGCCGTTGGAAATTGTACAACGGACCTTGATACAGTGTCTGACAACGATTCTTCATGGTGCGAGTAATTTCATCCTTTTTGCGCTCTTGAATCATCGCAATCATCTGTGAATGTGCCACCTCATTGGAAAAAATAAATCTCAGTTCGTGACCGTAACAAGAATACGTACACGAAGTACGAAAGTACAACTACAACAAACGAATTAAAAACTATTTCTTTTTTTCGAATAATATATTAGAATTATTATATTAAGAGAAGAAATTAATTTCAATGTTTGATCCCTGCCGTAGAAAATGTTCGTGTTCGAATATTGAATGTATCTTTTGTTTCGCCGGTTGAAGGGTGGGCAATAATGTGCGCGTTTCGCTAATTTTTTTCTCCACGAACCGGCGCACCGTGATTTCCGCTGGATGTCGGCGAAGCTGTTAGGATTATTTTCGGCGGAGCGGCGGCGCGGCGCGGCGGTTTCGCATGGCGCCAGGCGCGTGGGCGTGCACGATACATCGGAAGAGATTAATTTCAGAAAATAGTGTGTCGCCATATACGTAGGTACAGTGTGCAACACGGGTGAACACGCGACGCCCTTTTCTATCGTTCGTTCCTATACAAGGAGCGAACTATAACGCGTGGCGCCCACGAATCGGCGCCCACGTCGATTTTCAGCACTTTTGATTCCGGATGCGTGTGCACGAAAACGACACTACTCGCCGCGGCGTTTACGACACTGGCGGCACGGCATCCTCACGATTCGATCGTTACTTTTTAACCACCTTGTTCGCCGAGTTTCCTTGTCCCCGCATTGGTTCGCGCATTCTACCGAATCCTTGTGCAAACAGCTTTCAAATCCTTCGGAAAATTTCTGACTGGATCTTCTTTTTACGAGGTGGTTTCTCGCGAGATTAATTTCCGCACGGTTTTCTCACAATTATTTAGTCGACCGGACTCTTTTGGATCCTCTAGGAATTATGAAAAAGGAATTTCATATACTCGTGTTTATTGTGAATACAATTTTAACACTAGAGCTACCGAGGCTACTTTTACAATTCGTGAAGTGATCTCGAGAAGAAATATTTTAATATGCTTATTTATTCAAGTACGTGTTACCATAAAAATCCTGTGAGATCCGATTAAATTCAATCCTGTTATTATTATAAAGGAATCCACGTCTAAATGGTCCGACCAACTAATTCTATTGTACGACAGAAATTAAAAACGCAGCAGGTCTACTACAATATTACCAAGCATACGAGAAAAATTTTCACAGGCTGTCTCTTCCGGACTGATTCTACTCAAGCTGAATCTCAGTGTCGTATCGCAAAAGCAGAAACTGCCCAGACAATTTTAATTCCCTCGACAACAATCGTCTCCGGCGGCAATCAACCGAACACCCCGTTTAATTGGTCCGACCAGGACTGTCCCATTCTACTTGAAGAATCGTTGTGCGCCCTCTTTCGCCGATGATAAATCGAAAATAATTCTCTCGGTGAGTAAAACGAAAACACCGTGCGATTTAATTGACACTGACGTGTCCCGAGGGAGAGTGAGAAGCTGACAACCGAACAAAGTGTGTTGCCGCGGCGCGGTGTCCTCTATACTCGGTACTATAGACGGTCGGCGCGGCGGCGTCTTTCACTTTTTGCCGCAACTGTACGCACATGTGCATCTAAATATATTCGCATACGGTGCACGTGCTGCTGCGCCGCCCACAATCGGAGCGCAGCGTGCGCGCACGTATTCCACGATGATCCGAGGAAAGCACTCGTGGTGAGAACCGAGAAGAGAACACTCCACGGAAAGTTTCTCGGGGAAAAAACAAATCTGCTTCGAGAATCATTTCTCTTCTTTCTTTGCCGGCGATCCCGCTCTCGTTCTCTCTTTGTCGCGCGCGGATTACAGAGACGGAAGAAAAACGACAAAGCGGAAAACGTCGTTGAAAAAGTCACGTCCGCGCAGCCAGGCTTAAATGAGACTGCACAGCGGGAAAAAAGTTCGTCAACCAGATGATGCTGTATTTAACACTTCCTCGCTCTGCATTCCAACTTCGTTCGCATCGAACAATCGCGAAATTGTTCCTGGAAGGGCTGAAAATTGAAAAATTATGAAAAATCGTAAACCTGATTGTGGAATAAATTACAATTAGCGTTAATATCAGTTGCAGCGAAAAGATGAAATATTTTTCTGAGAGTAACGAACGTTCGGCCGACTATAATACCCTTTCCGAGAAAAAGGGTTCAAGCGTTGGCCGAAAGGGTCAGAGCTCGATCAGCGACGAGACACGTGGACTATTTGGTCCCCGGCTAATTTACAAGCTCAATGCACTCATTCCCTCCGAGCATTTCGAATGCAAAGAGACTTTGATCACTCTCTTCCGGCAATTATGCTTAGCACTTGTTCTCCTGAGTACGTTAATAGGTAACGAGCGGCTATTTTTGCGACATTGCCGCCTTTAACTTCGCTCGTGCTTCTTTGTGCGTTAATTTCCGGCTGAGTTTATTATTCCCTTGGCGACAAAGGTGATCAGCGAACGGTCAGGTTACCATCGAAAACCCACGGTGAACGGTGAAAACGGTTGTCCAATTATTCGTGCGCATCGAGCAGAAGTCTGTCGCGATCCGATCCACGCCGATCGAATCGCAGAAAACAACGCGTTGTTTCCCTATTGTAACGACCGCGAACTTTCTATGATTGTCTCCGCGGACGCGTTCACAGCTGTCGTCTCTAACGAGCTGTGAAACGCGCGTCGTACACTGTTATAGTCGTCCGTGTTCCCAGATTTGCGAATCACGTGAGACGCGATGCTGGAGAAAAACGTGAAAAAGAAATTTCGTTACTGTATGGGGGGATCAAATTGGGAAAGTTACGAATCAATATTTCCTATTAGGGGAGTTCGCAAAAATCCTCGGACAGCGCGAGGCCATCGACAAAAGGATAACACGCGCGACCGGAGTCTCTCCAGAAAGTTTCGTTGGAAACCCGTCGAACTAGTTCCTTTTTTTTCCCCCGCGGCGAATGCACCGGTCCTATTGAGTCGTTCACCGGCGACGCAATGGAAATACTTATCAAGGAAACGTTCCACGCAGATGCACCCCGGGAAAACACGATCTCTGGTCGTCAGTGTGCGACGGCACAATGACACCGTGTTCGCTGAAAGACAACCTTGTTCCGCGATGCGACGACGACGCCACGCGGCTCGGGTTTTTGTCGATACACTCTGTCCCATATAACAGCGGATAGACAACGGTGCGCGAGGACCAGGGGAGCAGCGGAGAGGAGAGAGAAAACGAGAGAGACAATGTTCGAGCATCGGTGGCATCGCGACGCCGTCCTCTAACGAGCCTTCCGGTAATTACATCGCGCTGTGCGAACTTTCTACGATGAATTTGAACACGAGTCTCCATCGCCGTCCACGATCTTACCGATTCGAGCAATTAACGTCGTGGCTTAATTGTTCCCCGTGAAAATTCAATGTTTCTACTACGTTCTTATTTTTTTTCTTTTCAACGTGGCTGAGATCCGAGACGCTCCTGACGAGGACTAATCGCACGCTGATCGAGTGAAAGCGAGACCACCGAGACCGTTTCCTCCTAGTGCTCGAGCGGAAACTGATCCGGCGATCGGTATCGCGGCTGAAAGCGATCCCTGTGTCCTCTCCGCACCGTGACTGCTGCGAATCGGAGAGACAGACACTCTGTGAACCATTTCTGAGGGAGACCGTATGTATTATGATTTTTAAGATTGTTAAATATTTATGGAGATCTATTATTAATTTGCATCCATCCTTTCTCTCCTCTAAGACTAGTGCCCGTAGAGACTCTGCAGTTGCTTGTGTACGTAAGAGTATGACGTTTAGAGTGTGATAAAAGATGAGTTTTTCAAATTTCAGAGTTTTTCAATCTGCAATGGATTTTACAAGAGGGATAATAGGCATTTTTAAAGAAGCAATTTTCTAGTCTCAGGATTGAGAAACTTCTCGCGTGAAAGCATTCTGCTCCACATGTAGATCGTGGGACTGTGAATGCGTTAATGAGTTCTTGAACGAGTATTCTATTATTCTGGTTCATTTGTTCAGCTGAAGTTTCGTTCAAGTGCCTTCTCTCAGTTCTTGAGAAAGTCTTCGAGTGTTTAGTTTTAAAAGCACCGCTATTTTCTCCGGCGATCGATGCGCTGGAAGTTTGCACTGCTTGTCTGACCGTGGCTCGCTGAATCTACTGAAGAGTAATTGTCCAATGCTTCGCTAATTCACTGTGATACACATAGTAGTAGCATTCTTGTCGAGACCATTCGCAACTTGTTCTTTCAATATGAACTCTGTCTTGCGCTGTGGACGAACCTATAACGGACAAGGGTCGCGATTCACTGCTTTAATCTTCGCAATGTTCTTCGTTTTATCTCGTACTGTACATCCTTCGAACAAAAGCCTAGTAACATGTTGTCTAACTAGAAACAGGGACTGTAGACGAGCCTACATTGAGCAGCAGTCTCGATTTCCCAATAGTGCTATTACGAAGACACTTTGCTTCCAACTTGCTCGCTTCGCCAGCCATCGATGAGCTGAAATAAGCGTACCTACTGTTCCATATCACTTTCATAAGCTAGGAAAGGCCATGCGGTAGCAAAAAGATCATCGAAGCGTATTTATAGAGAGAAAGAGCGTACAGACGATGAATTATTCAAACAGCAGGACGGTTCCCAGGTTGGCTGGTCGGCTCGGGACTTCTTCCACTCGAGCAGCCTGCCTTCGGGAAATTCGATCGACGCGTGGCACGTAATTTCCATAAAATAGGCGAAATTAATGCTCAAAAATGTCCACAACTAAAACGCATCGATAAAGTACTCGAAAAAGGTGTAAAAATATCCCTAACACGCTCGGCATTTATTTCATAGCCTTCACTGTTGCAATATTCTATCAAACAGTTCCGTACGAATTTCAAAAGTCTTAGTACCATACAAATTGTAAAATTGTTTTCTTTAATTTGTTACTATCGATCCCCAAGACGATACCAATATGCCCCGTTCAACTCGTTAACGACGTATGATAAACAAAGATTGGTAGAATAGGAGACAGGACTTTTTCTGCAGCGTTTCACGACAGCTTGAGAACCTCGGGGCAAGTTTCTATCGCTCGACTGGCTGCTCTCGTTGAATGGGATCCTCCTCCAGGATTCATAGAAGCGTCCTGTCGTGCTCGCGGTGCGTGCACGGCGTAAATGGCCACGTGCCGTGTATCCGATCCTGAAGAGAACAATAGCGACTGCAAGACGCAACGTTGGGCCGTCTTTCCTTCCCCTTTTTCTTTTCCTCGGCGACGTCGCTCGTGCTCGGGCTGATCCGCATGAATAAGTAGCCCCGACGACACAGCAACTGGAGGAGGTGGAAACCAACGCACACCGTCCGATTGTTATTGGCCGGATGAAGGTAATTTCAAGGTTCGAGCAGAGAGAGAGAGAGAGAGAGTCAGAGGGACTCTTCTTCCTTGACTGTCGACCAGGGAATGGCTCGTGCTGCACAGGAATCCAAGGAAATTTCGGTCTGTCTTTGACCGGGGTAATTGGCCGGGGATAATCAAGGAGCTTCCGCCTTTCGAGAGTTTACTTTCGAGGCCTGCTACCAGGCCTGACTCGAATAAACGTTTGCGGATTCGCCGGTTCCTGATCAATTCGGCTGCCGACCAATTCGAAGACGCTCCATGGGCATGGTAGAATGGATATCACTGGATCGTGGTGCAAGGTCGATGAGAAACATACGTCCAATTAAAACATAACGGAATTAGCTGATTTATTTGGAGAGAAAAAAAAAATCCTCGCTCACAGTCGAAAAAGGATCCATTCAGTCTGTCGGAACGAGAGAGCTCGTCCCGGTTTTTAATGCGACATCCACTTGGCTGCAGCTACGACGACATACACGTGGGCATACACGCACAAGAAATCGGCGGCAAGAGCCTACTACATAAATATACGAATATCGAAGCGGCGCGAGGACGAACGACAATATATAATAATTGTTCTCTCGTTTCTTTTTTCTTTCCACAGTAAAAACGCGACTCGTTCAGCATCCTGTTTCCCCATGTTCTCTCTATGTTTCTTTTCCCATCTTTCAAACACGGTCTCTCGCTACAAACCTTTACAAACCGCTCTCCATCCAACATAATTTTTCCACTCACTCTCTCTCTCTCTCTCTTTCTCTCTCTCTCTCTCTCTCTCTCTCTCATACACACACACACACACAAACTTTCTCTCCCTCTGGTTCATTCGCTATGGGGTTAGCCGTACGTATAATACATAAATATCGTAATCTATCGATCGAAGCACGAGATAAAATATCGAATGATAATAAAACACAACAAGGGCAAGTATTATAGTGTACAATAGAATTTTGAACGACAGTCGATATAAAAACAACAACCATGTTCGACAGATATTGTTCGGTCCTCTCCGAGCTTGGAAACTCGTCGGCGAAAACCTTCTTCCAAATTATCCTTTAAATTGTCTAGATTGCGAATTTCATGCGAAAAATGAGTTTGCATTCAAATGTTCCATTTCTGTTTTGTGCGAGAACATCTGTCTTCGAAACGTAAAACTGAAAATTAAACACAACCCGTTTAATTACAGAGTAGAACAACAGTGTATAGACGTTTTATCCTAGGATTTCTTGTGCTATCATTAAGGGACGTACAAGAGTTTATCGTACCATCGTAAATGTTAACGGTCCAATGCCGACGATGTACAAGTATCGAGAGAATCGTTTGCGTCGCCAGTTTCCCGACAATTTAACAAACTCCGGGACCGTCGAGGTCCGAGGTCGTTTTCCCATGAAAATTAACGCAACAGCCCGTTCTAAAATTCCATTTAAACTTTTCTAACTGTCGCCGGACGGTTTTCCATTGCCTCGGAGAGAGACGTCAGCGAGACTTACAGCCTGGTTACCTATTTACAAAGTGTCCTTACAGTATAAAGTTCATTTTGGCGTACGCTACA
The DNA here is from genome assembly GCA_028454225.1 of Lasioglossum leucozonium. Lineage (NCBI taxonomy): Eukaryota > Metazoa > Arthropoda > Insecta > Hymenoptera > Halictidae > Lasioglossum > Lasioglossum leucozonium. The sequence continues at coordinate 4,584,895 of CM052220.1, read as the reverse complement.
CGTACTCGTCATCCTAACATCGCATTTCTCCTTCTCCCGTTTCTTCCTATTTCTCAATGATTCTCGGGTCGACTAGCATCGTCACTCATTATAGTCGTTAGAAATCTGCGTTCGCCACTTTTCTCTATGTATCTTTCTCTCTGTTCGTTAGTTTCTAGCACCTGTACAAGCAAAATCTTCCGCGCGCTAGCGTTCTCGATCGCCACACTTCGAACACGTCGCACAGTGAGAAAATTTCGTAATATTGCAAATTCGAAAAATATTACTTTGATAGAGCAATTATAACATAATATGCTAAACTCCGTTTTCGAATGTTTGCTTTGGTTTTCTTGTCATCGAGAGATCTTATGATTCCATAACTTTGATTCATGGTTCTGATTAACCTGACTTTGGAAGATGTAGTTCAAATCTGTTACATAGTTTATTCTATGTATACTCTGTGCATTAGGTATATAAATTGGGATAAAATATTAATAACCTTCGTACTGATAGTGTTGAAGTCAAAGGAGTCATCGCTTAACGAAAGCTTCGATCAAAAGAATGAACACTCGTCTCTAAGAAGCGAAAGAAGAATTGAGTACTCGACAGCAGGGAAACAAAACACTGGAAATATTCTATACAGATTTTTGATAGCCGTCAAGTCGTTTCGTCCCACTGTGCGTCGGTCCAGGATACGCTAATTAGAAGCACGGGGTAATTAAGCCGTGGTGGTGATCGTTTGCCACCGGAAGTTCGCAGGAACTGGGTTAAGGCGACGCTGCAACTGGGACGAGAGCCGAGAGGAGTCTTCTGTGTTTGATCAGACCGAGGACGTTCGGGTCCTGCAGGATGTGCTTCCCAATCTCTATCGGGAGAGAAACCGAGGCCGCTTTGAATAGCAAACGCTAGCAGCCCTGAATTATGATGGCTACTCTAATTTTTCGGCCTGAAAACCCGAGAATATTGGTCCTCCCCCGTGTGTACCTATTCTAATTCCCAGAACGGAGAACCGAACCAATCCAGAACCTCGAACGTCGGTATAGCGTTTCCTCGTGTCCTTTCATCCAGTTTTAGAATCGATAGTAAATGGAACAAATACTACAATTTTTCTCTTAAAAAATGGACCCATGTACCATAGACTGTAGATCATCGTACGAAATAGAAATTGTCTGCATCGATTGCATCGATGTTTACTTTGCATAAACGGTCTATTTACGACGAAGTACGAAAACTGGAAATATTTGCAGTCATAAATAAGCGATATTTCGAAACACCGCGAGCCCACCGATATTAAATGATTAAGGCCACCGATGAATAAACTGATTGAATCAGGATTACGCGATAGCATCGGTGCTCGCGATCAGGTGTACCGGAAGCGATAAATCTTCGGTCTCTCCGCAAACATGTTTTTGAACCCCAGGAAGCGTGTCCGAAGACATTTGCGGCGCACGCCGAGTCGCGCCGCGCCGGCCAACAAAGTGTGAAGAGCGAACAGGTTCCATTTCACGTGTTTCGTCCTCTTTGCTATGTAAACGAGAACTCTCTTTCTCGTCCTCTCTTCCTCTTTTGTTCTCTCTTGCCAGGGCTGTGAAAATAGTCCCCGATTTAAATCAGCATTCTTGGAAGCACCTGTTTGATAAGAGGAGAGGAGAACACGCCGCGAGAGAAAGGTGCAAAGTCCAGAGCATTGTTCTCTTTGCAATTCAGGAGACTTCTCACGCTAGCGACTTTCGCGTTCTTGAAAAATTTTCATCTGGCGTCGAGTTATGGCATACAGTTCACCGGTTGCGTTTCCTTTTTCCTCTTTTTTTCAATAGTTATTCGAGAAATGTTGCGCAACGACCAAACGTTCAATAAAAATTGTAGTCCACTTCGGTGTCTCGGAGACTTTTCGCAAGACACTGAATATGTTTAACTGTACTTTCTTATTATCTTAACCCATTAACTACGGCTGTCGTCAATATTCGACGGCACCGAACTTTCGTGAGATACGTGATTTGTCGCTTTTATTCATATTGTCGAGATTGCGTCGATGAAACAAGTGCGTAGAGAAATTAATGTATCAGCATTTGTACAACTTTTCTTTTTTTTTGTTTTGCGTTTAGACAGACACATTTGTGAATATATACCAGTAGCTAAAGGGTTAAAGACTGTATCAACGAAACCCAAAAAGGCTTTCTACGATGCCTCGAGCTCCCTCTCCACAAAAAATTCGTAAATATCACTTATTTTTCCAGCGTTTCGAGCAAGAGGACCACTTTAAAACCTTTCTCCTAATCGTTCGAATGGTACAAGGCGATTACAAATCTTCCTAGCGTATGGAGCACTCCTACAAAATAACTTCAGGAATTTCAGAACCTAAACGCGGATGGTTCCAAGTGGCCGAAACACGTTGGAATCGGTCGTAACGCTCGTGGTCGTTGAATTTTCCAAGCAACGAGTCGCCAAGAGGCAGGAAAAGAAATTCCGCGTGTCTTCGTGCGGCGCGAGAAATATCACTTTGCCGCTATCTGATAACACGGGCCATCGGCCATCATCGTTTCCCTTTCCAGTTTCTAGGGACGCGAGGTCGTTCCGTTTCACGGCTCGCTGCCGCATCTTTATTTCCTCGATCCTCGTTCTGCTCGCCTCTGCACGGTGACGCGAACACCACCGCCATTTTCCATCGTCACCGATCGAATTTTCCATAGAAACGACTGGGTTACTCTCGTCGTTGGCACCGGTTTCCCTGAATATTCAAAAATCGCGTGACCGCGCCAGGAATCGCGCCTTCCCGACGAATTGCGACCCGAGACTCTGACTCACTGCGCATTTATCGATTCCACGGGCTCCTTCGAGACTTCATTTGCATCTTTTAAGGGCGACTTTTCACCGTTTATTATTTCTTCGTGACTAGCGAATTTGCTGAATTTTCTCGGAGCAGAACCAACGGGCGTCGAAATTCCATTTGTCAATCGTTTTATATCGTTTAGCATTAATTTAGGATTTTTTGGTTCGGTAATTGCACTAAGAGTTGCTACTTTGATAATTAATACAGTTCACTTTGCGAACATTTGTGTTACAGAGAGGAGAATAGATTTCTTACCGAGTAACGATCGATAGATCGAATCAAGTAGAAATCGTTCACCTGTACAATCCCGGTAACTTTATACAGCATTTTTTGCCGCAAGATATTCGAATCGGCACGCTTTCCCGCGTTTTTCCGACGAGACAACGCGTTTCCGGATTCTGCGGCGACTTCCGTCACGGGAGATCGTATCTTCCGGAAAACGAACGCGTGTCGTCGTATATCGTTCGCCGCAGACCGCGACTTCCGGTCTCCCGTTGCCTCCTCCGCCACCCCCTCCCGTCTCACGACTTAAATATCGATTCTCGTGTCGCGCCGACAAACATCGAGTAGAAACAAGCGACTTCTTCGCCGTGGAAAACTCCTCCAGCCTCGAGGCACCGACGATTTTCTTTGCCGATTGTTCTGCCCCGGCCATCGGGGACAATTCTTTAATGAAAATTGTTTGCGGCTTCTTCGACAGTTCGGAAGAAAACTGGAAACTTTCCGAATCTCGGGGCAAACTTGCTCTATTAATTATTAATTCTGTTGTTTTTCTTCTTCGGTTTCTCCTCTCTCTCCCCATTTTCTTCCAAAGGAGGAAACTTTGAATTTTCGTATATGAAACTCGAGTGGAAAGTATCTCGATCCTCGTTCGATGATCTTTCTTGGAAGAACTTTTGTTTTGTTTGCTTGGAAATCTTCGATTCGATGATAAAATTCAGTAGTAAAATATCTTGAATCGTTCCTGTTCGATGGAGCTTTTCTTTATGGAAGAACTTGGAGGGAAATTGATTAAATTTGGGGGAACGAGGTTCGAATAAATTTCGACTGGCCCCGAAACCCGAGGGAAAATATGACGAAAATTCTAGGTCGCTTGCTCTTGGTGGTTTCTTCCTTGGTGGAAGAACTTTCAATTTTTAACCCTCCGGGAGTTACTATTTCATTTTTTTTTTTTGGGTCTGTAGTAAACTCAAGTTGTTTAAATTTGGAGGAATCTCAGAAAATATTCTCTGGGTTGCTTCCTGGTGGTTCTTTGTAACTTTCAAGTTTTTAATCTTAGCGGAGCGACTATTTCGGATTTTTCTGTAGCAAACTCGACTGATTAAATTTAGTGGAACGAGATTCGAATAAATCTAGATTGGCTCGAAAACCCGATAACAGATCTGGAAGACATTCTGGCCCTTTTCTTTCTCCCGCAGAAGTTTCGTTTCCTTTCGAACTCCTCGGCATTCATAAGGGAGTTTAAAAGAAGAAATCAAGCTGGATGCACGGGGAAAGGCCGATTCCAGCTCGTTCTATACATATACGAAGACCCGTTCCCTCGTCCGTTTTATTTCTGCTTGTTTGCTTCAATTCCGTCGTCCTACTTGGACAGTTTAATTAAACGAAGTTCCGTCTTCGCGGGAATCGAAGGCGAAGACATGTGCAAAGTGCTTCTCCTCGGTAGACGTTCGTCGCCTTGAAAGATCGATTTTAGTATCTGGGTTGTTTGATATTGAATCGAAGTGAAATTTTCTTTTCAAGGAAGAACTTGGAGGATAGTGTGCGGAAAGGGTCGGCTACGAGAACGCTGAACGAAATCGAAAACTTGAACAATTCTCGCGGTACAGGTGCTTTTAATTGTAACGAGCAGCTCTTACTTCCAACTACTTCGAAACACTCGAAAATCAACAGGAAACGATTCGATCTTCGCAAATGTACTACAAGATTTTCCAACACGCTCACTGACGCAAAACAATTCTTTCTGCTGGTTCGAAAATTAATTGTTATGCTCAAAGAGAGGGTGCATCAACTTTTTTTCGGTTTTTGTGAACAACAGATTAATTTTTATAGGCTTGTAGGGATTATCTGATGAATTCAAAGAGAAATAAATGACTGCATGTACCAATTAATAGGATATACATTTTTCAAACAATTTGTAGCGACACTCTGATGTTCCTGGGGTCCATATAAGTGACAGAAGCGTCCCTTTAAACCCCAGCAAGGGTTTTAATGACTCATCGACACCGGTCTCGGTGACACGTTTCGAACGATGACTCACCGACAACTATTCCAGCATCCTTTAGTCCTCGCTCTTCTCAGATACCCAACACGAGCTCAAAACAATAGTAGACGCGAGTGCTTCAACACTGATTAAATTTTCCATCCTACATCGTTTAATAGATCCTTTCAGCTTCCATTAGCTTTACACATTTTTCCCTCAGCTTCCTAACAAAAACTGATCGATCGTTCTGCTTTCGACCGTTTCATAAATTCTTGGCCCTCATTTCTCATCGAAGCCGATCGATCACTTCGCCTCCATTAACTTTACACATTTTTCCCTCGCTCGCTAACGAAAATTGATCGATCAACCTCGTTAATCGTTTCTCAGATTTCTCCGTTTCTCACAAAAATTAATTAGTCTGTCAGAAGCATTCATCGTTACACTCGTCAAACATCAATGGGAGTTTTCTCTGATAAGAACCAAGCTTAAAAAATGCTAGTTTTGTCGGATAATTGCCATTTATTTCTCAGATAAATTAATTGTGTATTCAGGGATTCTGGTTCGTATATTTGCTAATGATCGATGCGTAGCCTAGTTTCCGCTTCCCATAGGTAATCTGCCGTTTTCCGATCGAGAAACGCAAGCAGACCCACCTGAACAGATAACTACCCGACAGATAACGATAGTCATTCGCATGGGAAGCGATTTCGAGTTCCATTAAGTCGCGTTCCCACGTGTCTAACTGGCAGAACGCACTCGAAACGGTGAAGAGCCGTCTCGAGTGCGTTCCGTGCCTCGATCGTTACGCACACCAATTCCACCAGCTTCGGAAAAGGAAATCAGAAACCAGGAATATTGTCTGACAAGCTGCTGGTCGATAAGAGCTACTCGTTACCGGAAGTTAGTGTTTCTGAGGGGCCTCGGTAAACACTGGCAAGAACCAAGCATCGTTTTGAGCCGGCTCTGTCGTTCGAGCTACCTGCGAGATCGAAAGTTCATCCTCGATACTCGAAATTCGCACCCTGGCTCACTATCGGCGCGGGGATGAGCGACGATTTTCATGAAATCACAGAGAAATTAAAACGGTTTTCTGTACTCTTTTAAGAGGAAACGTTCCTCGAGTTTCTCAAAATCGCACGAACATTCTCAAACTTCGTTAAACGAAGCGCAATTTTTGAGCATTTTCGCAAGGTATATGGTAACTTGCCGAAATTTTTCAAACGATACACGATCTTCGTTTAAACTATCTCGAATAGGATGTTTTTCGTCAAACTTCTTCAAATGGAACGCAACCTCGGCAAAATTTCGCAAATGAAACCATATTCGAGATTTATCGCATAAAACACGTCGCTCCAGTTAAATTTTCTCAAACAAAACGCCAACCTCGCCAAGCTTACTTAAACAGAACGCCGCCTTTGCTAATTGTTCACCAAAAACACCGGTAAAATTTTTCAAACAAAACAACTACCGAATTTAATCAAACGAAACACTATTTTCGTCAAATTTTCTAACATAAATCCTCGTTTCTCGGACAGAACGCCATCCGAGTCAAACTTAATCAAACGAAACACCGTTTCTCTAAATTTTTCCCTAATAAAACGCCATCCCAATCAGACTTTTCGAAACAAAACGCCGCCCTCGCCAAACTTACTCAAATACAAAACACCGCTTCTGCGAATCTTTCTTAAAAAATCTTCTTCGCCAAGCAAGATAGAACTCCGTCAAACGCCAACTTCCTGCAAAGCGCATAAACTCGCAAAACACGTATAACACATCGCGAAAACTCAACGAACCGTTTACCCAGTAGCCTAAAGACAAATGATATCCGTACGTATCACGATCCAACGATCATCGGGAGCAGCACCGTTCGACTTTTCTCGAGATATGTATGATTTCCGAAGCTCAAAACGATCGGTTCGCATGATTTTTACGAACTGCTGTCCCCATCCCCGGCTAAATACCACGACAGACAACGAGTACAAATATACAGGTGCGCGTAAACGGTTCTCCGATGACTCTTGGCGCCAACTATTATAGATAAGACAGCCGGGTTAGGAGCGGCGAGAATCATCGGGAGGACGTTCGCGCGACGCTACGGGGACTCGAGGGGGCGTTTTTATCACATCGTTTTACAAAAATCGGTTTTACACGGTGGGGGAACGTCGTTCTTCACCACGTTACAACGTATAAAGGTGCAAAAATCCGGAGAGGCACGGTCGTCGCCGGGACACCTAGGTCCGCGATCCACCTCGACATCTACGAGCTTCTCTAGGTCGATATAGAATCGATTACGATGATTGTTTGAGATTTATTGATGCGCAGAGACCGTTCGCTAAATGTCCGAACGCGAAACTGGGCGAAAGACCATTTGGCAGCTGAGGAAAAGCATTTTGAGCGATTTCAGTGATGAGATTAGGTTTAGCAATAGCTAATTAGCTATTTGAGGTTGGTTTCCTTAACGAATGTCGATTGTTTTATCCACTGGGTTGTCGGGAAGGTTTTTAATTGTGAATTAAACGTTTCTTGGTGTTTATTGAGGGATAGAATGAATGCTGCTCTAAGAAAATGCCGACAAACGTGAACAGTATTGTTTAGGTTCATTGAAACCTTCATGTTTAAATCTCTTTAAACGTGAACGTAATGCACATAACTTAAAGCTAACTTACAGATCTGAGAATAACAGAACTCAAACGGGTTGAAAACTCAGAGCAAGTATCGTGTCGGATTAAAATCAAACAGACTGGAGACCAGCAATAAGTCAAGATCAAGATAGGAGGATTTCAAGGCAGCAAGACAAAGTCCTTATCACAGGCAGAGACGACAGAGAATGGGTACAAGATCTCTTCGTTGAACAAACGTACGTCTGGGCACGTGGTGCAATTAATCAAAGAAAAATTAATCGTCAAAAAAACAGAGAGTACCTCTTATCAGTTGAATGTCGCGTTGAACTTCTCTACCTGAATATTCATACGAGCTTTTGCGCCCCATCACCGACGATCACTCAAGCAGCTTATCCTCCGGCTCAGGCCGTCGCTCCGATTACCAGATACCCAGAATTTCTCCGCGAGAGCCGTCATTGTTATTAATACGAGCTGACGTCATCGTTATCAGCGACGAGAGACCGTCATAATCGCGAGACTGGCCCGTTGACCCTTCCTCGGTAGCAAAATAGGCGCTCGATTCTCGCGCGCTCGGTCATCGTCATCGACGACGAAACCGGGGGGCTCTGGCGAAACAACACCGTCGGTTAGGAAAAAGAAGTCTCCCGGAGGATTTAAAATAGAGCTTGAAGAAGCACTTGTTTCGTTGTCGTCCGGAGAACAACACGCGTCAACAAACCGTCGTCCGGTTTGCGTTCGATCCTGTTTCCCACGGAAGATCCTCGGTACCGGTTCAAAGACGACGAGGACAAACGTCCTGGACTCGTCTGCTCATTGAAAGAACTCATTCTCCGTTGACAAATCTCTCTTTGACTGTTTCCCCGCTATGGAAGAGACCTGGAGCAACATGGATAATCGACGCGTCAGTGATCGATAGATCCGTCTGCCACACAAGTCAGCGCAGTACACATCTGACCGAAAAATCGTTGATCGTCGGGAATGTCCACCGACCCCAGAAGATAAAGGACTGTCCACAAGGCGGGCTTTAGCTCACTCGAGCACCTCCGGGTCGCGCGACGCCGAAGACGACGAGGACACCATCGAAGGTGTAGCTGGCGCCAAAGGAGAGACTGTCCGCGACTGACAATATCAGAAGACGCACGTGCAGTCCTCCGTGGCCCTGGCCTACCTGGCCCGCTTCCTGTTCAGCTTCGCCAGCTTACGTCGCTTCAGGATCAACTGGTACAACGTGTCCAGACCCTCGTGCAGACCCTCGCCGGTGATCGCGCAAGCAGGCTGCACACGGATGCACGCGCTACCAGGCATCCCTGCCAGCTCCAACACGCCCAGGTGCTTCTCCAGCTCGCCGACCTCTTTCGCACCTGTGGGCAACAGAACGAGCGATCCGTGAGTCCAGGAGAACTTGATAAAAGAGAACTGAAACTTGCAGAAGCAATAAACCGATCCGGAAAATCCAGATGATCCAGGATCTATGATGATTGGATACAGTTCGCAGGGTTAAATTCGCGAGTGACTCGTCACGTGAAACGATTTGCAGTAAAATTATGTCATCTCCTGATACTGTAAGCCCGTGCTTCGCGTACTGCGTAGCAATGCCGGACAACGATGCGCGTTTAATCGCCAGCGCGACTTATGCAACAAAGACCGTCAAACAGCTTAACCCGACAGACTGTGCTCCGATGAGATCAGATTAATTTTTCTACAACGGCTTTCTTTCAACGTCATTAGAAGCAACCCGTCGAGATGATGAAGAGCGCCTGATCTAGAATCTAAACATGTTCCACTATAAATTGCGGTCAAGTGCATTCGCAGTCTTCCAAGCCGAAGCCGTACACTTCGAACCGATACGACAGTGTTTTCTCGGCCACTTGATCCTACATTCTCAAGACTTCAAACGAGATTCTATTTTCTGGCGAACCATTCATCGGAATCAGTATCGGTAAGCTAATCGGAAATCGTCCTGCGAAATCTATAATTGGATGATTAACGAGATCATTTACATATCTATAGTCTGTCCAACGAGACCAGGCAGCGAACCACCAGCGTGCGCCCTTTGCCAACTATCTCAGAAGAGTAACTTCAACTCTGCCGCATTCGAGCGGTTGTGTTTACGTTTACTGCCCCGTATGGTTGGACTATATATTTAGATTTTTCTTCACATTCTAGCGGAGTTCTCATTTCACCTGGTAGGTCTTGCTTGTTGGCCAGGATCAGAATGGGCACGCCAGCGTTGTCAGGGCTCCTAGCTGTCCTGGTCAGCTCCATTTTAGCTTCTTCGAGTCTCTCAGCATCGCAGGAGTCTACCACGAAGATGATTCCGTCTGTGCAACGAGTATACGACTTCCACAAAGGTCGCAGTTTCTCTTGACCACCCACGTCCCACACGAGAAAATTCACACCTGCAAACAGATAACGATACCGATCTATTCATTCAACAATCCGACAACGATCAGATTAAATAATTGCCGGATGTTTGAAAGTATTATCTAGCTCTCAATCATTTCATAATTGAATATAATCGGAATGATCGATAATTGGAAAACGCGCAGATATGCATTCTTCAGCTATTTCGTTTTAGTGCTCTAGTGAGGAAAGATCCCGAGAAAAACAATGTAGAGAACTATCGATTGAACAATTACCGTAGCCATTAAACCGATTCCGTCCAGCCATAAAACCGATGAAGAAACTTGCGGGCCGACTCCTATTATCTTAAGCACAGTTGTTCACTAAGTGCGCGTAATCCCTTTTACTTTTACGTGACCCTAATTTTCGGTGACCCGCTCCACTTCCAATACACCTTCAAAATTTCCCTGATATCCCCGACAGAAACTACCGTGGGTCTCGAATCCTCAAACAACTTTGCTATTTTCTACAATATTCGGTAAGAAGCTTCGCCGTTCTATAATTTCAGACATACCAGACCGTACAAGTCGTACGATTATGGTATACTAAATTTTTGTTTAGACTTCAAACTTGAAAGAAGATGTTGTTTAACAGGATTATAACGATAAAGTCGGTTTATGAATCTTATGATAAACAGAATTTTCTTTAAACTTCAAACGCGAAAGAAGATGCCGATTAACAGGCTTGTAACGATGAAGTCTGTTAACGAAGTTTCTGGGGCAGTGAATTTTTCTTTAGACGTCAAACTTGAAAGAAGACGTTGATTAACACGATTACAACTATAGAGAAGAGAAGAATAGTTTTACCTTTGGCCTTGCCAATGCCACCGCGGATTCTCTCGCAGTTGAAACCGATGGTGGGCACGGTATTCAGGTACTGGTCGAACTTGAGGCGATACAACGCAGTCGTCTTCCCAGCACTGTCCAGACCAAGCATGGCCACGTGGAGCGGCGTTCCCGTAGGAAGTGCCTCTAAGAACCCGCCGCTCGTCCCGCTCCTGCCCATCCCGGCACCCATTCCTTTCCCTCGGCGACCACCTCTTCCCTAGACCTTCTCTTCCTCCTCTCCTATCGTTCGTTTATCAGGCATTTAGCCCCTCTCCCTCGACGCTCCCTTAATATCGACTCCTTTCCACCTCTAATCAATTTTTATTCCTCGAGTTCTCTCGCCTTCACAGTTACTTTTCTTTAACCCGTGTTCTTCTTCCCCTCGCCCTATCTTCTAGCTTTCATTCTTTTCCCTAGACCCGACTCTTGTTATAAATCCAGTCTCAAACAATTCAGCTATCTTTGTTCGTCCAAGTTCCTATTCTTCACAATTTCTTATCTTCTCGGTGGATTTCTCTTTTCTGTGCTCTATTTGCTAGACTTCATTCTTCTTTAGGTTTTCAGTTGTCTATGGATCATCAAGCTCCTTCTCCTTCTTCTTCTTTTTCAAAATTTCGTATCTTTTCTCCAAGTTCCTTTTTCTTCGTCTATCTTTTATCTTTCATTCTTCCTTAGCCTCCTATCTTTATATACGCGACTCTCTGGACTACTCCACTGTCTTCATTAGTTTACCGACAGTTCCTCGCTCTCCGAGTCATCCACTATCAGTCTCAATTCTTCTTAATCTCTCCCCCTATTTTTCTTCTTAGGAATCATTCCAGATCTCTCTGTAAAACCCAATGTCCTATTACCTCATACTTCCTCGTCAAACATTCCTAGGCTTTTCTATCTAGCTGCTCCCATCTCTTTAGGGTCTCCCTCCGAGTATAGTCTCTGCTGTCTCAATGTTTCTTCGTTTATTGTAGCGAACCTCTCGTTCCTCCAACTATTCAGTTTCCATTCAACCTTCTTTATTCCTTCCGAGTCTCTGAACGTTCCTCCTCTTGACTATCTTTCCAAGAGACTCTTGCGCCTTGAAACGTTCTAATCAAGTATATTCTCTGGCTGCCGAATTTCACAGCTCTTCAGGACCCCTCTCTTTCAATTTTCCTCCCACTGTTTACCTCTCGATGTACCTATTCCAGCAGCCCGTGGTTCACTTCATTTCTACCTGACCATACCCAGGGCCAAAGAGAGGTCCCTTCCACCGAATCCTCTCCCGGTTTATGATCCCGCGGCGTCCTTTTATTCCATGCTGGTGGTTGTACCTGCCGTCCCGAGACGTTTCTTCTTCTTGTTTGTTGAAAGGCGGGGCGCCTTTCGTGTCTCTGGGCCAAAGTCGCGGACGGAGAGTGAGAAGAAAGAAGAGAAGAGAAGGGAGGCTGCTGTCTCCGCTTTCGATGCTCGTCCCCGCCGTAAAAGGACTCGCTTCGAGGCCACGATCACCACCACACCGGCTGAAAATGAAAGGAGAAACGTGTTATCGATGCCCGCACTGTCTGCCGATTATCGAGCCGATTTTTCGCAAGCACGTTTTTTTTTCTTTTTTGATCGGCGAACCCGAGCCGCTAAATCGCCTCGAAACACGATATCAAACTTTTCTTTCGGGATCAACAGATTTATCGACGATCGGAAGCATGATACTCGGAGAACCTGAGATCCTTACTTTCAATCCCTGGTTTTATTGAACTGTTATAAAAATATTTCTATTTTATAATTCATAGGCTGTACTCAAACTAGAATTTTTACTTCGAAGCGCCTCTCAATGTTTTATTAAAAATGTTTCGTGGACCATATGTCTCGGGCAGAACCTGTTTGAATAATTCTCTGAATTTAAACAGCAGCGAAATGGATGATTCGCAGCATCCAGTAGCGAGGGTCGGCGATCAACGTGTCGAACAAACGAATTTATGATTAAGCCGGCGTGAAATATCGTTCTTTTTGGTTCCTAATTCGTGGAAGAGGATTCACGAGCCAACGGGAGGGCTCTTAAACGGTCCACAAAAGCGAATTCAACGTTCTCCAGGGAGCGAGAGAGCACGAAACGGCCAGGTGAGCTGCCCGGAGCCATCGCAAAAGCGACTCGAAACTCTCACCGATCTATAATGACCACGGAAGGATCGTTGGAAGATCGAGCAGGCTCGAAAACTACTGGTCGTCTGGTCTCGCTCTCGCGTTATTCTTTGTGGCGAGGGTTGAACCTTCTGATCGATAGCCTCTCGAGGAATCAGTCCTGCGTCCCGGGAACTTTGGATCGAGTGGAGGATCGGGGTAGAGGATCGGTTGGTGGGTGGAGTTGAGGGGAATTAAAGAAAAACTGCTAACCAGGGAAAAATCGGAAAACCCGAGGAAGAACGTCGGAGAAAAATCCACGGTCCCTCCAGATATTAAATCTGCCAATTATGAACGATAAAAACGTTCAGAATTCCATATAGGATTTTTCAAATATTTCTTGGAGCGTCAAAAATTATTACAAAAATGCACAGAATTCCCGTTTAAAATATTTATCCGACCGTGAAGAACGATTAAAAATTTGAAAAAATGGATCGAGTAACAGAAAAGCCATTCGAGCATGGATTGAGTCTATTGTATTGAAACAAGCAGGATTTAAAACACTGAAAAGATTGAAAGACCTTTTTAATTCACCTTTTATTTTTTTAATTTAACGAGGTTAAAGAAAGAAGAAAATCTCCATTTTTAATAATACAATATTTCATGCAATTCTTTTCTAAGAACGTATTATAAGGGTTAAATCTTGTGTAACTACTAAATTGCACATGTTTGAGGAATATTGTCTAGCTGAAAAATGGGACAGAAGCGAATTAAAGGACAACGGCGATTAATCGATCGAGATAACAGGCAGTTATGGCGGACAATTAAGCAGAGGGACAGTTTATTATACGAAAAGTTCGTTAAGGGGAAGGAGAAAAAATAGAGACGGCAGAAGATCGGTAACCTTGGCAAAGAAGTGGCCGGACTAACGAGTGCGCATGCAAATCCGCCAGCAACGTATTCCAGTTTCGCGAGACACGATTAATCTCAGGCTGCCGCGTTTTATGGATAACGACGATTACGGGCTGCAGAATTCTGGGCCTCGTTCATTAAACACAACCAGAGCCAGCAAATATTAGGCTGTCGCGCGAAAATAAATTCACCGATATAGCCGGTGGTTTATAAAAATACAGCGCAATTTTCGATGAGCGATTTTACGATAGAACTGGGCTTAAAGTGTCGGTGAAATATCCGTTGCGTTTGACCGGGAGAAATATTCATTTTAAGAAGGAATATCCAATTAACGTCAAGGCGAGGGATTTTTTAATGAGGCTGGGATTATGTCGTGAAATATTGGTTTTCGTTGGGCTTATGCAATCTGTGAAATGAATATCATGCGTCCAGCATGTGAATAAATAATGCAGAGTTATTAATTGGAAGATTAATTTTAGATATTTTTTCCAGTACTAAATTATTCAGATGCACCCTGAAGCTCCAGCATTTGAAACAAAAAGTGCATAGGCACTTACAAGAAAATATATGCAGCTCCTCATGCTATTCAACTTTCTTCTCTTCTACATCTTTTTCTACTTTTCACTAAAGTGTCATAACCCGTCCTAATTAAGCGAGTTGCTCTGTGTACGCGGCCCTGGAGAATAGCTCGTTGAATGCCAACCTCGTAGACATGTCTAATTTCCGGGCAGTATACTCAAAGTCGTGTGTTTTCATTAACTAGTTCAAAACACGTTTCATTTTCACAACAAAAAAAATGGTCTACGTCGACATCTGGCGATCAAATCACTTTTCAATGTACATTAATCTTTCTTCAAAATTCTAATCCTCCACGGCTCCTTTCAAAGCGCATTCGACTCCGAAGAATTCTCCAGAACATTTTCTAGAATTCCTCAGATTCGATTGTCACCGAGTAAAATCGCTCGGTAAAAGTTCCGTAGCCGCAGAGGAAAGCTTAACGAGTACACACGTCCTTTTTCAGCGAGGACCGAGCGACTTTTCCAAGCGAGCTTCATAAAGGGAAACTTCAATTCCGTCGGAAAATTGCATTCGACGGGAAAGCAGGAAACACGACTGACTCGGGAAACCGGAAACCGGAAACCGGATGTTTCTCCAAAGATACCTCCTCCTTCTCCTCGCGAGTTTCGGGGTTTTTCCGGCTCGTAAATCAACCCGCGTCGAACTTTCCTCCGACGAAAATTGTATTCTCAATGGGGAGTCGGTGGACGTTCGTTTTGGGTCGTCCCTGGGGATAGAATGACAGTAACGAGCCTCAGAAATAACACCCTGCAGCCTTATACACCAATTTTCTTTGGGCTCTCCCAACGGATCGATCGCCAATTGTTCGTGCAAGATATTGGCTCGACTGCGGCTACAATTAAACCTTTGCTCTGAGATCGCCAGGCCTATGATGAGCATATAAAAAAGAATTAAATAGAAATACAGGTAAAAAATAATGACAAAAATTTCAGAGATTCAAAGATGTAAGATCGAAATGTGAAAAATCTTTCGCGTTCTCGATCGCAAAATTTTACGCAATTTCCAAGCACAAGAGGAAACAGAGAAACATCGGGCACAGCCGTTCGGTGTCTCTTCCGGCCTATTGTCCCCGTCATCCGGTGTCTAGCATTCTCTTTTTTCCAGCAAGTCAGGTGAATCCTTTATTCTTATTTCCGTCACGATCGGATCTACAACTCGGACTTCCGCGTTCGATCGCTCGATTACCGCGTTTCTATTTACGGATCGAAAGTATTTTTTTCTTCCCATCCCCCCCGGGGATATGGGAGGGGCAATTACGGCTACTAATCGAGGCAATTATCGACTAATCGTTTTACTTTCTTTCCCCGTGCACGGATCTTCGAGCATTGTTCCAGAAAGACTATTTTCTCCGATGACGCGACTCTTCGCTTTTGTTCTCGCGTTCCTAACGAATCGTTTCGGTGTTTCGTCTCCCCCTTCGTCTATTTCCCTCCTTCCTTCTCTTGATAGTGTGTTCGCCTATTTAATTTCAGACGGCTCGGCGCTGCTAATTTCGTGCAATTTCGCGGCCGCGCTTCCTCCAACGACAACGGGCATCGTTGTGAAAGCGAGAGCGCGCGAAGAAATGCGAGGACATAGTGTTTGGATCGTTGCTACATGCGCCGGCTATATTAAATGACTCTGCGCCGCGACATTAAAGCGTCGTAAATTAAATGCCACGGAGACCTGCCTTCAATTGTCGCAATTTGATGGTTCTAGAACTTTCGAATTGCCGCGAACGTTCTGACATCTAAAAATTCGCGTAATTAAACGTTCCTCGATTAGTGTGATTTCGATTGTTCTTACTTTGAAGTCGAATAGTTTCGAAAACCAGAATACCCCCTTAATTTGCAAATATTTAACGCTAAAACAGACCTCGCCTCTGGATTGTACAAAGATAATTTCAATGCGCGTTGACTCAGCGATCCCGAAAATTGTATAGAATTAACTATTAACATTCGTTTAATTAACACTAATCTCTCAAAGCTCCGCCTCACAAGTCGACGATCAATAAAATTGTTAGCAGACTCTCCACGCTCCGCTCAATTCGGCTTATTATAAATCAATCTATTAAAGCACAAGTTCGCCTAGTCATGCCCGCATCTGGACGATGATCGACGACGGCGCGTAAGTGGTTCACGGTGCTTATTACTCTCTTTTTCCTCTGCGCGGCGTGTCTTTTTTCTCGCGGTTCTTGCAACAGAGAGACGCGTGATCGCGGCGCAGCTCGGCTCGGCGGCGAGCACCAAACACCATAATCATAAATCGTCTTGAAAACAGACCGAAGAGACCACGAGACTCTGTAACGTGTAAACGGACAAAACGAGTATATCAGCCGTGTGTTCTGCGGTTTATTGGCTTAGCTTTCGGTGACTCGTGTTCTCCTCGAGGCGTTGCCGCCTAGTCGAGAAGCCTTAAAATTCGCCTACAGCTACGGTACGTTCGGATTACGTGTTTCGTCCGGTCTAGACGGTCCACGTGGGGCATTTCTCCGCCGCGAATGTCCCTGCACCTGATTCCGAGTGTCGTTTACGCGACTCGTTCCTGTCAGGTTGCAGCAAAAGTTGTTACACTGCTCTAAATCCAGTTTATTATAAAATTAGAAGCTCTAAACACTTGTGGAAGTTCTGATGCGGTTCTAATGCTTCCAGATCGCAATAAAAGTTGTCTCGGTGCTTTGAATATACATAGTTTATTAAAAATTTGGAAACCTCGATGTGCTACTAAAGCCGTGAGATGGCAACAAAAATTTTTGCTGTGGATCGGAAGCTTTAAACAATTTTAGAAACTTGCAGATCGCAAAACAATATATATACCACAGTGCTCTAAATAAAATTTTACCGTTAGATTCTCCTCTGCAAACGACGATAAAAATCGTACGTTTCCTTCAAGAACTGGATTTTTTCGTGCAACGATCTCGCTGCACGATCATGGTGCCCCTGTATAAAAGCCCCTTCGCTAAAGCGTTTCGCCGCAAAGAAAAATTAGAATCGCCAGAGAAAAAAGGGTGAAAAAGGGCTCCGAGCACTCTGTCCCTGAAGGGACACGCGAAAGAGGGGGTTAAAAAATGAAAGGACTCGGGGAACGCGTGTTCGAAAATGTTCCTGCTGGCAGGTGCGGCCGACTGGTCCAGAAAAAAGGAGATAAAAGTGGGCCGGGATGCAAGCCAACGTAGATGCAGATGCACATGCACCAGATGCAGTTTACCGATATCGCTGCCAATACTTTTATTCTCTCGTTTCTCGCTCCGGTACTATCTCGGGACTCGTTCTTCGTCTCGGTGTTCCAATTTAATAATGCCGCGACCGTTTTCGCACGACAGCACGCTGACTCGATATTTAACAAGCGATAAACAGCCGGCGAAATTAACCAGGTCCCTGAATCGGCGAATCTCTCTCGGATCCGCAGATTTTCCTGTATTATTTACTTGAAACGAGAATTGACCACAAATTTGCATCTTCGGCTAAAAATTTCTAGCCACGTGTGTAAATCAATTAATTCGGAAGCACCGAAATCGAATAGAAGTGTATCGCTACCCAGTTTTCGAGCACGTGTGCACTCCAGCTTCGTAAAACCTGCACGCAAAGACCCGATTTCGCGCATTAATCCACGAAAGCTGTAGCAGCATAGAAGCTCGCGAGCTTCGTTAAAAGTTTCATAAGACGAGCGGTAAATAAAAACAAGCCTTGCCCGATGCAATCCGGTTTTTTAATTAAGTTTGAACGGGGTCGATAGACCAGCCGCTTTATTTTCAATACGGCGAATTCATTCTCGCGATTCCGCTCGTTGGAGAGAGCGTTCGTAAAAAAATTTTTCCACGCCGCGCCGAAAGAATTGAAATTCGAGTTTAACGATAGTAAAATCGCGACAAACGATCAAACCCGGACAAAAACTGTGCCAGAGCTGGATTCGCTCGCGTGTCGACGCCTTTTTCATTGGTTCGACGGGTTTCTAGAGTGTCGGCTGCCGGTTCCCTGTCTCGCAGCAGCGTTCTAGCGGTCCAGAGCAAACAGTTATACGTACAGGTTTCATTGTTCGGTGTCCATTGAGGACAGGACCCCGGTGATGAAAATTCTGATGGCCGTTTCTTTCTCGGTTTTTTTCTTTTTCTTGTTTCATTTGCCGCGGCGAACGAACGGTGTTACGCGCACACCTTGTCAAGTTGTGTAACACCGACGTGCACAACACCATCTCGCCGATGAAACAGTCCTCCGCTCTTTTATTTTCAATATTTGCGGTCCGTGAACGGGTAACAGTTACGAGCGACAGTAATCTCGCGACGCGACGCGATGCTTCGCACGAGTACAGTTGCGAATCTGAAATTATTCGCGTACGACCAGCGGAGCTGTGTGCGTCTCCGAGCGGATAAATTTGTTAATCATTTTAATGAGAAACTTAATTCCTCGTTCAATGATCCACAAATTGTATCATTAATTTCTGCTCGATTGTGGTTTGCAGAAAATGGAGTTTGAATAAAAATAAATGGGACGTTGGGCGCGGATTTTCCGGAGGTTTTGCGAGTGAAATTTGCAGGTTGTTTAGAGGTTTCCGTGGAGGAATCAAGGGGATCCGCGATGAATACCAGAGAGCCCGAACGATGACCCAGAACGCCAGATTTCTCTGGCCGCATCCTTCCTCACGGTTCTCCCGGTTTAAATTTGATTTGCCTACTTTTGCACGTGCATGTGCATGCTGCCTCTACCTCTACCTGTCGTGCGGTCTTCTTGGCCACCGCGTGCATTCGGGGTCGCATAAATTACAGCCTCTGAATATTTATAGAAAATCACGCTCGCGTACCCCTTTTTCGAGGCCAATGTTGCGTAACCGTTGAATAACTCTTGATTTGTGTGTTTCGGAATGCATTGCAGTCATGGTAACACGCGTCTCTGGCATTTGTCATTTTTTAAATCGTCTTGCTCTTATTGAAAATATTCAAAAATGAATATACTCTATCAAGGTTAGTAGATCGTTGTGGAATATATTCTACCTGTTCTAACGACCAAACAACTCCAAAACTTGGTCAAAACGATTCCTTAATGGCATAACACTTACTGCACAAGAAACCAGGCGAACAGAACGAGAGCGGTCACAGCGTTATTCAGCAGTGATAGCCGGGATCGATAACAGGTTCGTGGATTCCTTAAATCTCGCTGCGACCGTGTAATGGCAACGGTAAATGGAAATGCCGAGATTCTATTTATGGTGAAGTTTATGGTGAATAAATTCGATCGGAGTTACGCGAAGTACCGTTCTCTGATCGACGTCGCAAAACGTTCGGCAATGTTTCGAATCGATGCCGATAGAAATAAGCCGCGTGTGTAAACGACAATAGAACGTCCGCGATTCGTCTTGCAATTAATGACTCGTCTATGCCGACGTCGAGATCTTACCCTACGATTTACTATGCGATTCGCATCTTTTTCTTGGCATTATCCATCGCGAAAAGTTTTTCCTCGCCGAGGAACTTTCGATGCACTGATTTTTCAAGTGGAAATTCGTTCTTCTCGAGATTAAGAAGAGGCATTCCATGAATCAGAAAGCACGCCGAGAACTTTTCTGCACTGTAAAGCGATCTTTCACTCGAGATATCGAACGCTTTCCTCCACGATTTTCCTCTGTTGCCATCGAACTCCGTGTAAATTCGATTTTCAACTTTTCGTCCCTCGTCCGAAAAAAATTTTTCCCGATTAAAATCAACGCGAACTTAAAGATCGAAGTCCCCTCTTTGCAACGAATCCAAGAAAATGCATGTACGATTGTTTCTTACCGCGGTATAGTACTTCGATCGAGGGTGTGTAGTGCGTCGCAGACTAGTTAATTGGACCACATCCGATCTCGGTTAGATTCTAATTGAACTTCGATCGACTCCAACTTTGAACTTGCATCGAATCCACAGAAAACAATGATTCGATCACGGTCAGTAGCGAAGCAATGCGGATCCCATTCTCGCGCGTTTTGGGAAAAGATATTCGCACGAACACCCGGGAGCCGTTTCACGCTTCCGTTTCCACGGCGCGGAATTCCTCGCGTGCCGCGGGATTACGTGAGCGGGGATCGGTCTGTAATTTGCAGTAAAAGCGAGCCAATTAACCGATACTCCCGATCCGCGTCGTTTCGGCGATTCCTCTCCTTGTAAAACGCCTCGCCGCCAACTCAACACAGCTCGAACACCTGTGAACGCCTTCCGAGAGTTTTCGTGTTGTCTCGAGCGAAATTGCTTTAATAAGCAATCCTTATGAGATAATTCTTATGAGAACCAGTCAATTATTCCTCGTTGTCGAGGCTTGAGAAGCTGAGAGTCGAACAGACACGTAAATGAAGTCCTTGGTTTACCTCGAAGTGTCTCGGATTATTTCTTTCGGAACTCTATAAACCTGTCAGAACAAAACTAGAACGTCGAAAAAATCAATTATTAGAAGACTAGAGAAACGAAGCAAAGGTTTCGTAAAATGCAACAATTCCACCCAGGAAAGAGCAGATGTAGTTCAGTATACATGATGCGGCTCGTGGAAATTTGATCTTTGACCCAGTTTTTGGAAATTCCTCCACGACCCAGCAATTCTAATCGCGCAGCCAGTCCCCTAGGCGTCAGTATCGGATAGTTGAAATACCATGGCCGATCGGCGACTTAAATTGAAACTAAATGGAACCGTTTCGTGGGTATTTACGATCCGATTTATGGTGTTTGTTAACCAGATGGAATTTCTCGCGCTCCCAGCCGATAGAAATTCGATTCGATTCCGACTGCCGGCTCGCTCGGATTTTATTGTGCCCTCCTCCCGCTATAAACTCTCCGCGAGCACGTTTACGGGTGCAATCCTCGCATATTTCGCGATTGTTCCGGTCAAGTATAGCGAGCGCGCCGATTTTATGCGCATTCAGGAAACGCCCCGCGACCTGCTGCGATCTCACTACCGCGAAAAATTGCGCAAACTTCGCTAATCTAACTCGCTTAACGTCTAATGGAACCTTTAAACAAACGTATAAAATTTTCTTGGACTACAGTTCCTCGAAATCACTGTCGCAAGAGGTATATCTCGCATAAATAATCGTGGTCTGGAGGCGGATATCTCTGACAAATCCCGTTTTTATGGAGAACCAAACAGACTTACGGTTTCATCATGAATTTTATAGTTCCAGCGGATGAAACGTCACCAAATCTCATATTAAGATGCACTATTCTTTGTGCAGCGCCGCTTTACGAGACATAAAACCATAGAGATCCGCCGCGTAGTCATGGGGGCTGATATTTCCGTTTGATGCGAAATATGTACTGATAAAATAAGTGCGCGCAGACGAGTTTATCCGCGTCTTTCGAGACCAAGTTCCGCGACGGAAAATAGGGCAGAAATTTATTCATTTCCGGCGCGATTTTACCGTGATAAATTGCACGCAACATAGAAAACTTCTTGATGCCCGGATTTTATTCGGTCTCGTCCAGTTAGCAGATGCCATAATCGTTTAAGCCGATGCGGTCTAGCGGCGATTAACCATCAGCGGCTTTAACGGCAACAGAGCGAACACAGTCGTCCACACTTTGATTAACCAACAATCAACGGCTCTCATTATACGTGGCTACCAATCAGCACTCGCCTCGCGACTCATTTCGTTCGATCGATCGATTCTTTCCCCTCGCTTGATCCGAATTCCAGAGCGACGATTAACCCAAATTTCGAATATTCGCTGTTTTAGCCCACAGCTCGCGCGATCAACAACGAGTGCCGAGCCATTAATCGTGTAACCGTTGCAAAACGTTTAATTGTTTTACAATTTGGGTTGAGAGATTTGCGGTGGGGGGGATTTCGAGGACGAACATCGACGTGTTAATGACGTCAATTATTAATTCATAATTCGTCGTGCGAATGTGTGGCTTGATACATGCGTACTTACTACTTTTGAAGATAATCTCCATCAGTAATATTTTACAAGTGATCTTGCACAGGTATGGCAGAAATTATGGCAAAATAAATATGTTCTTCTATCAAGTGGATTAACGATTTTATTTGCAAGAATAATATATGAAAACAAAGGCGCTGCAAGCTGATAGAACGTTTTCCAATGGAACAGACAACACTTGTACTTCATAAATATCAATTCCATGAAGCACAGTTTACGAAAAGACACAATTGATTATTCGCGAGATAAAGAATTAATTTGTCGGTCTAACAACTTCCAGACTTTGATCCATCTGTCTATCTAACACTACCGGTCAGTTAGGATACAAAGAGTTGTGCTAGACTGTCAGGGGTTAAGTGGATCGACCTTTCCCCGATTAATAAAAATCCATCTGGCAATTGAAGATCACCGGTGGTGTCCCTCGGCGCGAACTATACAAGCCCACGACTAATAATAGTATCGTATAACAGTACGAACCCCGTTAGACGCGTTAGTTAAATCTCGTTCCCGGTATATTGGCGGTACGGTATCTGGAACGCGGGAGTTTGCGAGGGGAAATCAGTCTGTCGAGCAAAGTGGGCCTCGTAATTTACGATCGCGTTGATAACACTCGACCGGGGCCGTTTCGGTGTGTGTACGATCCGTCGACATCCTTCTTGCACCCTTATCCGCCTTATCCGCCGTGCCGTGCCGTGGTAATAACAGCGTTAAAGCCGCGGACCTATGATTTCTAGATAAGTCACGGGGGAGAAATGTGCACCTCGCGCATCAACGATCGCCGATCCCCGGAAAATTCGTCGCGGCTCGCTTTTCATTCGTCGAACCGCAACTCGGACGTTCATGATCGCGGTGTAATTTTAAAAACGCGACGAACGTGGCCCCTGCCTCGGTGCACGATAGTCTGGGAGCCGAGGCAGACACGTAAACGATGCCTTCATTTAAAGAGGGCTTCCCGTGTAACAATGCCAGAAGCGCAGTGATTGAATCGTCGCGAATTGTGATCGCGAAACGCAACGAAACGAATTCGCAGAGAGCGAACAATATTTACGCGAGGAGCATGATTATAAATAGCGTCTCGATCGCGTGAAGATTCCCAGCTGCGCCGAAATTAAACCGACGATTTGGCAGCATATTGTGGGAACCGAGAGTCAGAGAGAGAGAACGCTGCGTCGAACAAATTCGTATCGTGTCAAGGCTAGTCTTGTTTAATAATAGTAAATAGGATTCTAGGATCGTCGACGAATGCGTCGACGCGATCGCTCTGCTGCGAGTTGTGCTGCATTTTTGAAACTGAAACCGCGAAACTGACTCGAGGAGCATTGCGATTATCGAAGTTCCGTACGATCGCGCAATGAATTAACGGGTCGTGCGGCAGCGAGTTATCCAGTCCCTAGTTAAACTGAAAATCTGGGGTCACGTGAGCGAGTCAATGTCGGAGGGGGGGGGGGGCGTTGCTCAAGAAATTTCCATTGAATCGCGGGGAAACTGAATGGAACGAGGTCCACTTTCATAGTGGTCGTCCCTACGAAAGCGAACACCCGTGACTTTCCCAGAGAGAGACAGGCACGGTTGAACTGACGGACAGACGGGCACACTGCTAATTCAGTCATTCGTTTAATTAACACCGCGTTTCTCACGAACACACGACACCGGGGAACGTGTTCTCACCGCGTGCCACCGTTTTATGCTCTCGGCTCGGCGCGGCGGTCGCACACGTTTTCTGTTCGCCATTTCTTTCGTGCAAATAATGTATCGGCGAACACCGCTTACCAGCTCTTTCGACAACCACCGATGCTAATTCCCGGTGTCAACCGGGTAAGAGTGCAACCAGAACTGTTAATTGAGAAGAAACTTCGGACGCGAGACTTCGTTCTTGTGATCATTCTTTATTTGACACCTGATTCGTTGTTAACTCCATCTTCAATTTATAAAATTATTGGCAATATCATTAAATCGTAGATAAGTATTGGTCCTTTTAATTTATAGAATTATGAGTAGACTGAATTTTATGCATTTATGGGCTCAATTTAAACTCATTACGCAACAAAACTGTACTGATTTTTAATCAGTACCAATACTTTAAAATCAATTGACTCTGATGAAAGAATTAAAAAATAATTGACTCGTTGGTCGAATTAATGATGAACAAATGTACACGTGCACAGAATATAGCATTTTCTGATCGACTCTGTACTGGACACATGTTCCAATTGGCCAAAACAATCGACCGAGTAAAAGTGAAACAATGGTTTCCCATTGATTCTCCGTTTTCTCGGCGTGCCATAAGCCGATGGTAAAAAGCGAGTGCTATCGCGAGGCAGACACGCGAAAAATACGCCGGCATCGTTACTGAAACATGGCGTAATCTGTAACAAGTACATAATAACGTTCTTTGCCGGAGAACGATCGCCGATCGCCGATCGCTAATGCACGCCGCACATTCACGACCCAGTTGAAACACGCCGCAGGCGTTCACGCGAATCGAAATTTCTATCCACGTTCATCCGCCGGTTTATCCTCCTAACACATAATCGTGACTCATAACGCGCAGCCGATCCTATAAACTGCGAAACAATTTGCGAGAAAATAACGCCGTTTCCATTCATCGACTTCTCTTCACTTCCACCGACGCTACGCTTCGACACCTACATTCGAAACACGAAATTTAATGCAAATAACAAGTAATCAATCTTATTATATGACGATCATACTCGTACACAACCGGGAATGGAAATTTATTCAGCGCATAATTTTACTGAATGCATCGTGATTGCTATAATGAAATTTAATTATTTTCATCTGCCAGTATGTTTATTCTGTTAATGTTTTGATTTTTAATGAGATTATTTTAATGTTCCTCAGACCTGATGCTTGGCTTCGTAGAAAGTTTGAGGTTTGTAGATTTTGGCGCAAGACGCGAACTTTCGAGTAAACTCCGCGTCCCAAGTTGAGAAGATGAGTCCAAAGTACAGCTAAACGAAGAAAGGGAAACGAGACACTAGGTGCCAACAGATTCCTAACGAGCCTCGTTACATAAACGAGGTACGATTTCTTCGGAAAAATGCACTGGTTTCGTCAGAACGATTTACTTCACACGCGATGGATTTTTGATGCAACGATACAGGGAACAGACAATGAGGAATTCCTAGGACTCATACGAGTGAAATGTTTGGTGGGTATTATACAATCTTTCGCTGTTCATTCACTGTTCGAAAAAATTGTTTCAATAGAACCGTGAACTCAACTATGATCGCAAGAAAATCCTCCAATTAAAGCTTATTCGTTCTTTTTACAATGACTCATCCATTTGTTAAATAGAAATTGGAGTGCATTTAATCGTTCAAGCTGCATACACAATTGAAAATACCATGCTAAAATTAAGGAGAACACGTCATCAAAGTATTTTAGAATGAAAGACAAACAAGGAAAATAAACAAATGCAGATTTTTGTACGCAGAATAAACAAAATTTCATCAATAGCGACAAGCAGGAATAAAATAGAAATTTATTTTCATTCTTGATAGATTAAAAATAATATAATTGGCTTTTTAAATTTTTCCCATGCATTTACTGTTTTGCATTCTACTCATTCACTTTTCTCGCAAATGCATCAAATCCACAGTCTACTTATTACACTTCATTTGAATTTATTATTCGAACAAACGCGAGTCTTGTAAAATTCAGGGGCTGGCAGAAAAAATTACCATAATTTTCAGCGAACCAGGCAGATAATAATAAATTCATCGAACAAGCATAATCGTTCGATTTAGTGAACGGAGATAGAGTACAAGGTTTACAAAACGCGAGATACATAATTTCATTCTTAATTTCGTCGGTTAGCTCGAGGAAGCTCTCGGCCAGAGACCGGGCCGTTGTCCCGGTGCATTCTGCATCGATGCGCTCGCGCCACGGAATAATTGCAGTTTCCGTGTGCGTCTTACGCATTCGTGATTATTATTTTTCCGGTGAACTGGTCCCGTTCCCGTTATCCTCGGCAGTGTGCACTGCAGACTGGCAGCGAACACGGGAACGTTTCCGTCCGAAAGTATCCTCTTGCAATTAAAATGTCCGAAATCGTGACAACATGTCGACGGGGCTCACAGACAAACATGAAAAAAAACTTCCTGTTCCCAAAATAATGATAAAAAAATTTCTTGTGGTCAGACAAAGATGAGAACATTTGCTGTTGTCGGACAGAGTGGTGCAAAATCTCTCGCGAGTCGTTTGAAACCACTGGAACTGGAATCGAATGGGAATTTGCTGGTTAATTCAAATAAGTTCGTAATTATATACTGTAAGAGATTGCAGAAATATTTTTGGTCGTGTATTTTTAGCGACGATTAGAAAATAAGGATACTTCGAGCGGTGATGATAATTGGAGCAGAACACGCTTTTAATTGTTACACCTGCGACGATAATTGGACCGCTGGCAACATTCCTGCGTGGCTGTTGTTGCCATTAACTAGACTGCAACTCTTTATGCACTGATGGATCCTGAAAATTTCAGGGAATCGATACGACCGAAAATTCTTATGAAAACATTGAAGAACGTAGAATACACAAATCTACGTTGAACATCCGAACGCATAGAGCACACGGAGTACACAAATGAAACATTGCATCGGAATTACAACGTTTTTAACATTTTATAATATTAGAAAGATAAACGACTCCGCAGGGTCTGCAGCCTAATAACGATAATTAAAAGACAGAAAGTAACAGTTCCATTGTACGTCGCTAAAAATGATTATTCTCGCGAGGAGAACAAACAGAATTTTTTCAAAGGATGATCCGAGAGTCGGTCCGATGGAATCGCGATGGCGGCCCTGGCGAAAGGAGGAACTTCTTTGTCGAGGACTCGCGCGTAATAAGAAGATTACACGCCTCTAAGAAAATCTGCATAACGGCGAGCCCGTTCCTCTTTGTTCGAGAGGGAATGATACGAAACCGAAGACAGTCGTCTGCGAGGATCCTTCGGATACCGGAGACAATGATACTTTTTTCGACGACGGAGGAAATTGCATTCTGCTAATGGACGTTCCGCTGAATATGCCAATCATCTAATAAAATAATAAATGGCCTGCGGATTTGATGGATACATGACAAAACCGAACCGAACAATTTATTTAAATCATTACGGAAAGAAATACATATATGTAGATCCTGTTCCTTGCGATTAATCAATTTTTATTTTGCATAATAATACTAATGATAAAATACTTGTCGAAGCCGACGTTTGAATGAATTTAATTCACACCCATATTGTACGACGAGCACAAATTGGAAATGCGAAGACTATGACTAATGTTCGATTACCGTAACCATATTTTTTCGAAGAAACTGATATCGTTATCTGTCGGTGAGATAACAGAGCGTGTACAACTAGACCGTGAAAGTCTCTGCGAATATTTATTGATCTGACTGTGGAATCGAACACACCATTTTTTCCTGTGTTAAGTCTTGTCAAGTTAAAAAGCAATAAAGGAATGCTAGATAGCGTATTTTTAATTTTGAGAAGATAGACTATTGTACAACTAGACCGTAGACATTCATACAAGAATGTCTTCCTCTATTAACAATTATTAAATGCAACGTAACTCACTCATAAAAAACATTGAAAGAGAATTTAGCAAAAGAAAACAGCAAAATAGCAAAAGCAAACTGTATAAAATTTTCTTGAATAACTTCAAATAAATTCCGAGGTAGTAGTCGTCACATATCTGCGACAGCGTGGTGTTCAGTTCTCCTTTATGAATGAAAAATGTCATAAAACTCGATAAGTCTAGTAACTAGAGCACAGCTGGTCGAGCGAACGTTTCCCTCGATTCTCAGAAACCATCGAGTGCATCGCGTTCAAAACCAAAGAAAAAAAAGAGAACGCATGAAACTGCATCTTCGCAGTATGTACAGAGCATTGAAATGCAGGCAACAAATGCATAAAATCCATAGGCTGCTTGGCGTTGGAAAAAAAAATAGGAAACGACGACGCGGAATCGAACGCAGAACGAGGCCGGTCGATGCAACGGAAAAAAAAGTTATGCAGAAAGCGATCGAGTCGATTGCGTCGATGCATTTGGATGAGGATCGAGTTACAGGCGGTCGCAATTTCTTCGTGAACGAGGTACAGAGACGCTAGGCGTCGACTCGGAAGGCCGTGGAAAGATGAAAACGCAGGAAAATAATGTCGCCCGGACCTCCAGCGAGAATATTCTCAACGCATCACTCTCTGTCTCACAGATTCACCGCGCTGCACAGCACGCAGCATTTGAAACGCACGATGAAAACAAAAACAGGAAACAAACGAGACGAGGAGAAAGAAAGAAAAAGGAGGAGGAGGAGGTGGAGGAAAAAATAAAAATATGCCAAAGGAGGCTTTCACTTCACGGCCGATGAACAGATGGAGGCGTCTCGAGGGCTTTTCGTTTCGATTCCGCGGGCCCGCATGGTTTTAATGACCTCTGAAAAATCTGCGGGAACGAGCGAACCGCTTCGTTACTATTAAGGGACGCCAATTAAACGCCAATTAATCGAACGCTGTTCTGAGCTGCGTGCGGAATTTTACCAACTCCCCGCGGATGCGAACCCGTTTTTTCCGAGTCTGAGAACCGAGTCTCTTAAGCTCGGGGAAATTAGAATTTCCAATCAGGTATCCGAATTGTATGCACGCGGAAAGGTTCGTTGCACTTTTAAAATCAATATTTTTTAATCCTCTTTTTCCTGGGGTTCGTTCGGATGATTAAAAAATGTCTTGTAATCATTTTTGTTTTTGAGAATTGGTCCACAAGAACACGCGCATCGGCATCAATATTTGCAATCTCATGATTAAACTTGTGGAAGATCTCAAGAAAATTGACACTTCGACTACCGTGTCATCTATACTTGGATGATTAGTTTTTTAGTATTCACTATTTGGTAACTATTTCGGTGTTTATGACGCTCTAGACTTTCTACAGTTTTTCAAAACAGTTTGAAAGTTTGTATGCAAATCCGCTCGACTGTCGAAGTATTAAATATTACCGTAATTCGTTGATACGACACTTTCTCGACGCGACGTTTTGCGTCACGGACACAGTGAAATATCACCCACAGTCATAAATAAACTGAAGAAAAGAGATAAAAGAAAGTGTTCCGTTCGAAGAAAGATACTCATTACTCCGGGAAAGAAAGGAGCTGATTGTAGAATGCAAGCCGACGATGAAAAGGAGAGAATAGGCGGAAGTAATTAATCTAGAGCCCTATCTAGCTAGGAGTCTAGATCGAGGCTAGGTCCACTCGAACTCCCTATTCAGACGAACAAAACGAATAAAATGAAAAACAAACGAAAAGATAGTCAATTATTCCATGAATGAAAGAATCGAGCTGTGTAGAATACAAGGTAACGATGAAAGGCGGAGAATAGGCGGAAGTAATTAATCTAGAGCCCTCTATAGTACAATCTTGCTCGGAGGACCATTGTGTGCTCGTGTACTGTAATCTAGGTACCAAAACAAAACGGATAACGAGGAGATGTAACGAAATCGAACAGCGAAGACATTCAATTACATCGTTTCATCAGCTGACGATGAAAAATAACGAATGGTTCGTGGTGATTCGATTAGAAATTAATTTGCACGTCCAAACGGATAACCTGTCTTCTGTAGTCTAACTCAAAGGAAATACTATTTCAAAGTTAACCGAATACCCGAAATAAATAAGAAATATAAACAGAATGAGAGAGCGTTCCAAGAAAAGCACATATATTTTCTGTCAACGAACGAACCAACCGTAAAGCACAACTTAACGACGAAGACCGAAGAACTGTCGCGGTAGTAATAAATCTGTAGAATCATCTAATCTCCAAAAATGAAAAGAACAGAACTCGCCGGAGAGAAAAATCGAGGGAAAAGAAGGCGCTCGATCGTTGATCCAAAGAATCGTGGAAACCGAGTGGAGGTTGACGTTGGAAAAGGAGAGAACAGGCGGAAGTAATTAATCTAGAGGCAGGTCTATTGGACTCCGACTGGAGAGACTAGGTCCAGTCCAGGTTCACTCGAGGTCTAGTCTAGATGGTCGAGTCAAGGTCTAGGTCTGGTCTAGACAGGCCTGCACGGAGGAGCATTTTCTCGAGCGGACAAATCCATATATCGGATCGGGTCGGCACAAGCTCGGAGAAGTTGACACGGAAAACTGGCATCATCGTCAAAGACAAAAAGAAGAAGAGGAAGATGATCAGAGAGCTCTGTTCTAGCGAACACTGTTCACCCGGAGAACTCGTGACGCAGTGAACCGGGATGATGCTCGATAACATACCGTTACACTGATGTAACATACCTGTCGGCCCGTAAACTTACCTCGACATACACACACAAACGAGCGGACCGAGTTAACGACGACAAACACGATGAAAGTGTGCACACCGTTTGGAGATCGCAAAGTCGAAACTCTGCGGCGTCTTCAAGGATGAACGATCGACCGTAATTAACGCGAGAAGAGATTTTCTTTTCTTTTCTTTTTCATTTCGAACTGCGCACCTTCGCCGTGTCGATTCTCCAGGAACGACAAGTGGAATTAATCTGTTAACCGGATGATGATTCCTCGTGCATGAACCGAGACCGAACCGGAATATTATCGTAACTATTTCGCTTGGATAACCCGGCGATGTTAAATATTTGAGTTATTGCTGCAATTTCAGATTGAAGTTGCGCGAGCCTGGAATATTATTATGTTCAGATCTTACTGTAATAAAGTAGAGATGATAAGACGCGTCTAGGAAAGCTTCAACTTCGAATTCAACTCGTTCTGTTTAGCATATTTCGATCGATCCGACGATTTTTGTTGAATAATCATATACTGTGACATACGATAATTGTTTCCTCATCTTCTTCTTGAAGCCGAGGAAGGAATATTATATGAATACATTCCAGTGATGAAGCAGTAAAGTGTAGGTATTATGGATTGAATAAACGAGGCAATAAAAAGTCAGTTCAACTTCAAATATGTATAGCTGATGTTGATTAAAAAGTCACGTTACCTATCGTTGGAATGATTTTGCTCGAATAAACTGTCACTGTAAAATATAAGAATTATTACCTCATTTTCTTCTTGCAGTTACGCAAGTCAGGAATATGTTTGTATAAAGATCTTGCAATAATAACACACGGAAGCGAAAGAACTGTTGATCGATCGAACGAGGAAGAGAGGTCAGGAAAATCTCTAGCATCGAGATAAATTTATCGTTCCCGACCAGCAGATTGCAATTTCCAAGAAAATAAATTTATGCAGGAAATAGAGATGGCTGAAGACATCGTGTCTTATCATGAGATACGCAAAATATTGCGCAGCTAAATTTTCTGTTCCTCTTAAAGAGTCGCAGGATCGTCCGAGTTTCGAGACACGCACGGCAGTGGTAGTTTCGTTAAATGCGATCGTTTTTCGCGCTCTATATTTCCAGCGGATGGAGAAACGGCTAGCCTCCCGGCCGTGTGTTTATGTCGTTAGACAATATGAACCGGTGGAATGCGGTTTTCTACGATGCTCTTTCTTTATCTTCCTTCTTTCTTTTTTTTCGGGAACGCCCATCACCGGAATGAAAATCGTGTACCCGTGGAAAATTACGTGAAATCGTGACACGCTCGGTTTTCACGCATGCATGCGCGTAATGAACTGGGTAAATGGGACATAAGCCACCGGGAGGATGCAACGTGTCTTTCCGAACGTTTAACGGCCGAGGAAAGCGGGTCGTTCCTGCACCGGCTTATCGGTTAATCCATCGCTCAATCATTCTGTTAAATACCTGGAACAAGAAACGGGGCCCGGGGAACGATTGCCCAAGCAATTACAATGTCGTTCCGAGGCTTTTACAGATACACCAGGAATCTTTGAAACGCACCTACGGTATTCTAAACGCTACTGGAACTGCCAGGATTCACTCGACCGTGACAGTTCTTCAAGGGAGATCCGAGACACCATTAGGATCCTTTATCGAGGTCCATCAAGGTCTTCCGGATCGTTTGAGAACGAACTCTGAAACACGTCGGAATCAGTGACACGTCGAAGATCTTTCCGAGAAGTTTAGGGATTAGTAGGATCCTCAGCTAAACTCTACCGAGGTCTTCCAAAGCATTTAAGATCCTACTTTGCATCCAGGGCTTTCATTAAGATCCATCGAGGTCTCTTGGATCGTTTACGAACAGACTTTGAAACAAAGATGATGGTGGATCCACCGAGACACCAAAGATCTCTTCAAGAACTTCTGCAATTATTAGCATCCTTTGCTAAGCTCTATCAAGATTTTATGAAGCATTTAAGGACCTATTTGGCATGTAGGACTTTTGCTGAGGTTCACCAGGGTCTCTCGGATCAATTAACTAGACAGTTCGATGCACGTCCTCTAGTAGTTTCCAAGGATAAGATCCTCTAGTATTTTCCAAAAGCAATCTAGTAGTCCAGAAGATCCTCTAATAGCAACTACGAACAATCAAGGACTCTGTGCAAGTCTCCAACATGTCCTCCAACATTCAAAGACGGTCATCGATTCCAAAGAAATACTCCGCTATTTTTTAAGGCAATAGTCTCAACGATCCTGAATCAGCCTCGAAGGATAATCAACGCCGTCATAAAATCCTCCAGTAGTTTCCTCAGACAATCGAGTACTCCAATGATCCACCGCCTCCTATCAATTCTCAAGGACCCCCATAAAACCCTCCATTAGCTCCCAAGGACTACCAGGAATTTCACAGAAAACGAATCCAACATTCGGACGACTCTCTTTCACGAAAGCGTTCCATAGAATCAATAACTCCCTAAATATTCTAGCAAGCTAATCTCCCCGGAACGATCGCTGACACGGCTAATCAGCGATCTGCACTATGCTCCTTTCTCGCCTAACAGCAGTCCCGTCAGGGATCGTTAGACACCGACGACTCATCCGTGTACGTTTGTCCGATTCTTTCGTTAGGTAACAGGAACGGCAAGAATCGGCAAAGACAAAGTTGTCGTCGCCGTAGTCGGGGTGCGACGAGCCGCCGCTAACTATGCATGACCGTGTCACGTGTGAATTTTTACGGGGCGCGACCAGGTTTCTGCGTCAATAAATTGATACGGGGTTACGAAGAAGTGAAAGCTGCGCGCCGGCGAGCACAGACCGAGACTCCTTTATTATATAAACGCCATGGAGCCACGAACAATAAATCGCCGACGCGAGCGAGCAGCTTTTGCCTCGGCCTCGGGATCCACCGTCACGAGCGATTTTGTAATTATCCCGTGTATCTGGCTGACGGATCGATGATTTCTTGGCCGCGAGAGAAAAATTAGCGACTTTCTCGCGGGACGTTTCCTCCCGCCCCTTCCCCCAGAGAAAAAAAGAAAGCACGCGTCGGACGATTTTTAACGATCGACGATAAATCCACTTTTAATTCCCCGGAGACAAAGAGAGAGATTCGTCAAGTAAGTTTTTTTCCCGGTGAAACTTTCGCAAAAGCGACCGAATTCGAGGAAATGTTTAATCGCGCCGATCGATTCTAGGACAAGCCGTTCCGCGAACTGTTGTAATAAAAATGTAGAAAGCAACTTCCAACATATGTTCCTTTTTTTATCCAAAGGTTTATCCCGCGAGAAAATTAACCGTTGTTTAGCCAGCTAATAAACAACGGAACAGCAAGCGTATATTGTGGTTTATCGTTAGAGAAATGCATGCTATTTGTCGAAACGAAGTTGCGTTTAATTTTGTTTGGGACACGAGAGCTTAAATTTCGGTGCAAATTATAGATTTCTTACTGTGCGCGTGCATTAGTGTCCATGAATATTTTTTCACCAGTGTTCCCCGCGATCAAATGAACCATTGTTTAAAGCTAGGCACTTCCAGCTAATGGACAGGGAAAGGGCTCGCGCGTATCTCGCGATTTATTGTTGCAGAAATGGAATTCACTTGTTCCGTTGGAAAGTCGAGCGAGTCCCGTTTCCCCCCGGCTCGCTTACCAATTCATCTCTCATCCCGGTTGCGTTCAAACGATAACATAATTACAGCGACAGAGGAGTGACGCGACGGTGGCCCGGTATTTTCCGACGCGTTTTACAGCTTCATTAAGGAACGTTCTCTCTCGCATTCATCGCGGAACTTTCACCCCGGTTTCGGCGACCAGCCTTAATTCGGTTATTAGCATACCGAGAGAGCCAAAGCATCGCATGAATCGGCCCCCCATTACTATGGCAGAACCTTGCTCACGTCCAAAGATTCTCCCCTGGCGAATAAACAATGCACCTACGAGCATTGTTCGAGGCCCGCCTTTGTTTCTGTACCCTCTCTACGGGAACTGCGTGCGCGACGCTGAGAAATCCTGATCAAGGATGATCATCATTAACTCCTTTGCAGATCCTTTGATCTCGCTTTCCGCGTTCCTACGGTGTGTCCTCTTTCGATTCTATAGAATTCAACGAAAACCATTTTTACGGAAAAATCCTGCTTGTATGTACAGGTGGCGCGTGCATGGAATTTTTAATAGACTAGCCGAGATTGCAAATGTTTTTTCTGGGAGGTAGTGTTTTGTGTATTTTAGCTGTTCGTTGTTTGTCGTTGCTGTGTCAGTGTTTGCTCATTCTGTGTTTCTCGTTCAACTTTACCTTTTGCATTTGCACGTGTTATTACTGCGGATTTTTGTGGAGAATAACAAATTGTTATGATTGAAATGGAAAAATTAATTTTAGCTTCTACAGCTCGCGATTGCACAAATTTTATTCTGCACAAAGATCCGTTCCAGTGATTTATACACTCCTTTGTTCGACCGCATACTTCCCCGAGTAAAAAAATTGTCTCACGACGCGACCGATCGACTTGATGGTAGAGATGCCCGATTTGTTCAATTCTCTTCTCAATAATTATACTGTAATTGCAGTAAAATGATTACACAGGTCCGGATCGCGCCTGACGGGCGTACGATTCCGTAAAACGGTTTTAATTTCTCTGTAATTGCGTCTAGAGTATCGCGGAGCTATCGAAAGATCCGTGGTGGACAGATAAAGGGGGAGGAGAACGCGATCGTTCTAATTAACGCCGGGACGGTAAATACGGGGAATGTGGAGCCGGTGCAAAAGTAATGGCGCGTCTTTTTGCAGCAGTTCCTTGCAATTTCAGACGGAGTGAAAAAGCTCGGCAATAATCTCCCAGAATAATTTGCTCGCCTCGCCGGAGAACGTTCCTCTTCGGTAATTTTCTGCCAGAGTCCGAGAATAAAATTCACGGGTTTTCCGTGACGGGATCGTAAAAAATATGCGCGCCGTCTTGTGCAAATCGAATCTTAGAGGAAACGGAACGAAGGAGCCTCGTAAAAGTGGCCGGGACACGTACCCGCGAGGATGTTGAATGGCTGGACAAGCTCGCTCGCCTATGAAAATTGATTTGCATGAGCAGAACGATCGCGACAGGTGGTCCTTTGTCCTGGACACGCTGATCTCTCGTCGATCTTCTTGCCCGGACACCGAATCCACCGCTTTCGAACCGGGAAAGATAGTGTGAGGGAATCTTCCGATAACGTTTTCTATAGGCTCGTCGCAGCCTGGTTCAAATCGAACTGGCGCTAAACCATTCGTGAGAGATCAGTGAACAAAATCCGACTGTTCCGCGATCATCCTCTTCTTCGATAGCAAATTCTCCGAGGACGTTAAATAGCTCTGCTTCGGACCGTCAGGATATACACGGTGATTAATGATTTGATACTGGAAATTTTAGTCGGCTTAGTACTTTAGCCAGATTAACACTAAACGTACCATCAGTGCTGAAAATCACCGGTTCCAAATTTCTTATTTTACAATTTAGAGGAACACTTTCAGTGGAGAACGTATTATAATACGAACTGTGCAAAGTCCAGATAAATTCAATTTTGTCATTTTTATAAAGCAACGTATTCGAGTTACTTTCAAAATAAAATTAGGGTTAAGAGTATTTCTCGAACAAACAAATGCACGGTCTCGGAACAGAACAGACGGGAGTTGCGAACGAAGAGGGAACAACAAATTTCTTTAGGTTTCCCAATTAAATCCATGTGTACGTCTCAGAGTTTATTTTCTCCGGTGAACTATGGTCAATTATGCAACTCGGATAAGCATAATCGTAAAAAGAGCCGTAAGATGGAAGATTACTGTTTCCCCTGGAGTTCCAGAGTGATGTGGTTTTATTGTTTAAGATTTAAAGAACCAATTGAGTGGACAAGAAGTGTTTTGACAGACCGAATGCGAAAGAGCAGATAATGAGAAGTGTACCGGTGCTTTCCGAGAGACAAGTTTTGCATGTCCCCGTAAAACAAGCACCTGTCTCGCTTCCGACATAACCGAAACGAAGTGGAAATCAGGCTAACGGTCCTTTCGGAGAAAGGACAACTCGTTTCTCTTGTTCGTTACCTAGATTAAACCCGGCAAGGTAAAAGTCGATACGCGATCGACGCACGTGTGCCTAAAATCCATCGCCAGAAGGGCCCTTTCTCTTCATGACGATTTATAGAGCATCGTGAAACGAATCTCGTCGGCTTTGATAGAGAATATTCATAATGAATTCATATTTGCACGAGGCAGCACATTTTACTTGTGTTAGTTGCGTGGAAATAAATCATAAATCTTTTTAAGCGTGCGAAATTAAAAACACACTTGGGTCGGAAGTTAAAAACAGGTTTCGTCTTTGCTACCATACGCGTTGCTGTCCATTTCGTCCGGCAACTTTATTGCATAGTTTTCTATTTTTCTGTTTATTCGTAACGCTTATTCCTGTCACATAGTGCGAACAAAACGCTGGGGAAACAACGAGAAGGCGATGTTTTCCAAAGAGGAAAGTTTCGTCAACTTTGTTAAAGGTTTGTCAGTCATAATCGTAAAACAGAAAATTCATGTGGCACGAGATAAAAGAGGCGAAGGGATGGGTCGACAAAAGTTGTGGGAGAGGAGGCGCCGGAACGTCGCCCGAAAATACTTGGCCAGATCGAGCAAGTTAAAAGCAACAAATCAGCTGGTGGAGCGTGATTCAGTGTGTCCGAAGTGCGACGACACCGGCGGCGCGGCGCGTTCTAATTCGAGCAATTTTAATTGCATTTCGCCGAGGCAATCTGACTCACGGGGAAATTGCATCACTGGCGCCTGACAATGTCACCGAGGTGAACATGTGTACCATGTACAGTAATCCAACGGGATAAATGAGGAAACATTCGGATTCGGTTCTAGCTCTCTCTAAGTGGCTCGGTAATTACTCAATTGCAACCCGTGTCGTATTCCATTTGAATTCTTTCGGAATATCGATGCCCATCGTCGAAAACTCCACGACACGATAACTCGACTGGAACTAACGAAGAATTTAATTTTTGCGTAGGTGGACTTTTATAGAGACTTAAATTTACAGAACTCAATCTTCAGAGGATTTAGTACTCGGGGCACTCAATTCTCAGAGGACACAATTTTCAAATGGCTAAATTCCAAAGGAACTGAATTCTCAAGGGACTCAATTTTCATCAGGCTCATTTCTCGGAAGACCGAATACCCACTAAAATTCAACGCTCGCAGAATTCAATTCTCACAGGATTCGATACTCAAAGGACTCAACTCGCAGGGGCTACAGTCCTCACAGGACTCAAAACACGCCAAAAGTGCGCACCGGTCCGCAGTGCAGCAGCGAATGCACCCGGATCGTTTCTCGGACTTCGTTAGTCTTTATTATCTGGTCTTTATGATGCAACAACTGGACGCGAGCATAACGAGAATATAATTTGTGGAGCATTGCGCAACAGGGTTGAGGGTTACCATAACCGACTTAAAGGTTACGTTAGGAACAGCTTATAGCTTG
The DNA here is from genome assembly GCA_028454225.1 of Lasioglossum leucozonium. NCBI lineage: Eukaryota > Metazoa > Arthropoda > Insecta > Hymenoptera > Halictidae > Lasioglossum > Lasioglossum leucozonium. The sequence continues at coordinate 4,546,779 of CM052220.1, read as the reverse complement.
TCACGTCACACTGGGAACAGAGAGCAGACAGCGACGTGGCAGAATGCAATCGCAGGTCCTATCAAGTTCTCGAAATTGAATTTCAAATATGAAAGTGGCTCGGACATTCGTAAATTGAAAAGGATACCGTGGAATGGACGCTTTGCGGGCGGACTAAATTGCTCGAAATCTTCCAACAAGGAGAATCGAGTGTCCATTAAGGGTGGCATCGTCCCTCGGACACGAAATATCGCGGCGCACGTCTTTCCGTCTCGTGCGCTCTATCGGTTGCAAAACTCGATTAAAATCGACCGGAGTATGGACCCAGTGACTTCCGATTTCAACGGATATCGAAGGATCACGCAGGATCTGTTTTTCCTGGTACGGAAATCTTGTTATTTCGATGTATCGGGGGTGCGAACTTTGATATTATGGCAGGTGCATCGAATTCCGATAGCTGCTAACTATTGATTTTAGTTTGCCTCTTCAAGGAATTTCAAGAATAGATTTTTTAATGAAAAAAAAATAGTTCGGTAGACCACGGATTTTATTCATTCATGACGAAAAACTTTAAGGAAATTCAGAAACCTCTATGTATTATTTTCAACTCCCTGAAACTATTAAAGAATTTTTTACTTGACTCCTGTTTCTTACAATTGATGCAGAAAATTCATTAACAGCAGCAGAGCACATAAACAATGCATACACGAATTTCGATCGTAGAGGCACAGGAGGAAGGATCGTAGAGAATCGTGTGACGTCAGCTCGTAACAGCGGCTAGAGCGATTTTGCTCGGCGACTATATTGGTCCCGGCAAGAATACATCGACTGGCGAATCGGGATTAGCAATGTGGAGTTGTGTGTCAGTGTTGCAGCTGGCAACCGAGGCTGGTTGCCTGGTTGGTATCGGTGGTGTTATCGACTGGCAAAGGGGCGCATGCGTTGCCAACCAACCCCATCCTTCCACGGGACACGTCGACGTTGGACGTGGTCGTCGTTTCCAGGGGGCCGTTAAATTGTCTAAACAAATGATACCTGGGTCCTCTGTATCCTGGTTACCATGACGCCGTGCGAACCGGCGCCCTCCAGCCAGGTTCTGGTTCCCATTGGTATCAACGGGTGAAATTACGTAGGGATTTTCAAAGCGGCCTCTTTGCACCCTCTCTCGCAGCATTCGTCGCATCGTCTATATCCTTTCCACACGCGAAAGATAAACGCTGAGAACCCGTACACATTTTTCTTTGGCTTTTGCCATGGTCTTCGCAAATTTATAATCTATGCAGCGAGCAATTCCCGCGGTTTAGTGTGCATTGAATGGTGGTGAATTCTGCTTTATTCTATGGTGCAATTGACTGGTGGAGCAATGTGTTGATTTACTGTCTACATTTTTATACAGTGTTTAATCTTGGAGAGAGCAGTTTTTCATGTAATTTGGAATCAATGAACAATAGGTATGTTAATAGCGCTTGTTAATAACACTTCATCTTCGTAACAAGAAATATTGCAATCGCTGAACGGTAATTCTAAACTAAATAACACCGACTGATCAATAAGCTGTAAACATGCATTTCTAAAACGCGTGAATCACACCTAACAACATTTGCATTCCATTCTCATGCCGAGGAATACCGTAATTGATGAAACAAATTTCCGCGGCTTCGATAAAATCAATTGCGAAAGTGAGAATTTCACAGCGATCGCAATTGAGCGGCGTTTAAACGAACCGATTGCAATTAACCCAAGCCGGATTGAAAAATCGCGATTTCCGCAAAGCGCACGGCTCTGACGCGTGATCGTTGACGTCCGTGCGAATAAAACAGTCGAAAGGATCTGCGTTCCCTGTGGTGCGAGAGACACACGCGTGCCATCTTTGTATGCAACGAACTGCAGAAGAAAGCCTCAAGATGCGCGGAGCAACACGAGCGAATCGCGACGAGCAACGCGGAATAATTGCGCAATCGGATTACATTTAGCCGTGCGACTGACTGGCTGGCCATTGAACGTTGATGCACCGTCGCCCGAAAATATAGATTTTCCATAGCCCTCTCGGCTCGTCAAAATTTAACTGGCCGGGCCCCTCTCTCGTTTCCATCATGAGGAACAAATCTGTGCTCACACGTTCTCATTGATCGCTCTTTCAACCGATTTTCTACGGCTTACAACCAAAGAAAAAACCATTATTAAATTATTTATGTTTTTACGCTTGATCGGGAACCTCTCGATACTTTGATCCTCGCCTCGCTTCTCGTTCACTTCTCTATTCGGCAGTTTTCCTGCATTTTTTTTTACATCGGAGATTTGCATTGATTCTACAAAAATTAAGAGATAGAATTTTTTTTATTCAACGTTTACTTCCAATCATTCACATTCCTATCCGCTAGTTTTTCTTCGGTTTTGTAGACGACGTCTTTCATTGATTGTAAGGAAATTGTGCAACTTACCAGAGCATTCAACAGGCTGATTCGATAGGAAAAAATGTATGGAAAACGAAAAATAACATTTTTTCACGAGCGGTCACTGTTCCCAGATAATTGATTTCGAAAGCCATCGGATGCGCACGCCGCGCCGTTGAATAACAATAGATGGTCTGATCATCGCTCACCAATTCCACTTTCTTCGAAAACTAACCCATGCGCGTCGAATGAATATTCAAAGTCGATTATGTCGAATGAAAGCGCTTTATTTTCTTAGTTTCTGACTTGTTCGATTTCAGGAATATGAATATTCCTTCTCGCCATTCATAGCAATAAAATATTTATGTAAACATTTATGTAACTACGCACTTTCGGACGCACCGCTCAATGAAAATTCCGATTCAATGAAAATTAGTCTCGCAAACTAGAAGCTCGTTAACCAAACGATAAAGGAGAAACTGTACTAACAATAATCCTTCCTCAAATCGTTTCTTCGCCGTATATTTCGCCTAATTGCACGCTCGACGAGCCAACAGTGCATCGATGGGACACGAGGATAAGGAAAAAGTGTTTCCAAAGACAGAAAAAATGTAAAATTGTGCATCCGCGATGTAAAAATAACCGCGCGATTGTAATTACCGAACGCGGAACACTGGCACGCCGCTTTTGTCCGACGAATTACGAAACGTACAATGAATTTTCGATCGAGGACTCAACCGTAGAAAGCCGTGGACATTATAATATTAATTTCGTGACCAATTAGAGGCTAATCACCCCGTTTTATCTTGATCGCGATGATATCGTGCACGAACACGCGCTGGTTCCTTGCGTGCGTGCGTACCTAGCCGTGATCCTAGCCAACAGATAACGCAATCTTATTTAAATTTCTGATTTTCTAGGGAGACTATCTGCACAGTCACGTATCCACGGCGACAACGAGCATGGTCGGTGTCTAAACAAACTATCGCGTCTCCTCGAAACGTTTGATTAACATATCACCGAGAACACTTTCCAAACAGTGCCGCGAGTTACTCTACGGATCTGATAAACTGAGCAAACGAAATTATTTGCGTTCCCGCGTCCGGGTTCTCGAGCGCTTTGACATACACTGGTTCCAAAAACCACTGGAACGCTGAATTTCCGATTCTCGAGAAATTGTCGACATTTGAACGACGATAATTTTGTTAAGTAAAATTGTAAAATAATCAATTTGGACTAGTTTTAAAACTGGAAGCCCCTACTTTTGCACCACATAGTTCATTTTTGTCTAGAATGTTTGAAAACCCGAAGACACGGTCCAAACAAGGTTTCGTGCAAGACAGTCAGCAGTGTCTGTCGGCATCGCTTAATTCCTGTGTAACCCCGATTCCCAATTTCCTTGGCAGGCCTAGTCAGCAACGAAACAGTTCGGCAAACACGCTGACCAAGGAACGCTCCCGAAACGCGTCGTCGTCAAATATCCGTGTGGGATCGATGGCCGAGTGGGCCCGGCTGTGTTTACAGAGGAGAAGCAATCCGGCAGCAAACTCTTTACCCGGTCATCGTGAAGCGCAACACCGGCTAGCTTCGGGATGCAGAACGACCGGATAATCTGCAGCTTCCTATCCCTCTTGTTTCCTATTTTTCTTTCTCTTTCCCTGGGCTTCCGCTCTACCTGTTTCCCTCTTCGCTTCCCTACCTCTCCCCTCCTCTATTTTTCTTTCTCTTTCCCTGGTTTCCACTCCACTTGTTTCCCCCTTTACTTCTCTACATCTGCATCCTCTCCCCTTTCTATTTTTCTTTCTCTTCCCCACGTCCTCTGCACACTTTATATCTTGCTATTTCCTTCTCTAACTTTTGACCTCTTTCCAAAGTTCCCCAACAGTCTCTCACTCGGAAAGTATTTAAAAATTTTTTAAATAATGTTACATCGTTCTCGACTCTCGTCTACGTAGATCCTGTGCTTCGAAATGAACGCAGACAATTTTTATTTTATATAAAAATCCGCAGTCTCTCTATCCGTTTGTGTTCAGAGCAGCGAAGCTGCCGAGAGCTACGATTTTTGGCAACGCGCTTATGCCAGCAGAGAGGACACATTGTTCCTCCACGGTGCTCACTGCGAAACCGTCCCTCCATTGTTCGTTATTTATTTCGTATCGCTGCTTGCCGTGTGGATTTTATATGCATACGCTCTCGCGTTGATGCAACTGAGCAAATTACGCGTAGCTGGAACAAGCTTTACATGCAAGGCGCGCACTTTCCATGTTTTTCTTTTATGAAATTTATGCGAGTAATTATTACTGTAGAACGTTACATTGTGTAACCGGTGTTTTAGAGGCAAGAGGACGCGGGTAGTAGAATAGAGACTTTATAATTGAATCTCTCGGAAGGTCGTCATATCGCGGCTCGGTGTAAATATTCATTGATAATTCTGTTGCGTTTTTGAGACCGTGGACGACTTAATGGCCGACGGTTCTTCGAGCATGAACCAGAGACCGTAACAGCATGAAATTAATTGATAAAGACCGCAGAGTGTGAACGTGTGCTTATGGTTCAAGCATACTTTTTCTTACGTAATTGATTCGAACAGAAATTGCAAAAATGTATCAATTTGCCTTCTACTAATTTCCGTGGGTCCAGACGGAAGTTCAAGAGATCCCCAGACTAATTATAATCACAGCCTTAAGCCCAGCTCGAGCCCGGAAGCGCCAGCCAGTCGAAAGAAACTCCACGGATCGGATGAACATGCGAGAATAGGATTTTCGAAAGTGAAAACTGACCCGCTTTACGTAGAGTTGCAACGCCGTCGTCGTCTGCAACCTCCGCTGATCGACCCTTTTTTTTATTGAGTTATTAGGCTCATCCGCGCCGTTTCCCAGCAATTCCCTCGGATCCCTTTGACCGTCCTATTTGTTTAACGAGTCGGAGGAGGCCGGTGCCGCTTGAAATTCGCTCGCGAAAAAGGATCCCCCTCGGCTTTTAATTGGTCGCCCGATTATGCTCGATTGCCCTCGACAGATAATAACGTGTCTGAACGCAAAAAAGAAAAAGTAATTAACCGGAGGAGAAGCGAAAGGTTCAAAGAAACTTCGTCAGCAGGGGCTGTTCCTTAATTTCAATCCGAACGCCGCTCTTCAGCCTTTGTGAGACGGATTAATTGATAATTTTATCAATGCTCTTCCGGGTTTGGAGAGGATATCCCGGATCTTGACGGAAACGCAACAATTTTTGTGTGTGCATCTTTATGGGAGTTTTGTCGAGGATCCACTTGAACTTAAGAATGAAACGATCATGCTTTTTATAAGACAGGCACAATCAGTGCTACGAGAACGGTTGTCCCGAGTCTGTGACTGTTTATGCGTTTATTAAATACGAAAGTAAAAAGGATGATAAAGTTAAAGCTTGATAGAATCATAGAACAAGTGCTCAATATTTTTATTTTTCATAGAAATTCGAATTCTGGCAACGTTTAAGACCACGCGCGCTAGTATTGCGATACCGAGAATTTCGGAAAAAATAGGAAAGGTGTTTGCAACTCGGCATCAATCTATGTCAGAACTGTTTATCGAAAGCAAACGATCGTAACGAGTACGAGATGATCGCGGCTGAGAAAACAATCGTCTAGTCTAGGCGGTCTACGTCTATCCCCGGCGGCAGGCCTCGTGTTCGAAATAACACCGGGTTCGTCTAGCATCGAAACAAGCTGCTTTCGCGAGGGAACGGCACCGAGAATGCCGTTACTAGGTGCACGTGGCGATTAGGATCGGCCCTCGATCAGAGAGCAAGCCGACTCACACAGGAAAGTGATTTCTACCGTGTACCGTGGTCCGAATCGGGCGCCGATCGCACACAAACCTCGTGAATCATTGTGCTTCTACAAGCAATTAAAACTAAAAAAAAAAACAAAGATCAAACGAAACACAAAACTACGGAATTTTTAGTCCTCAATATTTTCAATATCTTTAATATTCAAATTCAGAAGGATCGAACAAGACGAATATCTTTTCTATGAAGACTCTATATGTATACTTTCACAAACAATTGAAAATTAGAAGATACGAGATGAACTGTTTGGTATTAACTGTCTTCATCATCCTGAATGTTCAACCGCGTTGAAATTAAATGCAAAATCTCGAAAATGAAATACGGTAACTACGCGCTCAGCATTTCCCGCAATTCTGGTCTAATTTGTGCAAAATCAAATGCAGTTACTCGCACGTGAATCTCGGTGCGTAACGATGATTGCAGAAGCAATGACGCAACTGCATTTTAATCTTCTCTTACCAAACGGGCTGTATAAGTTTGCCAGAGGTTATTGAGACTTGAATCTCGAACAGCATTTCGTCCAGAGATCTACGACGATCTTCGGCGACTTATTTCCATTTGGAAGTCGAGAAAATTGGTTCCGGAGCTCCGAAAACTCGGCCGATTCTACCGTCAGGATGGGAACGTGCCTCGTAGATCGTCCATAAATCGTTTCAGGCAATTATCGCGGTAGCTTAGGGGCAGGCAGTCTTTCACGTGGAACTAGACAGCGATATCGCGATTAGATTATACGCGATAGAGACTGCGTTTCGTTATTTATTTCGCCGGAGATGGGGTTCTTGAAACTCGAAAGACGAAACTGTACACCGACACGTGCCCCCGAGAATACATACGTTGTTCCACGAGACATCGTTCAATATCGAAATTGTTTAATTACACCGTGTAACAGTCTCCTGGTCTACTGATTGCGTCGAACGTGACTCTTGACAACTCGTCAAGCTTGAAACTGCTGATCGTAAAAATTGTAATCTGTTCCCCGAATTGGTCGACGAATCACGAGCAAGCTGACACTTCAACGATCAAGAGAATCATTGTACATTCTTGACTACGGTGACTATAAAAATTGTAATCAAAGATCGTTAAACGATACAGTCACGGTTTTGGTATCGAGTTGGATTAACCCTATAAGTGCCAATGCTTGAAATTTTCGACAAAAGTTTGTTTCTAAAAACTGATTTCGGGTGACTTTTATGAACAAGAAAGATCACTATGGCTCTAAGGAGCTCTAAGGAAGGATTAAGAAGATGCGATAATTATTACTTAGAATTGAGAAATTAAGAAAAAATTGTTGAAAAGTTTCGAATGTCAAAAATAAGAGTAAATCTTTTTTATCCGGCTAGAAAAGTCGTTTATGCTCCAAAGAGTTGAGTAACCGTGCGAGTGATGTATATGTTTAGTTAGGTCCTACGGACGCGATGATTAAAACAAAAACGACGCCTCCCAGGCGAAGAACAAAATTGTTTTTCGCGCGTGGGGTGAGAAAGACGAGGGTTGCCATGATTATTTACTCGACTCGGGGTTACAAGTGTTCCTCGTTTGTCAGGAATCGCTACAGCTGTTTGTACAGATGATCGTGAGATAGTTGGGACACCGTGAAACACGAGGACGGTGCTCGATGAGAAAATAAATGGGTTTTCCTTTTCATATTGAATGAAACCCTGTGTTTCTTTTCGACAACTTGATATCCCAATTGAGGTCCCGGCAAAATTCAATAAAGTCTGCACTTCGTAAATTATTGAAACCGCTGAGAACTTTACCTTCGAAAGAATTTAGAATCCTAAAAATATTCCGTCGAATAATAGTCCCGAAAGAAATCGGTAAGCTATTTTAACGAGAACGACATCGCGTTACGCGAATTCAATTGCCAAAAATTCAGTGGAATATTTTGATATTCTCGATCAAAATAGACCTAGGTACCACCGTCGGACAACGGGCAAACAGCAACTAGGGAAATTATTTCTACATAATGTTCAGCACTGGAATTTTATAATAAATGTCCCTGTAAAGCTTGAACGGGCAAACGCGTCCGTGATGGTGTAATGAATTACGTCGTCCGGCGATCATGAATAAAACGGGAAAAAAAAGTAGGTATCCAGGCCTTGGCTTTTAACCCCTTGGTCACGGGGGCGCATGCATCGTTCTTTGATGGTTTTAGTTGCCCGCGTAATTATCGGAAATCCATTACTTCTGAGCGAGGAGAGTCTTCCCCGCGCGCTATCCGATATTTATTTTTCCAAACGATACTATTCGCGGATGTTTCCACAAGGCTGAAAATTCCGCGACATTCCGGCGCGTGAATAGCCACCCGCACGCGCGCGATGAAAAGCCTCGAAAAAAATCCCTTTGTCGGAGAACACGAGACACGGTTCCCACACAAATTTTTGTTTCCTTTTTTTTTAGAGAGAAATTTATGGGATACCAAGCACGCCGGTTCCACGGCCGGCGTAAATAACTCGTCGCGATATTAATCCCCGGCAAGGAACAACGTAGTCCGCGAAATAGTTGACGCGCTTTTCCGCCCGGCAATTTGGAAACTTTCGCCCCCCCTCAGGAAACACGCCGTCTAGTTTTATACACCGGTGGTGGCTTAATTCTTTGGACAACTGGGATCTTTAACAGCTTCCTTCTCGAGTACGTGTACCGTGGATCAACTCTATCCGAGTGGAATTCGCGATTAGAGGATTGATCCCTGTTTGGAACCAGTTGAACAGCAAAGCGGAGGTTTGAGAAAGTTTACGCTCCTCTTGAACGAACTTGAACGGTCCGAATCGAGTTAATTACTTTTCCAGCTTGGAGTTCTAGTGTAACGCTATTTGTTAGCGATTTCATAGAGCCAATTTTTAAACTTCTACTTTCATTCGAGCTTGTCGAAGAAAACGGAAGAAATTGATGAAAGAATGTAAATGGTCTTTTAGAGTTTGAAAGCGTATAGAGATTGTAGAGTGCATTATTGGTGGTGTAACTTTTATCTAATGCTACATAAAATGCATACAGTATACTGTCTAACTAGATTATTAATATTGCCACTTACATTCGACAAGAGAACGACTCATGTTACTAACTCAATTACCTTCCGAATAATGAAACTGTCAGTGTCTCGAATAGTAGCGACTCTAAATCCGATTATAATATATACTGTTTACTAAACTAGTATGCATCAATAAATTGGTACAGTTTAGAGTTAATAAAATTCTGAAATTGAAAGTACAACCTTTTGTGGGTCGACCGGTGTTCAATTCTTATGTTTTTCCTCACCAAGGCCGTCCATTTCTCGCCAGAGCCATTAAACAGAATTCTCACATTCCCAGCCGGTTTCCCGGTCGCCATCAATCTTCGGGGCAATATAGCGAGGCGAAGATAACTCATCGATAAGCCCTAATGCTCGTCATTACCGGATTCCCCGCGAAACAATAACTCGAAACGGTGCCCCGGTTCCCGTCCGACGATAAAATCCTAAGTCGCGAGAGAGACCCGTTCTGGATAAAATGTTGGAAAGGCCCATTATGTCAACCGTTCATCGATGTAACACGAGCACAAGCAGCTCGTTACATTTATGGGGACAATTAAGGGCGGGCTACGACGTCCGCGCAATTAATGCGACGACGCGGATGCTATGCGTATGCAGATGCAACGCGGCAGATACGATGCAACCTAGAACCAACGGAAGATCATGAATACAGTCGCGATAAAGACCGAACTCTAACGATCAATGAATTACCGTTAATTACGTTAAATATCTCTGCCTGACGTTGCTGCGATATATTGGTCGTTTACAGTGTGTATTTTTTATGTATAATTGATAATATTTATTGATAAGCTTCCTTCGCGAATGACTGTTAATATTATACATCGCGATAATTTTCCAACTTTATACGTTTTACTCGATTTTCACTGAACACAAAAACTATTTTAATCAGAACTTATTAGCAATTTTATGAGCGTATGTCCTGCTTTATATCCAATATGCAGACGTTGGACATTTTCCGCAACTATAAAATTCTTATTACTCGGGTCCGCTCACAACTTCATTTATTAATTTTTAATATAGTTCTCGTAGACCTAACGTAACATTTTATGTATAGAATTTAGTCACCAAAAATCGCGTGATTGAAAACAGAGTAACGGAAACGCACTGGAATTATTCAGTGCAGTTTTCAAAGTCAGAAACATGGTAAGATAAAGTTGGGAGATGTTTCCCCGAATATTTTACAGAAGTTAGTGTAGCGGTGGACGTTTTACGAGTCACGGGAAAAAGTTCCGCAAATCAGACCCATTTTTACATGTCCACGAGAATCGAACGTGGTTTCAGCGACCAGGCACCATACACCGAACTCCTCGGAAACGTATCGACACCGAATACGCAACAAACCAGACGCGAGAAGCTCTGCACGTGAAACGACAAGAACCCATCGCGTTTATAGAACGATTGAATATTTATAAAGCGTGGCAATGACTCCGGCCGAATGCTAAGCGCGGCCTGAGTGCATCTGGTAAATATACTTAAAGAAGCGTCTTCCTCGAAAACATGGCGAAAATCGTCTGGAAAATCTCCAACACATTTTTATTAAAATATCAACTGTCCCTTCACCGAATCTCCAATCATAACAATTTAAACGACTCTCCACCGTCTCACATTTCTAATACTGTACATATAAACCGATGCCTCCGAAGGATCCGTAAACATTCTTTCCACTTAACAATCAAATCCACTGACGTTGTGGTCTCAACGTGATTATTAATGCGTATTTTTCAGATTATGCGAACAGGTTTTAAACAAATTTTTTAAAATGCATATTTAGTTGTAGTTCCTAATTTTTTGTATAGTGTATCTTAAAAAAATATTTTTCTACTTTTATTCATTTTTTGAAGGTGTACATATTGTGTAATATTGAACAATTTTAAAAAAATTTTAAAATAATTGAAAAAACTTAAAGACGCAATATAAAATATTTGATCTGCCTTATATTTCAATGTTAATTTGTGCAATTTAGTAGAAAACATGTCGAACCGTCCAATAAATGCACAAAACCCACAGTCCAGTGATAACACGTCACAGATAGTTGGTTTGACCGATGTCGATGGGAAAAATCGAGCGAACATTGTAACATATAAATTTTCCGATCGATTGCCTAAACGTGTCAATGGCGTGCCCGATCGAATATTTCGAATTCGCGAGGCGATTGCGAGCCGCGAACGGCAAATGGCAACGTTCCCCGTTGCACGAGAGGCAGAGGCACACGTATATAATTTTCCATCGGGGCGCAGCATCCGACGGTATTTCTACATCTACGTCGATTAAAGGGCACAGGGAACAGGTATCCATTCATAAGCCACGGCGAGGGGAACGCAATAACCTTGGTTACACTACCGAGCTGTCACATCGGCGTGCAGTCACCGATTCATTCACACGCAATCCCCACCCTCGGCCTCGACAGCCAGTTAGAACAATTATTCACCGCGCTAATTTCGAACACAAAAATGGCTATCACACCTGTCACACCGTGCCCACACATACAAGAGAGGCAACACGGAACGCTGTCTGTATGTATGTATCTCCGTTCGTTCCGGATTTTCCCTCGGGCGCGAGTCGAAGACAGCATGCAGCACACTCTGTGCCAACTGTGTCAAGACTCGGCTATTCTCAAACAAAATCCTAGACAATTTCCTCCGAGGATAGCAATCAAAAGACGGCATCGATCTACGCTCGACGATCAAATGATTAACTCGTTAATTTCAACGATTTTTATTTATTGTACAATTGAAAATTACCAGCGAAATAGACGACAGATTTTATGCATTTCTGACGAAAACAAGTAGGTGTGATTAAAAACAGTAAAAACGTTAAAAGAAATTAACAATACCGTTATATTATTTTCAATCTGTTAAACATATCAAGGAAGAAACTGAAGTTCTATTTCAGTCCATTACGCTGCAAATCAGGTGATAATTTTCTATTCTCCATAAACATTCGCTATCTATTTGTTTATGTTCACCTGAAATGAAATTTTATATCACAATTATCGAATTCATAATCGAACTTGTGCAATGGAATAACCGCGTTAGAGATTAGCATTTCGAAGAGAATTATTACACCCGTTCTGTACACGGCACCCCGATATCAGTATTGACACAAACTAAACAGTTTATTGGTAGAATAACCACGACAAATGAATTTCGCTTATCTACGACCTATGTAGGTGATCCTAATCAGGAAATAACCGGGTTAACCTGACAGAAAAGTTGTCGAGGCAGGCTCGATATCGTTTCCGAACCGTTAGCAGAGCTTCGACAATTCACCTCTGTATCTAGATAACGATTGAGCCCAGCACTGCTCCCAATATCGTACACCCTGCTATTTTCCCCGCGGGGATACGTGACAGAGAAGCGCCCCGAAACGTTCCGTACTTTACGCGGTTCGAACGCGATTCAAGTTGCGAATATGTTACGGACTCACCATTTTTACTCGACGGAAAACGTATCCGAAACTGAGCGGACCACCGCACGGCTACGCTGCCTATGGACGCACAGAAAACACGTTACCATCGACTTTGACACACTTGCCGCGATACTCGATAGAACGATCAAGGGTGTCGACTCCCGCCACGAAGAATCGTCGATTATCGCGCGGGAACACTCCGTGGTTAAATCGTGTTCGATCAGTTTAAACGAATGACATCAGAGCACAACAAAACAATCGTCCGCCGGTTTACACTTGCGAGCACCACCCTGTCGCATCCGACTACCCCGAGCTCCCGAGTCAGACTGGCCGACCGTGGATGGATCACGAACCACACCTGCTTGCGAGATGCGCCGGCAGACTGCGCCACCGCTTAATGCCGCGCGGCGCGCCATTTAAACCGTTCCAACGGGAGAAACAAACGTTTAATCGCTAATCTGCTTTTTCAGACTTATTAATACGACAGAGCCTGCTGTGAATGCTACGTCACTTGTATTTTAGACTCTAGAATATATATTTATTGTTGACCGATCGTATATTCGCAAGAAATTGTTGTTTATCTATATTTATTCGTCTCCTCGCAGAGCGCGCCACAGAGTACGCGGTATTGCCGCCCATAGAAGCGCCACTCTGCGAACGATCTTCCAATCAAAACCGAGAAATACGCCAAAAATTCGTTTGGGATGTCTATAGGGCGTCTGAGAATTTTATGGCACGAATTTATCTTATGATTATCAATTAGAGATTAAAAAATACTACGCAGTACAAAATAGATATTATATGCAATGAAATAGAGACAGTAATTTGCTATTCTTTCTAGCATTTTTTCGATAATTTTTATACATAATACAGTGGAGAAAGTTAGTGAAAAAAATTCCATTGTTACTGGTCATACACCTGTACCGGTGTGTACACTTGTACATCCATCTCTCTGTATTCTATGAACCCTCCATTGAACATTGTTTAATAAAATAATGCTCACAGTACCGTGTAAAGCATAAAATAAATTGACTATGAATTAAAAAATATGTACTGACATATTAGAAACAGAAACTATTTAAACATCCTGTACTACTTGTTATGTCACATGATTCATTACATTGTATTATAATATTGCACGGTCGTAGGTGTACAATGTCGAACACAATGGACGGCGAGAGCGGTGCGGAACCAGACAAATCACCCTATATAATGGTTTTATGGGCTGTCGGCATTCCGAGATTGCCCCCCCCCCCCCCTCCTCGTCGAAGAAGCGACAGACCGGTCAATTGTTCTTAAATAATATAAATTGGAGGCTAAGAACGTAGCCCAACAGCGACCGGGCTGGAACAAGCAATCCGTCTTTCGGTCATGCGATCGAGCGTAACACACAATGCACGAGAAAAAGGATGAGAGTGAACGCCCAACTCGATTCATCAAATAATTTATTGTGCTCCTCTGGGGCTTTGCCCTTATTTGCTGGATTCGAGATCCGAGGTCGTGGGACTGGATCGTTTGCTCGATCGCGAACCAGTCCCTCGTTTCTTTATAGTATTTGTATTTACCAAACACGAAATCACCGTTCGGTGTGCAGCGAAAATATTAATACGTTAATACGTACTACGTATAGCGGTGTTTACGACGCGTGACTATTCGATCGTTAATGAACTTTTATCTTATCACGGAATAAATGCAAGACTAATATGTAATTTTCAATTCAGATAATATACTGCTTGATCGTCACAACTATCAATGACACGTCCATAGAATGATATACAGATTCGACGAAACTTGAAAAGGAAAACTCATCGCGTTACGCAATGGAATTTATGGAATAATACAATGAGCCGTTATAAGTTCGAAATAAAAAGTCAAAGTACCTGCCAATGTAAACAGCTGCATGACGATGTTTGAATTCCGCGTTTCCGTCTGAAATTTCATGCTCTCGTGACTTGCAAATGACATTCAATTTTCCACATGCCATAAATGATTACGGACAGGTCATGGATTGACGATCGACTCTGGAAAAACATGAAAACACGGGAATTGGTATGAGCCCTGCAGAAATTTTACAATACGGTCGATCGTTCAAAAAGAGTTTCGCAGAGTACCAATAATTTAGCAAAATAAAGAGAACTCCGATGTCAATTATACGGGCAAAAATTTTAAATACTCTTTCACCGTCGGTTTACCAGAGATATTCTGCTTAAATGAATAATTTTATTCGTTAATTAATCTCAACGAAAAACCGCGTAGTTGTCAAGCATGAACTACGCAGTATAAGATAAGAAAACACCTCGCAAAAAGTACATACCCATTGCGTAAACAGATTTTTTGCGATAACGATGTACTTAGGTTGATTATACGAACATTTTAGATACGAAATAAATCGAAAAAAAAATAAAACAAATGCTTCTTTCAAATATATTAATAAAGAGTTCGATGAGAAATGAGACGAGTACGTGCCTCGGCTTGGCGCCGTTTTTCGTCGAACAAAAAGATAACGTTCGATATATCGGCACACTTGTTTATTAGAAAGTAGATAAATCGTACGAATTTATCTTTTCTGTCCTTGGAACGTTACAGCAGGATGATGCAAGCTTCTAACCATACTCACGAATGTTTCGTGCAATGCTTTTATGCCGCTAGAGCTCGTGGTTGACGTTGAAATCAGCAGCAGCGCAGTGTTGATCTGACATCAAGCGAAATTATCGTTTTGCATTGAGAAAGAGAGTTTTCTCACAAGAAATTTTGGTAGAATATACTTAGGCTGCTTCGAGCCTTCGCTACAAAAAATGCCGCGCGGTAAGCGCATAAATTATTACGCTTTTCGCCCGAGAAAAATGTCTTCTTGTCCCCACCACATTTACTCGTATTCGGAAACGCAATTTCGTACGTTTTGACCTCGAGCAAAGGACCTTCGATTAAATGAAATCTTTTTTCAGGTAAATATGTCAGTCACAAGGGCCGTAATCGTCACTTTACCAGCCCGGAAGAATTGGAGGAGCAACGACGCCAGGAGGAAAAAAAGCTCCAATGGAGAGTCAGTATTTTTAGGTTAACCGACAGCACAACGGCTTAGATATTATTGTTAAGTACGTAAGGTCGAATTGTCCTTTGGTGGTCGAGTCTGATTCCATGCACTACTCGCTGACATTTTGTTCGGAGAACAATAGTCTACGAACAGTGCGAGTTCTATTCGCAAGACAGAGCACGAAACTCTCAGAAATTCTTAAGAGTCGTAAAACGATGGGTAGAACTCTCAGAAATGAAATTCGTGGTCCCTATTTGAAATCGTGATTAGTTCCCTTGACTCTATCGCATAAACATAATTTAGGGAGCTGGTGAATAATCATTTTTCATTGCAGACATGAGAAATTACATTGGAATTTTCTGTTGCAGAAGAACAAAGGCGAAGAGAGCGAAGAAGAGGAAGAAGAGCCGAAAGCTTCTCCAACCAGTGGCTCGGACAGTGAAAGTGAAAGCGATTCTGAATCGGAATCTAAAGGAGAGGTAATAATGTAGAAAGTTAGTAAATGGAAGACCATGATATCTAAATTGCAATTATTTACAGGGGAAGGCAAAGGGTGTAGAAAATTTAATTCAAGTTGAAAATCCAAATAGGGTACAAAAGAAAACAAAGAAATTATCCACATTAAATCAAGCCTTAGACTCTGCGAAACCAGAGTTGTCTCGAAGAGAAAGGTAACATTTGGTGAATTATTTAGTGGACCGAGTAGATGCGTTTCTTAAATGTTAATGAATAAACGTTTCTCTGTTCAGGGAGCAATTAGAAAAACAAAAGGCTTTCGCGAATTACCAGAAGCTACACGCGGCAGGTAAAACTGATGAAGCTCGCGCGGATTTAGCACGATTAGCCATAGTTAAACAACAACGAGAGGAGGCGGCCAAAAAACGAGAACTCGAAAAGAAGCAGAAGGAACTCGCCCAGCAAAAGAAAACGGAATTGACGCAGAAAGCCCTCGGCAAAAAGTCCTAGAACTTTTGAAATTGTGTCAATTATACAAAACACTTTGCATCACTGCTAATACTACATTAACATTACAAGCAGTTCAATCTCTACTTTCATATTGATACTATTTGACTAAATCCGCGCATTTTCAGCATGCGTTCGAAGAAGATGTCCTTGTTTGTATAAATACAATTATTATATTAACTGAATTCATACTTGTAGTTTTCAAACATTATACAAAATCACGTCGAAAAAAAATTGATTTAAATCATACTACTGTAACATTTAATCAATCAGCATGTCTATCTTTTAATACATCTATTTGTAACATTTTATCCATTTATTTTAAGACAGAAGTGTAAATTATTAAACTCTGGATCTTTACAGAAAATAAAAGTGTTCTGCACCATTTGCAAAAAATAGAAGCTAGACAGCTCGATATTCTCACATTCTTTAACCCCGTGCACTCTACGACATTTTTGCAATATTATTCACACGATATTAGCAACTTCTGCATACTCGACATTGACCTTGTTAGCCGTATATATGTGTAATCAACCTGTACGTAATAATAATGATAATATAATGTCCAGTCACATTGGCCGTAAGACGACATCTATTTTAAATTTAAACTATTTACTCGTTGTTGAGATAAACGCATAAAATCCACGGTTTATTAATTCGGTTAAAGATAGCCGAACTCCGCTGCAAAGGAAACATAATTTTGAGAGTACGAACGAATTAATTTTCGACAAGATAATAACTGCACCTCTTGGATGGTACAAAGGTTCTTCGGAGAGACTAAATAGGTATAGGCACTGCCGTATACAGAGCGAAATGCAATACGGTGGGAGACGCAGTCGAGCTGCTGCAGTCAAGCCGACACGATGTTTTGGTCGGATGTGTTCTACGTGGCGATACTTTTGTGCTGTGTATTTATCGGAAAGGTCTATCAACAAATAGAAAATGTGCAGGCAAAGCAATGGGCGTGCACGAGTCTCGGCTTCCTTCTAGCCACGATAGTCTCTGGAAGTCATGTAATTCATCCTGTAATCAGTACTGTGATTAACGCGATTATTATAACCAAGCTCTCTCCAAAGTACGATATCACGATAATACTATGCAAATCTATTAACTCAGAACAGCATCGTATTCTGGTTTATGTCCTCGTACGATCGTTTTTCATTTTGTATCAGCAAACTGCCGCAGTATCGTATAAACATGTATACCGATTTTTATGCGGTACATCTGCAGTGATCATTGACATTAACAAAAGTGCTCTGTCTACATGACTGTGGTCAGTTTGTGTTCACGATTAAATAACGCGTGCATCCAGTCGAATTAATAACGACGAAAGTACGAAACCGCTAGACCGAGAGATTTTCTCACAGCTTCATCGAGAGAAATTTGATCTTAATGGATGGTGTACATGATCGGTGTAATTCAATACCAATCATCAATGTCGGTGTATTATTAATAGTACTTGATTGCTCTAATATCAAAGTTCAAGAGGTTTCCCAATGTAGAGATTGATTAATTCATTCGATAGTTTGTGCGTGCGTGAGTGATAATGAGTTGAAGATCATATAATGCATAAATACATACATACACACACGACCTAATGCACTTAATAATTTTGCATGCAATTTTGACCTGAATTACTATAAATATCGAGATCAGAGATAATATCCTTGAAAGGCTTGATACATAATATTTATCATTTTTTTTTTCTATTAAACTCCAATGTTACTTAGAAATTAATTTTTTACAGAAAATGTCATCTGGCAAGCTTCTTTTTTTCATTCTTCTACCTACTGTTTATATTCCGTTTAGGGGAATATATTGGTCTACCAGAATCTCCATCCCACACAAACCTGGTGCTCATGATATTAACACTAAAATTATCTGGACTAGCCTTCGAGATCAATGCAGCTTCCAATCAGTCACCCGATGACGATCCAGAAGGAGTGAATTCTGAGGCAATGAAAAATATAGGATTTCTAGATGTGTTTCACTATGGCTTCAGCTACATGGGAGTCCTGACAGGTAAAAGTTTGATTAAATCCAATGAAATTTTTATAATATATTAAACATCATACTTCTTTTTCAGGTCCCTACTACCGTTACAGAACATACTGGGACCATTTGCACAGGCCGTTCGCTAAATACGTGGACCCCGAGCCTCTCACATATTTCAAGCTCAAGCAAACCGGAATCTTCATTTTGTTTTATCTTCTAATGAATGCAGTTTTTCCTACCAGAGTAATACTAGTTTTATTTGACCGAATTTTCAAAGCGAAATTGTAGATTTTAAAGTTTTTGTTCAATTTCAGTATGTCACTACAGACGCATTCGCGGAACTGTCTTTTCTTGCCAGATACTTTTACATGTATCCCACGTTTTTCAGTTTCAAATTAAGAATGTATATTGGTATGGCCTTGGCCGAATGTGCTTGCCAAATGGCTGGGCTTGGAGCATATCCTGTGGAGGCCAATCCTGTGATAGGCCTAGGACCACGGGATTACAAGGCCATTCAGGCTATGTAAAAATCTCCTCTTTTCGTTGCATCTGAGCACACTCGCGAGTACGACTACTAAATCAATGAAATTCTAGGTCAAACGAATCTGAAAAATTGAAACACCAAGAGTACAATTTTGATACTGTATATAATATGAACGTGAAGAAGCTGGAGACGTGTCACTCGACGAGGACCGCTATGAAGTCGTGGAACGCTTGCATCCAGTACTGGATGGGCGTTTATGTATATAAAAGGTTTCCGTACAAAAGTTTGCGAACTTTGGCCACATTCACGCTTTCGGCTGCTTGGCACGGTTGGCAAGGCGGTTACTACTTCTGCATTTGCCAGATTCCCTTGTTCTTGATGAGCGAGGATATAGGAATGAAATTCTACAATCAGAGCAAGGAGGGCAGTTTGGTGGGTATCAACTGGATGTGTGCGAGAACCCAAAAATGTCGGGTTCTCAAAAATTTCAAGATTCCCGAGAATATTCAGGAATCCCGAAATTTTCGAGAACCCGTTCCGATCCCCGAATAAAATTCTCGATCCGTCCCAACCAAATATTTTCAGATTCTTGCACACCTCTAGTACCAACTAAAAATAAGCTAATCTTGTTCAAATAAGGCAGACAACTCTGCGACTAGCGTGTTAAAATTCCAGACAACGATTCCAATTAATTTATTTCATTGTTTTAGGAGAGGCGGGTATGGCAACTAATCTTGTGGTACGAGAAAACAACCTGCATGGCATATTTAGGAGTAGCATTCCTATTGCTGGGGATGGAAGAGTCAATACAATATTACAAAAGCGTATACTTTGGGGGTCATATACTAGCGATAGTATTGTACATAGTATTCCGCTGTTTGAAACCCTATATTCTAAAACCAAAATCCATAGACATTAAGGACAAGACCAACTAGTCTGCCACGCTAGAACGAAATATTTAAAAAGATCTGCATGTACGTATCTTTCCAAATAATTCAGTCACAATCTTCTCTTTAAGATAGCTTATAGCAATAGAGTTTCCTTTTAAGTACCGAATTTTTACATTAAATTGTACTAAATAGTTTGTTATCGACACTAAGTTGATAATGTGATGGTTATGTTAAATTAAGATCGTGTATGAGTAACACTTTATTACTATGATTGAGCTAGTCAGTCAGTACGATAATGAGAAAAATATTATTCTGACTTAAAATACTTCCGTAGCTGTTATTCAAAAAAGAAAAGGACAAAAAAAATAATGAAACGAGAGTGTTCACGGATATATTAAAAGGGTTTCTATTCTTCCATTTGTAAAGATGAGCAAGTCAGAAATAATAAAAAATTCCATTTGTTTAATATCTTTATTGATTTTACCCATCCACGAGTCTACTACAATGCTTCACTCCTCTCTCCTCTAAGAAAAGAAATTTTTATCATCTGTATATTCGAACATCACTTTTTACCACTAAACATATACTTACTCCAGTGACGTACGTTGGCACCTGAAAAGAAAAGCACAGGAAAAGCGAAAGGATACCATCCCCCAACCCCTTGAACTCTCCCCAAATTATTTCGAATGTGGCGGCAAGTGTTTCAAGCGATGATCACAAAATTTAGATACTTTAGACTCTACACTTTCCCCGAGAGAAATGTTAAGCAGTCCCGTCAATAAAACGTATATCAAAAAATACCAAAATTGAAACGACAAAATAACATTGCAAAGGAAATACTGAATGCCGCGAGGGGGACGAATTTGCAAAATAAGGACTTGTATTTCGAAGTGGTATCCTCAAGGGAGGACGTTCTCAGTTTAAAGATCAAAGAATTGATTTTTGAAAGCCAAAACTAGCTAGCGAAATCATTTAACAATTACCTGGAAAGTCGGTTCGTAAGTTTAGCAATTATGCAGTAATTGACATTGAAGCTCGAACAGGATATTTTAAACACATGTTGACGATGATTTTCCAAAAGGATTCGTTCGAAGCTAATTCTTTTATCGATTTATCAAAAATACCCCCTTGAGAGATACCAAGGATAGACCACACAACTTACAAAATGGAACCTACACTGCTGAGACGAGAATGTACGTTCTCTAATCAACACCACAGCTGGAAGTGATCATCAAGAAACACGCGGAGTAACTGGCAAACGTAACACAGTTGAAATTGTGAGTCGTTGCTCGCGAGGTCTGGTGATGCTCACGTGCTACCTGCAAACCGGACGACGGCCGAGAAACCAGCAACCGCGGCGGCTTTGGTCGTGTACCCCTCTCTCTCTGCTTTATTTCTCAGCGTTCTCTCGAACCGTGTACCCTCTCTGCGATTTTCTGCACGCCGACCCCCCAGAGAGACAGCTTTCGCTCGCACACTTTCTCTCTTTTTCTCGCCCTGATCTCGACTCGCGAACCTGCTTTCACCAGACCACCAACCGCTCGCTACTGCAAACTGCTTACAGCCCTGCTACTCTCGGCTTACTGCTTACTCTCAGCTACCCCATCATCGGCTACACTCGCCACGCCACTCCTTTCCACCGCCTGTGGCACCATAAAATTACAACTTAGTTACAACGAATAAACGTGTTATATCCGTGTGTGAGGATTTTTTAAAAATATTTTTCTTTTCTTTTTCGGAAGGACATTGACAATCTGTTGTACGTAAATGAAACTCAATAATTTATACAATCCCAAAGACTATTCTCAACTCGATGGCGAGTCAGTGTTACTTTTTTTTATCTTTCTTTAATACACAGCGTTAATCGTGAATTTGATATTGTGCTTTTCTTCTAAGGAAATTATCTTGAAATTTGTTCGATTAATATTAGGAGAGAGTTGCTTTGTATTTATACATTTTACAACATGTCGTGGAGAACTTATAAACTCGTTCTAAAGAATCAAGTTGTGGACTGACGTGAAAGCTTAGTTTCAGCCAATAGAGTGAAAAGTAACACAAAGTGATTGATCGTGTTTTTCTAATGCTGCCTACAATTATACTTAGTTTTTAATCACTGTCTAACACTATGCGAATAGTTCCGTCTTCCGCATTTTATTACACTTTATTATAAATGGCAAACTTACATAAATAAACCTGTATACTATTACAGAAACGCAGAACTTATCTCTAAAAAGTCGTGTGTGTACTAGAGAACTTTTAATATTTCTTTCTTTCAGTTTGCTAGTAAAGGTCGATAAAGTTTGTCTTTCGTTATAGCGATAATAGAAAAACCAGACAATAATTGTTTTAGGGATTCAGTTTAAAATTTGTACAGAAACTGGACTCAACTGACCACATACGTGCTACATTACCTGCTAATTACCATTACACATCAACACCCCGATGTTATTCCAGGGATATCTAAATCCACCTTGCTTGGTTCGAACAATTTCATAATGATGGCAAAATGATTTTTTCGCAATTGGACATATTTGATCGAAATAGATGCTTTCCTGCAGTTAATTACTCATACACGCCGGTACGGCTTAAAATAGTTATAACAAGATTCCAGAAAAATGGAAGAAAAAGAATAGACTTGTGTTATCTTATAACTCACTTACGCCGACAAAGTACTAGAAGTTGTGCACACTATGCTTCGATTGTAAAAACATGTAACGTTGTACGGTCGCGCTAACAACAATCTTTCTTTCCTCCTTTTATTTTCTCTACAGGGTGCGAAACTCAAAATTATTATGCCTGTTCTAATTTCAAAGATCAATCGCGAACATCAAATATATAATGCTAATAGTGCACATTATCTACGACTCTTATCAAGGACACAATGAAAACTTGAATTCAATGATCAGAACACAAGCTGTTTCAATTGTCACGACAGCTTAATCATACATAGAAAAAAAATAGGAATACATGTAGTACTTCTCTCTGATTGAAGTAAGCACGTGACCAAGTTGTCACTTAACGAAGTAAAGAGTAATTACGAGAGAATAAGAAAGAGAAAAAAAAACTTGCAAACGAGAATCTTCATATGAGCTCTTTTAAACTCATAGTCTAGATACATTACATTAAAATTAGTTTTGGGCTCTCTTTCAAACCCAAAGGAGTGCGTCGTCATAATTAATATGTAAGTGATAGAAGAAATGTGAACGTGCGACAGTGTTGCTCTAGGTATTAGAGGGTAATAGAATACCTTTTCATTCTCAAGAAATGATTATTCTGCACTCGCGGCACGTGCATCTGTTCACAGTCGTACTCGCTTATGGTTCAATAACTTCAGTCCCTGTAATAAAAAAGAAAGATACAAGTGTTATTATAACATATATGTTCATAGTATATAATGCATTATGCATAGTATATTTCAACAGATTTACCTTGATTTAGAACGACTGTCCTTTTGTCTGTCGGGAGACTTGCTTCTGGAACGAGACTTCCCACGTGAGCTCTTACTATCGGAACGTGAGCGACTTCGACTACGACTGTAGGACCGCCTTCGGTCTCTGTCACGGCTTCGGGACCTGCTACGTGACCTGGAACGGGAGCGCCTACGGTCCCTGCTCCTGCTGCGAGATCTTAAAGCATTTAAGCAAATTATACACTGAATGAATGTTTTAAATATGTTACATTGAAGCTTACGTTAACAGAAATCATGTGATCGAAACATTATTTGTACTATATGAGAATTATACAAATTCATTAACAAGGAAAAGGTATGGAAATTAAAAAATTAAAATATTTAAAAAATATGGGCCCATTTTGAAGAAACAACGAGGGTTTAATCTATATAAAATTTATGTTATCAGAGGGTTTAATGTGTATAATTATAGAAACTAGGAAACCACATGATCATGTACAGAGACCAATGACCCAGGAAGTCAGCTTTATTATCAGTTGTGCTTGATTAGTGAAGAAGTTATCAGCGAGATATATTAAAGATAATCACCTTCCTCTTCGACGACTGCCGCGGCTGCGATGTGGGGAAGTTGGTCGTCCATATCGTGCCATCTGAACCCTCAATTCCCTGCCATCCAGCAATCTTCCGTCCATTGCATCCAACGCATCTTCCGCGTCGCGTTTATCGTAGAATCTAAAAATTCGCGAAAATAATGAACACGACTCTCCCAATGAACTATATATATGTATATACTATATGCATGTAACCGATAAGACGCAAAACGCCTGGCGGCATCGAAGGTTATATCTATCCTAAAGGTATAGCGATCATACAGTGGATTAAACAATTATCTACAGCTTTCCGGAAATAACTTCCTGCGAATAAGTAGAACGTTAATACAACGCCGTGGAACTTTTTAGCGGAAGCTACCTCTTCGGGAAGCGGAACGTGCGAATGCTTTTAAGATTAATTAACGATTGTTTTTCGGAAATGAGAAGAGTTTTACCTGACGAATGCGAATCCACGGCTCTCCCGGGTGAAACGGTCCCTGGGTATGTAAATGTCGCCGACTTCGCCACATCGTTCGAACACACGTCTCAGGTCCTCCGGCGTCGTTCTGTAGGTGAGATTGTCCACCTTCAGGGACACCATCCCGTCGATTCGAGGCGGCGGCCTGCCGTAACTCATTTCGGCAGGAGTTCCGGACTTATTCGACGAAACTGAATCAACACTCCAGCCGGGAAAATTTTTTCCTGATTAAGTGGCACACGTCCACAGACGTCAGAGACAAGATGGCGAATAACGGAAGAACGAAGCGTACGCGCAGCACGATGGGAAATGACGCGGAACACAACTCCCCACTGCGCGACTCAAATGCACGACCGTGCCGTACCGTTTTCACAATTTCCGAGACGAATTACACCCTTTCGCTCGCTCGAGCAATAACGATTATTCGACCGAGGAATTATTGATTAAATTCGTTCAATTATTTCAGCCCGGAAAAAAAGTTGAATGTTGGCGTTCATTTTTTTCGCTGCAAGAAAGTTGTATATATACGGCATAGAAACCGATGAGATTTGTTTCAACGCGTTTTTAAATATTAATATTGTAATTCGTGCGGTATTTAATTGCATACGTTGCAGGAAAGTGGGATTTATATCTCGCCGGCGTTGTGCTTGTTTCGCACGGGACGCGGATTGACTAGCGTAGTACACTTCTGGTGGATTTGAATTTGAATTCGCGAAACGAAACTAGGAAATGAATTTACAAGTTTCTTCCGCGTGGTAATAAAAATTGATGTAAATATCTGTTTAAACTCGAGAAGATAATTTTATAAATCGAATGGCAGAAAGCAGTCTGTCGTAGTTCATACAATACCTCTCAAAAACTCGTCCTATTGCTATAATGATATTTTTCAAAGCAAGAATTAATCTCTCAAAATTAGTACAAATACTGAAACACTATTCGCTAGGATCAAGCTAATTTTTCGAAGTCCCAAGTTGTAGCATTAAGAGAAATTTCTCGAGAGGTTTAGTGTCTTCATAATGCTCTCCGTTTCCGAACAATTTTTTATAGAAAAAATCAAATTTATACAATATACTCGCCGCGTTAAGATGGTAGTGAAATACTGATCGCAACACGAGTCGATTAACGCATTACTTTTGTTTTTATTTAAGTTTTCAATGAAGCTGCATCTGTGGTATCACAACAATGCCCTTTTGCAATAAGATGCTCCCCGAGAAAAAAAAAACACATAATCTGTCAACATCGCTCAAAAAGATCGCACGTGTTCACAGTTTCGATCGTTTCTTTCTTCTCTGTTCAACGCGTTGTACAAAAAGAAAAACGGTTCGGAGAAAAAAGGGGGAACGCGATTGTTGTACATTTTGGTCCTTTGCCCGCCGATCGCCTGTGTCTGTCGCGTCGACATAGATTTTCGTGGATCATCGTCGGTTTACCCGCTCGAGGTTCGTGATCATCGTGTTTCTCTTTTCAAGAGCAGAAAGATCGGAACACAATCGAGAACGACACCGGATATTTTCGCGGACAAGAAAGAAACAAAGGCAAACGACGCCAACGACAAACACAGCGTCCGCTCGAACATTCATTGACTTAGGCGGTAGGCGCAGAAAAGTAAAGAGGCGTCGAGTGATCGCGAATCTCTCTCTCTTTTTTTTCTCATTTTGCTCACAATTCCTATTTGTTTTTACTAAACACTCGTCTTCTTCTCGACACGGGGAAGAGTTGTTTCGAAACGGAAATGGACAGAGAAAATAGTTCATTCTAATTATCCGTGACCGAGAAAACTCGCGTGGGTTTATCCGATCGATCAAACAATCGTCTGAAATATCGCGCTCATGATTATTCGATGAGCTTTGATGGCTAGTAGAATGCGGAGCCTCATGCAATTATGGATTATCATCGAGTCGAATTCGTTGATCGAAATGTGTCAAGGAGAACATTGTAATGATAGAAACCGCGGGCAATTATTTAATACTCGGTCTACTAATACAGAATTTCAACAGGGGGAAAATCGTAGAGTAGCTTTATTTGTAGGTAGAGTGTACCTACTTCCGTTTCATTAAGAAAGATAGTGATTTATCGGTACACGTACTTTAATACTATTCACGTTGTAATTCATGCGAGCAGAATAGTTCTCGTACGTGTCTGATTAATTTAAACAGCGTAGAGATTCGTTTGCAGGTTCTAAATAAAATAGAAACCTCAATTAAACTTTATTAAACTTCATACCATACTGAATTCAAAGACAATCGTGCATGCCATAAATGCATAAAATCCGCAGTCTAATAATAAGTTTCTTATATTCTCTAGTTAATACATCTGTCCATCTCAGCCTCGAATTAATTTCCAACAAATCACATAGCAGCCCAATAAATAGCTTAAAATGTCTAACAGGGGTTTCGCTTATCGATACAATATAAAAAAGAGATTTCGAAATAGTGTATAGTAAGGAAGATAGAGATTCAAAAGACAGAAATTCATCAACTGAAGATGCAAGAGGATAAAAAGACGGAAATAGAGAGAGAGTGGGAGGGAAGAGGGAGAAAGACACGATAGAGATTCCAGTAAAATTTCATGGATTCAAGTTAGACCCGTAAGTTAATCGAAGTTAGGTACCACTGTCATGGGAGGTTTCGCATACTGTGCTTCGGTATTTATAAATTAATCTTGTCCCAACGATATCGCGCGTGGGATTCACGACTCATTACAGTACAATATTAAAATATATATATATTATGTGTGTGCATGTACAGCGTGTCCTGTTATTCATGAAACAACAATTCCTCGTTCATGGATTATGAAAACCAATAACTCTAATTATTACAGAACAAGGAATCGTTTGAACCATTTGCGAGACTGTCTAGTATTCTATCAACACCTGGACTGCAGATTTTATGCAATAGATAAAATTGTGTAAAATGCAATCAAACAATGATTTGAATAAAATGTCGCCAATAGGATAGATTCCTACCGCCTTCATGAGCAATCAGCAATCTGGTAATCTTGTACAACGAAAGAATTAGTAAGCGTTATCACTGTTATTATTCCGGTTTCACAAATCACAGGACAGTCTGCACAAGATACAGGCGAAGTGAACTCAGCAGGTCGATCGTACGGGGCAAACATCATTGTCATGACGGAGAAAGAGCTTCGATACAGTTCGTGGACAAGACGTAAGGAGCTTGCAAAGTTTCTGAACGACCGTGGAATTGTTTCTTTCCGTCGACAGAAATTGGAGCTGGGAAGATTCCGAGGCTATAAAAAGAGTTTTACCTCTCGGAACTATATTCTAATTCTCTAGCTGCCAGATTAAACAATAGAGATCTCACAGAAAAAAGTTTAAAAGTAAGTAAAATAAGATTGGCTGCCGTGAAATGGTCAAAAGCGTACGCGAGAATTATAATTCATGTTTATAGTTTAGATTTACAAAACAACGATTAATTTTACAAGCTCGTTAGATCTTGCCCGTCATGTATACGTCTGAATACTTGAGAATACCGAGCTTGGACGACGCGGCGTCTCGCGTCGCCTCGTTCAAGCCGCCGCTTACACTATTTACTATTCAACAATTCAAAATACTTATAATGATACACACAACCTTGAATAATCTCAACAGCTGCTGGCCTTAGCCCGAACTAACTTACATATCGTAGATCGTGGATACAAAAGTAGTTTATTTTTCTTTTTTCTCTCCGCTATTGCTAAAAATCGACGCGCGCTTCCGCTTCGCCTGCCGAACACGCGCCGAAAAAAGTTCTCTCAAAGTTAGCTCCGCGACAATCCTCTACGAGCTTTCCTCTCGACGATCGTCTCGCTATTAATTCTTTTTGTT
Organism: Lasioglossum leucozonium; assembly: GCA_028454225.1. NCBI lineage: Eukaryota > Metazoa > Arthropoda > Insecta > Hymenoptera > Halictidae > Lasioglossum > Lasioglossum leucozonium. The sequence goes on along the minus strand of CM052220.1, from coordinate 4,518,477 downwards.
GCTTCTCGCTCCCTACTACAGCCTATTCTCTTTTAATTTCATCTTTTCTTTTCTTCTGCTCTCTTTTTTTCTATTTTCCTCTCGTTCTTTTCTCGCTCGCACATATCGCTCGGTTTCTCTCATTGTTGTATACAAAATATTGTAATCAGGGCACTCAAAATTCATCAAGTCGCATGCCACGTTCCTCTTCTTTTCTTTTTAGAGGAGTAAAAGGGGAAAGAGAAAAGAAGAAGAACGCATCATCGGCCGCCGTCGCGCCGCCTCGCTTAGATTCTCACGAGTCTCGCCTTACGATATACATAACCGTTCTGCCTCGCGTCTCATTTACCCATTATTTAATATTACACTCGATATAAAAATAATACTCAGTCGATTAGTACAGATTTAATACTCGGCGTAGAACCGGAAGGGAAGGGGTCTTGGAGCTTCCAGTCGTACGGTCTCCACGACTTACAATCGCTAGATCGTTTCGAATCTGCTGTATCCTTCTATTCCTTCATTTTTTTTGCATTTCACTTCCTTCACTTACTTATGCATTATTAAGTTACATACATTGTGACTTAGGAGGTCCACCAGAGGAGTCTGACGCGATATCAGAATGTCCACGGTCGAGCAGGCGGACGGAACAGAGCTGGCCCTGCGTTGAAATCACCGATCATCAGCCATATTGTCTACGATCGTCATTCTGCCGACAATGTACTCGTGCACCGATCTTTATTCCCAAGTTTTGTGAGCCTCAATCATTTTTTTATACATTTATTAGAAAATATAGATCACTCTGCTTATAACAAGATTGCTGTTTATGGCGTAAAACAAATTTCGATCTCAAGCAAAGTCGTCTGGTAATTATTTTTTCTTTTAATCCCTGTATACAATTATTAGAACTCAATAAAATCGATTTGTACTTTCCAGATAGATCGACATAGATCACTTCAAACCGATGTTTACAGTTCTAAATACGCCAGCGGTGCACGACTACGAGTTTCTTTCATAATATGCAGATTGATTCCCGGGATCGATCTCGGAGCAGGTCGCTCGACTCTCGAGAAATGAATAAACGTATCATCGATGACATGCTGCATGGCGTGCGTCAATGAATATGCATGCATCAATGAATAGATCAACGCCGACGGTTGAATGAAACGATGTCAACGAGACGCATGGGTGATCTCAACGCGGCGCCTAATCACTCTATCAACGAGCAAACAGGGTGTCGAGCCTCCCTTTTCTCGCGGAAACCCTTTCTTTCATCGCTTAGTCGAGTACTATTATGCATCGTTTACGTTCTCCACGCTCTCGTCGCGAGGCTTTCGTATACAATTGTTCATCATGAATGCTCATGTTCGAACATTTTTTCTCTCTCTCTCTCTCTTTCTCTGTCGCGACGAAGCCTCGTGACCGAGTTTCTCGGTATCGGAGACCATAATTAGACGGCGACGAGGCATCTCGCAGCAATTCCAACTGTCTTCGATCGTTCGAGTCATTCGCTACAAATTAAGACGGATTCTCTGCTAATTTGTATTTTAGGGTTGTCCCAAATTGTAAGGGATCGTTCAGGGTGATCGGTGATTAAACCAAACACTGTGTTCGAGAAAGAAAAATAATTACATAGTAATTCAGTAGCCAACATGTTAATTCCTCTTGGAAAAATAGGAAAATGTGGTAGAAAAGATGTGATGTTTCAAATAGACGAATATGAGTTTTTGGTAAATTTGCAACAGCGTTGGTTTTGTAAATTGTATACGTGGAATTGCTTTAACAGCGATTCGAAGGATCGAAGTGGGAGCCCTGCCGATCGACGACCGATCTGACGGAGAGGTGTCGCGCGTTCGTATCGAACACTTCTTATTTAAAATATTATTACTTGAACATTATTCAACGAAATCTCCAGGCGAAGGCACCTAAAGCATCGACCGTCCGCGACACTTTGTCGAGTGCCGCGTGTTTTATAGATACACATGTATACCGAGTGTGTCCCGAAAGAGAAAGGAGGGAATGACCATACGCGCGCAGTGCCTGATCTCTCTAACGAACTAATGAACTCGTTTACGAACGAAAAAAAAAGAAAAAAAAAGGAAACAGGAAAAAAGAGAAGGGACGAATAGATAGAGTAAAGGAGATACAGAGAAAGAAAAAAAACACAGAGAGAAGAAATGAAACTCGCGTTATAAACGTAGAATACGGTAGAAACAATAAATTAAGCCAGTCGTTGCCAAATGTCTTACGCAAACGTCGGTGCAAAAAACAGTGAATACAATAATAAATTATAGTTTAAATAAATTCAGGGGAGGGTCGCTTATATAAAAATAGACGTACAAAAACAGGGACGGGGAGTTATTCAGGATGGGAGGGGGATGAAAGGATTAAAAAAGGATGGTTTTGGTGACACGGTGAACAGGGGCGAGGGGGCGGGGGCGGATAACTAAATAATTTAATAATTAAGTAAGACAAAATCTCGCCGTCGGGGGATTCATTTAAGTAGTGTTGGTTAAAACTCCTTATCAGCTAAAGTCAAACGCGTAGAATACTGATACATAAAAAGAACTCTATAAGAAGCCTCAGCTTATTTTTTTCTTTACCATTGTTAAAAAAAAAAAATTAATAAAAGAAAGAAAAAAAAGAGGAGACGAACCGTTCGTGCGTGGGCGGTCTCTCTGCAACTAAATCTTACTTCGTTTAAAAATGAACGTTACCTTGTAAACGTTTTATCCTCAATTCATACTGGATAATGTGTATCTGTACGTGTGTGTATGTCCTGTGTACATGTTCATGTATGTAAATATATATATATAATATAATAGCAATACTCGATTTCTCGTGTTCTAATAATTATAAAAAATATCCTCTAGTTTTCTTCAGAATTAGTAGAGAGCTCAAACCTATGTTCTACTTACGCGCCTACGTTGGTAATAATAATAAAAAATATATATAAGAATAATAATAATAATAATAATAATATTAATAATTATTATTATGTTTTTCGTGTGGTTTAACAAGCTACCGCGAGCCGAAACAAAAAAAATTACAACTGAGGGAGAAAAAAAAATGCCTAACGAAGTAACTGTCCATTTCTCCCACTTGTCCTCGCCTATAGATGTTATTCTGCATAAATAAGTTCGTTCTCTTCGCGTATGGTACACTTATAAAATGGTATGCTACACAAATGTTTCTGCCGACGAAATTTAAAACTGGCGGTCCGGGGGACCCGGCAATACCTACCCCCTGTGTACTTTAATAGTCGTTTACTTTCGATCTCGTCTCTCCATCAAGGAGATCCTGTTTAGCCTAAACGCGTCACGTATCTTTTAGAGCAAGCACCATCCAGTTACGTGAACAAATTCCTTGGGCTGTTCCTAGTCGGAAAATTTTATTACAATCTGATTTGAGAAAATGCACAAATGCATGCACGCGATACAGATTGCAACACTTCCAAAAAACCAGGGAAGAAATTTTGTTAATTTTGAAAACACTTTTTTCGAATATCCTTATTTAGAAGTCGATTAGACAATGGAGAACAATTGGCTAATTCTGAATGAAATGCACCGATCCGCATATTATTTTGTCTTGAATTTTTTTCGATGGTGTGAATAAATAAGACTTGGCCAGGACTTATTTAAAAGATACGTGACTCCGGAGCCTACTTGTGAAACAGGAAATACATTGAATACGTACTAAGTGGAAGGATCATTTCGACGCATGAGAGAGAAAGCTTAGCAATCTGTCATTCGGATCGCACTAGTGAGAAACCTCATCATGGCTTATGTCTCTTCCTCCAATACTCGGGTAGTCAGTAACGAGATACCACATGCACGGTGCTGTTCTTATGAAATCAACTTCATTCAAAATCCATTACGTATATTGCTAGACCACGCTCGATTGTGCAAGCCTCACTATGATCAAATAAAAATTTCAACGCGGCTGTTTCCCTTTTTAACGCCGATCTTATGAAACCATTAACAGGGAATGAGAAATGTTAGCTTTTATCGTGAGAGCTGGCATAAACGCTAGTAGTCTATGCGTACGTATTACTAGACTGCGCGGATCTTTATGCAAAATAAAAATGGTGTGCATCAATCACAAAAGGCAGAAGCCATATAGACATTTCGCTCTTTCTTTAATCATTTTCACAAGTTGGAAATAGTGTGTCAATATTTCTTGAATGTTTTAATTCGTTTACTATTTCAACATTGCACCCAGTGATTTTTGTCATAAATGCATAAAATCCGCAGTCTACACGTTACACAGCTAATTGTTAAATAAATATATGTATATCTATATTTTTATGAAACATTGATCACACGAACCAATTATTCGCTTTCGTATTTACAATTGTTCTGGCAGGGAAACGGAAGAGACAGCACTGCTCCGTGGTACCATAGGTACTCGTACATTAATATAGAATTAATATTTTGTATACGAGTGTGTTCATAAGGCTCCTTTGATAACGACTAAAGACTAAGTTTGCTCCACGGATTACTGCAAGCGAATTTGGAAAGCTCTACGCGAGAGCAGCCTTAACCAAGAGTTATCACTGATAAAGAAGACTGAGAAAAAAGGGGGTGTTGAGGGGGAGAAGGGCAGGGGAGAAAAAATGAAGGGGGGCGAGGGGAGATGTATAAATGTTGTGCATGACATCGTAAAAGAGAAAGATAAAACGTTAATTTTTATCGTATGCCCTTAACTATACTCTATGTTACACAGACTAAATCTATTTTTGGCAAAGTTGTTTATGTATACAATGTTAGATTATTACGATACATGAGTAGATGCACTGGCCATCGTATTATGTGCTATTTAGCTTCCCTTAATACCTGTTTATTAACACATGATCTGTACAATCTGGAAAAAAGTAAATCAGTGATAGCCCTTAGAGAGAAAGAGAAACAGACAGAAAGATAGAAAGATAGAGACGATGAGCGTGAAAAGGTGAACCCTGGCTGGCAGGCACATTTTATACCCAACCAATGGAGATACTATTGTCACATTCTCGAACCATAAAAGTCGCGTATCATCTATTAATAAAAGAGCGATAACGATTTAACTATTTTTACATTGAACACGAAAGAGATTCATGTGAGGAGAACACAACCGTCTTCTGCCTCGTGCAATAAATACTGTACTTATCTATCTACAATTTGGCAACAACCTGTATAAAATTTTCCTGTCTTCGCACCTGTTTATATTGTTAAGTTTCGTTATGGGTTAAAATGACCATCCACCCTGAGAGGGGTTAATTGATTAACGAGGGCGAAAGAAATCACAGTTTTCCTATTCTTCTTTTTACAAACATATTGAATCATAGCATAAATAACTTCGCTTATATTCGATACTTTTTTAAACTGACTTCTTTATCAACCTATCTACAGTGTTCGTTTAATTGTTACACATTTATCAATATATTAACGCGGGATGTAAAATTATAATTAAAAATTGATTATTGCTAATTAAATGTGGCGCACTTGTTAAAGAAGCAGTGCAAGGAGTTGTAATTTCTAGAATTAAACATGCGTATACTTGCGACCAAAGTTATTTATGTTATGATTGAATAGCGAACAGAATCGAGAAGAGAATTTTCCTTAAAAAACGGTTTGGCAGATGCTCGCAGCAACCGTGGAGCAATAGAATTTGTTACTTTTAACGTCCGGCATACAGAGATGAGTTGTAATCTAAGTATTATTTCCTGAAGTTTCTTGTATGTTTGTTCATTGTCGTCGAGAGAGCATGTGAACGAGTATTGTGTGACGACAATCTACGTACCATCGCGTTTCTTATTGCTTTCGGAGTCTTAGCTTATACATGGTGGTTGCGCTGTTTCATCTATTAAGTACAAATTATTCAACGGCTGCGTCAACAACCGCAAAAGAAAGCCTTCCGAGACGTTACGGGTGGTCAAGGGGGGAGATTCGGTAAAAGTGATGGGGGGGAGGGGAGCAGAGATAATACGTAAAAGGTAGAAAAAAATCAGTATTAAATGTGTTCACACCGGCAGTCTCGTGCTCACGTAAAAAAAATGTACCTACAACGTCTAAATGAAGATCCTGTTATCTTGTAAGTAAATATTCGCGCGATTTTTTTGTTTCGCCGCGCCTGATAAGAGCTAAAAGGGTAGGGTTAAGAGGGAAGAGATAATCGCTGAAAGGCCACTAGAGTATGATGATACTGGCATTAACGTAATTTGGCAAAGCTCAAATTACCGAGTACGCATCGGACAATTATTACAGTAACACATTTGTCACGTCGTGCAACCGTATTTGCTGTTCCTCATTGGTTTTCCTCCCCGCGCCTAACCGAGAGAGGAGAACACATACATACCCCTTTGCGTTATTAAAGCCGATTTAAAAAATACATTCTCTTTCACAGTTTTCTCGCTCACTACTTATAGAATCAGCTGGGTCGTTTCTTTCACTTAATAATTACGCAAGACAACGAGAGTATTATGATTGTTACCGTCACTGACAGCTAAAAGCCCGTGGAACAAAACGGTGAGAATTTTTTTCCGTTCACCAAATTCGTTTTATACTTCATCTTATCATCATCTACGTTTTTCGTGTTTTCTCTTTTTTTGTTTTCGTTTTATACTTCGAAGCCTTCCCGAACAGTAAATTCAGCACCGTTCTTAGACACTTTCACTGGTGACTGTATTTCTTACGTCACTAAGAAAACAGACAACGACCACCATTACACATCTTTGTCGTCTCGACGCGGGAAATACGTGCGCGACACCGAAAGAACAATTCGCGCGTGTATGTACAACGATTCTCGCCCGACGCTCTCTAGCTGCAAGCGTACAAAATTTTGTATAAAAATATTCTTCGTATTATCCGTGTGTGTATATATATGTACATAATTCGAATAACCACGTAATACTGTGTATTTAATATCATCGTTCCTTCGTGCGCTCTGCACCACGGGCTTGGTAGCTCGCGGGAAAAAAAATGATCGTTCCCCCCACCTCATAGGTGTTCTGCTACCTTTCGATTCTCGCGTTCACCACGGAAATATAGAGATAGAATCAGAAAGAAAAAGAGAGCTCAAAAAACGGAGGGGCCTCCTCGAACAGAAGAATCGGTAGCAGAAACCACAAGGAGAACAATCTCGTCTTCTACACCCTGTGTATCACTGAACAGAACTCTGCTGTCTAGAGATTCTTTGTTATACATATTTATATATAGATATATACCTAGCAAAGTCGTTCTGTAGCTGGCCAAAAATGTGTTTCAGTGTGTGTCTTCGGATAACGACGTCGCAACTAAATTCAACGGTACGTCCGAGACATTTTCTTCATCTCCCTCTTCTGCTTCTTCGGTGTCCCCAGATAAATGACATTGTTCTCGGCCCTCTGCTTTCACGTGCTGCCACAAAAATTCAATTAGAATCCGACGTTAACTAGCTAGATCAGCTGTCGCTAGAACATTTGCTAAAATTCAAAGTTAATACACGATTATCTAAATAATATGGACATATTTTTCAAGTAATTGAGAAATGCTCAAATTTCGTTCAAGGTGTTAGCTACACACAACTTGATGGGTATTTTCTGATACGGTAATCAATATATCTCGAAAACTAACGAACCGATTAAGTTGAAATTTGACAGAGTGCTTCATTATAACAATTGTCTAGTACTTGCCATTGGATTTTTTTTTTAGTGTTATAGTTTTTAATTATCGTTTCGAATTCATATAAATTTCTTATGTTCTACTTGCCTAGTAAAAATGTAAAATATTTTGTACTCACATGCATCATGTATGTAGGCAAGGGGAGGGAGTAATTAAGTTGAGCAGCAGATGGTGGTGGATGTGTACCAGGTATACGTGGCGGTGTTAACGCGGCAGCCATCATCAAGTGAGGCTGTATTTGTCTTCGTAGAGCTGCCAACATGTCTTGACTTTCTGCGTCCATTTGTTCCGATTGCGGTGGCAGAATCGCGTCTCCTTTTTCTGCAGAAACGTCCAGGTTGAAATAGAAATATTTGACCAGTGTGTACAATACAAAACACGTTTCAAGTTCCTACTTCTATGCCTCGTTGGTTTTTCACCCTTAGGTCTACGTCTACGCGTATGTATCGTATCCCTTCGCATAGTGGACGGACGGTTCACCCCGTGGAGTTTGTAATAAAGCCCACAAGCGTTACAAACCATCTCCCCCTTCATGTTTCTTCTCCAAATAGTTGTGGTCATAGTGCCGCAATTTGTGCAGGTCATGTCTACCTTTTTAGTCATGTTGCCGCTGTGCTGATCAAACTGTTTCTGATCCTCTACCTGCAACGACGATAATATATAAATACAAGTCGGGTGGACACGTTAATCGAACATTAGTAATTAATCGTACCTTCACCTTCATTTTATTTGACCACGCGGTAAAATCTTGTGCTTGTTCTTCGTTCGGTTCGTGCTGGTAATTAACGATGTCCGGACTCATTGGAGCTTTACTAGGGTAGCTTTGTTTTCTACGGCCCTTTGTCTCCTTTCGTCCGACGCTGGCTGGACTGGATGGATTACTATCCATGGAAGTACCCTAAATAGTGTTAAAAATAAATATCACACTTAATTAGAGGGAAAAATTAATTCTTTAAACTAGATTTACTTAGCGCTAAAGGTGACTATTTTACATTACTTTATAAAAACATCGAGAATGCGTCTATCTTAATGTTTAACTTTTTTTTTAATAATATATACTCAAAGAAATAAATTTGTTGAATAATTCCTCATGAATTGCATTTTTACAATCCCAATAATCGCAACTTAAAAACATTAGAACGCGTCCCGTAAATCTAGTGTTAATAAAATATGTTGAACAATATAAACTTTAATTTTATTTCACATTTAATAAAATATAGAAAACGTAGATAAATTAAGAAGTCTATTTTTACTCTAATTTTTATAGGAATCATATGTCTACCATTATTTGTAAATTCGTTCGAAATGTATAGCGTTAGAAACGCAGACGGCCTGCAGCTTGGAAATCTGTCCAGGTAAGAGTACTTTGGCCGAAGGTTTCGAAAAAGTAGCAGTAATTCCCCGTAGGTACCTGTTATCAGGACAAAAAGCCAATATAATGGAAAGCATCACAAAGGATACTGCCCGTCCTATTTCTTATTCTACTAGAAATCGTAGAATTCCTCGCGGCGAACAAAGTACGCTCTAAAATCTATAGAAACCCCAAACTTATCTGAACATCTGTTAACAGCGGGTTGACATGGTGGGCTCAGCGCTTATGGCATATCACAAAGAGTCTTCCCGGTTATCTATTATCTACAAGGCCTACCACGTTTCTTACCTGCAGGCAGATGGGATCCTGAATAGTCCCAAAAGGGATCCCCTGACACCCCAAGGATCACCTGACCTGTCTTTCTTTCTATACCTGCAGATCTCTCCTGGTATTTGCATTGAGCAAACTGCAAAGACTTCCCATGGAAAATTGTTATTTGCACCGAGATCAGGCCCGAGAGAACAGTAACAGAAAGAAAAAGCAAAGGTTCCCTTTTCTCCATAAATCTCGGAATTTTACTTCAACTTATAACTCTCGAAAAAAATTAGCATTCGCTGCTGTGTTTGTATAATGTTTGTGTGTTTCATTAACCCCTTGCCACATAATATCCAGTTAAACCCACGATAATGATTTTTTTATTTCTGTTAAATTATAATAAATCTCCACTTTTCTATTAACAATATTTACCATTAATGAAGTGTATCAAGTTTATGGAACGCGTTCTGATATTTTTTATTTACGATTATTGAGATTGTAAAGATGTATCCATGAGGAAGTATTCAACAAATTTATTTCTTTGGGTATATACTATTAACGCCGTCTGCGTACTGCGTCGTTTATGTTCACGACTATCTTCTTTTCATTGTTCTAAGTTTTTAAAAAGTTTTAAAAAAATTTTGAATACGTATCGAAATCCCTATTTTAATATATAATCGTTGGAACATCAAATGACCCTGGTTGTTTTACGCTATGCTTTGGATAGACATTTTTGTAATTTTCATAAAATAATGTAAAATAGACACTTTTAATGCTCCGTAAATTGAACGAGTATTAAACGAACGAGAAGTAGATAGAAAGAAAATTGTAATGCCAGAGATTAATATCAACGAGTAAAATTTAAAGATGAACATTAAGTGGCACAAACCTTGTTTTCTATACAGGGGACATTGGTGCGATTGCCGAGTACCGAACAATCCGGTACTGTACGCTCGATTGTAGTCCCTTGAGTGTCTCTGTAGAACCTGATTTGCGGCGACACTCGATCCGAATCGACAGCAGTAATGCCGATCTGTCTGTTGTTAATTAAAGTACGCAGAAGATTAGTTGCTTCGCCGGTAAATCCATTATTCAATTTATCACCGTTCGTCCTGGTAATCTCTAAACTCCTATTACTACAAGAAAAGAAAATCGAGTGTTACACTTTTTACAAGTATACAAAAGTATAATAGAGCAATAATAAAGTGCAGAGATAAAGCTGTGCAGGTCCTTCCGTAACGTAATTGGGTTCCTACTCTAATCCCAAATACTGACAATGGTATCTTATCTTTAGGACTACACCTGCTGTAAGTGGCAGCTACTTAAGTAATCCATTAGGTAAATATGCATTAGTCGCACAAAGTTTGTTTGATTATGCTTAATTAGTAGCTGCATGAATTAACAGTAACAATATCTACTAAACAAACAAAGATATTCCTGAATTTTTTATTTAAATGAATCTACATTTTTCTATTTTCCCAAAAAAGTTTAATCAATGGAGCTATTCTATATTCAATGGATTCTTTTACGTTTTTTAAGTTGAAAATAACATATAAGTGTTCTTCGATTCATTTAATCTCTTTTCGATTTTTGAAATTGTAACCACCCATTTTCTTTTATAAATGAATAAAATCGGCGGTCCGATAACATTGCACTCACTTTGCTAATGCTTGCCACAGTTTAGTTGTTTCTTGGTCGATATTGGTGTCAGAACAATTGCTTTCTGGTGTGTCCATTCTATTCACTGGACTGTGATTAGGGGTGCTTGGCTTGGATTCCTCGTAATTCGTTTCCAGTTTCATTCTTTTGTTAATGGTCATATCGTAACCATTTTCTTCCCCCCTCTGTATCCTGCTCGTCCCGATCTTCAATTTCTAATCTGTCTGGATCAGAGCTGTTCGAACACGTGTCATCCTCTGGTTCACACTTAATGTTATCATGCTCTGGCATGTCATTGGTGCGTAGCTCCAAATGATGCGTTTGCGTCTGAGGTATAACGTTTTGATTAATGCTGGCCGGAGAGTTAGGCTCCTCATTGAACAATGTTTTGTTCAATTGGAGAAATGACTGTAGAGGGCTTAAGCCTGCTACTTTGGCAGTGGAGAAAGACTTCTTCTAAAACAAAACACAGTTGCTACTATATCTCTAACATGGTTCAACAAACTAAACAGGTAAGATTAAAATAAGAGAAAAGCATGTTAACACCCTCATCCGTCCCTCATTTCACGAACTGAACCTATCCCTCTGTGTCAAAAGATCTATTCCACAGTGGTAAAAGATCGATTAAATAACAATGCATTCTCTATGTTTTTTTAGTCAAATTGATTAGTTTACATTTACATCTAAGGTTTTTCAGATATGAGTGTCACATTAAAAAAATAAAAGTGACAAAGTTTCAGACAAATTTACCTACAAATAATTCAGACAATATAACTTAGTTTGGAATACCTGTGTCGAATTAACACAAAGGATGGATGAGGTTTAAACAACATCAAGAGAATATATAGCAGGATTATTTATCAATAAAAACCAGACACATGCTGAGTAGTTTCTTTTAATTCTAGGAATTAGATACGGTACTTGTACCTTGTACCTGATCAGTAGTAAATAACAGGAAAATAATTAGCTATGCATAACTTTTTTTATGGTGTAGTCGCTATCAAACTGATAAGGTTAAAGTTGATCACAATAAAGGAAACCTTGAAGCGTCTTATGTAATTACTGATATATCAGGGCACATAAGCAAATAAATGGTATTCTGCACATTTATTACACGTGTGTTGGGATTACATGGAACACACGCATTCTTATCTACAATCACACGTTACATGTTCACGGTTGCATCATTACTAGGAATGGAATGACTACTACCTCTCTAAGAAGTATTAAACTAATTTTTGTACATTACTCAACAAATGGCACAATTACATTACACGAATTCTATCATATACCGCTCTAGATACTCTTGTTAGAACTACATGCAAAAATTACTTAAGAAATACCTGATCATCGTGCGATGATAACTGCTTGGCATAATCCAGGTACTGTTTGAGTATGACATCAGATTTATGTGACACCTCACGGAAGTTGTGTAGTACATCCAACTTGTACACACACCGGTGACAAATGATCGGTGGCAAAGAATCCCCATCTTTCACCTGAATCAAATGCAACAGCAAGATTGATTTTACAATCAACCCAGATCCCTTGATTTCATACAGAGCCTACATTGTTTGGTACAACATACATACATATCTATGTAGGTCATATTCGCGGAACGAACAGATTCTAGGTAACTCGAAATCGTAAAAGATAATGCAACTACCCCTGGCAGCGCATCTTATCGATGATCGAAAAAAATGAACGATCGAAACGATCTGGCAGATCGTTCTGTATCTACGTCTATACGAAAGTTTCGGGAGTCTCGGTATCGTAAACGGAGTTCCGAGAGTCGTTAAGAAAATAAAGAATTTTCCGGAGGATAAGAATACGTTCGGTCCAGACGGGAGCGAAGGCGATGCCGAACGCGGTATGCGTGTGTTGATCGTTCGAAGTAGGTTGGACGGAAGCAGAGCTTTCCTCCAGAAGAAGCATATATAGTGAACCCGTGGGGACGGGAAGACGAATTACAGAAGGGAGAAGAGTAGAGCGCTGCAGGGGAGAGCCAGAGTGAAATGTGACAGGGACTCGTGGAATCCGCGTGTGAAACCTGATAACAGGCCGTCTAAATAAGGAGCTGGCTCCCCTCCTCTGCGCGGATCCGCACGAGCGAGGAGCAGAGCTTATCACTGCCATTTTAAATGCCCCCGTGAGTAGTCGGCTTATCTCGCGGACACATCTCTTGCCAAACTTTCTCCCGTGGCACGCGCACACACATGTACACACACGTGCACACATAAACGGACACACACGCGCGCACACATGTATTTACGGACACACACGCACCCTTGGGAGACGGCGAACGTCGGAGAGAGACGGAACACGACGTAGACGAGGACGAAGGAGGCGAGACGAAGCGAGAGTGATGGGAGAGCACGCGAGAGAGAGGGAGACACGCTGATAATGCGAGCGACCACAGATGGTCGCGTCTTGATTTATCGGTATCGCGAGCGCACGAGGACCCGGTGAAAACTCGGGAAACGGGACTCACCGTGATCGAGAGGCACGTCAGTATCTTGTCGGCGAAGTTTCGCTGGGCGCCCTCCTCCTCGAATATGGACAATTTGACACCGTCCGACGATAAACAAAGGCGACACAGCTCGTAGAACTTGGGCGGTACATCGAACATAATTGTGAGCTCCGGCTACGTTGCGCCCTGCGTAAAGCGCGAGTCATCAAGAGGTAGACTCTTTTCTTGGCCGACGTACTATCTTTCTCCACTGCCACTACGCGTTTAGCGACGAGGAAGGGTACGCGATCACTTATCACAGTCACCGCCGCGGCTCATTGTCAGCGGCACAGTACATACGATCATACACTCTCGATTCTAGATAGAAAGGAGACTACCATCCGGTCCAGACAACCTCTCCGCACGCACTGCGCCACACGCGACGCCTCGACGTGCTTCCGCGATCGATCCACATTGCGCATGCGTCCCTAAGTGGGTATATCGGTATATCAAAATTTAAATTTTCACCTGATGCTGGTGTAACAGCTGAATAAAATATTTTGTCTTGGTGGAAAATATTTTCATTGCACCTACACACACATACACATATGCACCACAATTTACGTAACAGTTGCAATGATTGGAACTTCTTTCTTGTCGTTCATAAGAAAAAAGTATTTATTTATTAAGTGCCTGTGTATTCTTCTGTGACTGTATAACTACAACAACGACAGAATTTTATTTCGGTTTAAAGGAATTTAATAACATACACATCGAAAGTAATTCAAAAGTCGAAATTCAAATATGGGTCCATGGGGACTGGCGTTACGATCGGGCCCTGCCGGTCCTCGAGGGCCGGCCACGGATTTTAGGTTGCCTGACACTTCTGTTTATACTATATAGGGTTTTAATATTGCCGTGTTTTCCAACCTTTCCAGTTTTTCAATCCTTTTTTTCTCTTTTATCGAATAGCCCGACGAAATGGATAAAATAAAAAATGTAGTAGAGCTCCAAGGCCATCGAATTTAGGTACATGACCATCAAAGGTTTTGACAAGAGTTTCGCATCTAGTGCGCTCCATGTTTATGGTTTCGATTCTCGATCATAACCAGTTGGTGGCGCTTGGATACCCGTGAAACCATTTTGAAACTGAAATGAAATGCAATGGAAAATTGTAAACAATATTATAGACATTTAACTTTTAAGAATGCTCGTTAAATTGTTGTTTACTTGAAATAAATAATCAATAAATCCTTGCAATCATCCTTCTTCTACAAACACCCATAAAAAAATTAATAATTGATGCTGTTTCATTTGATATTCACAATTAATTTTCTTTAAACGATTTCTGAGGATCTAATCGTACATTTAGCAATTAAATAATTCTTTATAATAAAACGACAACGATACATTTAGGTAACAGTCGCATGTTAGATATACTAAGATCTTGTCTAAAATATTTTGGTAAAGTAACAATAATGTTTTGAGTACCTAATTTCACTGGAGTCTTCGCATTCCCAATCAAACACCGCGCCATCTTACTTCTACCATTTTTCTGGACCGACTGATTTTCCTGTTACACTTGTTATGTAATTTAGCTCACGAAAAGTGCAAGAGATGCTATCGGTATCTTGTAAACCCAGAAACTAGGAAATCCAATTAAAGTTTTTTAATTAACCCTATCCCAATCCTAGATAACGATTCAGATCGTTTCGATGGTGGAGACTGATAATACGCGTTCCAGTTTTCGGATTACGTCGTTAAACTTATTTATATTCGCGTAACAGATACTTCTTTCTCGTTCCTATGCACCTTGTAAAAGGTAACTGGTAACTGTACTTTCGCATCGCGGACGATGAATTCAGGATAAAGAGGATTCTCTGAACATGAAGCCAGTTGAAAATTTACCGCTAAGACGATAGAACGATGATTCCCGATCGCAACTCCTGGAAATCAGTTCATCTCCGTCGCAAATGATTTCGATGGATGATGCTATTCTTTTGCCCGTGATGTAACACGAGACAAATGTATTATTAGTCAGGAATCGGACAACGGAATTGTCAGGAATTACGTTTAGACGATGTCCTGGTAGTATGTTATCGTAAAAATGATAAAAAATTTAATTGACCACCGATTGGTCCAATGTCATGCGTTAATCGCAAATCGACAAGCGAATCGATGGAAGAAACCTGTTTCTTATCACGCGTCATTTTACTAGGAATTTCATTACATCGAATAAGTAGCCCAACCCATAAATAAATCAGGCAAACGGGGGGAATGACTAACGCAAGATTACGCGACCCATCGGCCACTTTCGGCCCACGCTATTTTATCACGCGTTTAATCCGATCTTCGTACGTATAAGGTTATGATACAACGGTCCATGGATTCCGCGTCATATCCTAACTGTTTATACAACGCGTTATCAATTATAAAACGATATTTAAATTTTTATTGAAATCGCGCTTTATTACCGTTCCTTACGTTACTTCGATTCCTTTTTTATTCTCTTACTACTAAACGATTATGAAGTTGCTTGCACTATACCTTCATATATCAACATATAGCATTTATTATTATTATTTATAACAATATTTACATAAATGTACATGTAACACACATTTCAGTAAATGCGTGTTCGAATCACACAGAGTGCCAGACAAAGATGGAATTGTACTAGGCAAGAATTGGAGCATTATCTTCCTTTTTAAGAAAAACTATAATTATAATTTAGTCTGCCTTCAAATATTTAATATTTCAAGAAATGAAAAATGTGAAAAAAATCAAGGCTCTTTGCGTGTGCCGTTTCTTCATGCCGAGCTTCATTGCTATGTTCTGGCATTAGACATCATGAATATTAATCAAAGATGAGTAATTCTACCATATGTACACTCTCTGCATAGAACCATGATGCACTGGAAAAAATAGTTTTATCAATGAGTTACTATCTTCGTGAGAATCGTAACTATAAATACACATCCTTCTTGGTAAATCTTTATAAAAGTTCTGGAACTAAAAGACGTCTTGAATTTCTAATTTTTCAAATATTACTTTTACTTTTACGTGATTAATTGTAAAAATCTCCACAAAGCATTCCATTCTTATCATGAAATGTTCAATATCAATTGAAATGTATTCGCAGATTCAATTTTGAGTATTCAAAAGGAATGTTCAGTTTCAAAATCATAAATAAAAGTGTACCTCTTTTGTGATATTTGCTCACAAAAGCAACACGAAAATGTCCAAATATACAGTCGCATTCATTTGCAGAAAATATGTACATTTTAAATGGACGCGATTCACCTTTGCAGAATAACGTTTTGTGAGGTATATACTGTACATATCTACCATTAAACTTATATCACAATTCGCTTTTAATCGTCTCCCTCCCAGAAATGTTTCGCTGTGGAATAGCCTTTTCTGTTCGAGTGCTATTCATTTGACTATCTACCTCGTGTAACCTAATATTTCTATAATATTTCCTATATTTCTTCCTAATAAGTTTCACTTTACGTTGATCATTTCTGAGATCGTTGGTAGAGCCTAACATCAAGTGTATCTCCTTAATATGCGCTAACTTCGACAATATGATTTTCCTCTTGTTTATCGCACTCTTCCTTCCTAGTACAGTAATGTGTCTGATAAACTTTCGATAATCCCGAAGCAATCGTTCAATGATATCTAAACACAGCCAACGTGTTCGTGCAATGCACTTGTCCGGTTGCTCGCCTGCTCCAGACTCGCAAATATTTACAAGAGCTTCGACATGCGAGTCCCCATCCAAATTCGCCAAGATGAAGTTAACAAGATTAGGAATGGTAATTGGTAGAGAAAATGGATACAACGTGCTATCCTCTTTTCTGAAATAACATAGAATAAAGCATACCGCAGAATTTGATTAAATTGGCTACGTTGTAATTACCTTTTGGCAGGAAAAAATAGAATGGATGGGAATCGATTTATATTATACTCCCACGGTAAATCATTGTTATCACCGTCAACCCTGACGAATAGAAGATGATCCATTTTACGTAGATAATGAGCCACTGTTAAATATGTATATGAAATCGCGCTACAAAATGCACAATAAGGAGAATGGTACATCACAACCACATCCTGCATGTAAAGATCATTAGGTTTAATAAATGTTCTAATTACGATTTTACTTCGTACCATTGTGTGATAATTATGTCGTCTAATTTACCTTCGTTGGATCTAAAATCGTGTCTAAGAAGGTTTCTGTTGTTAACTCTGGTATACATATGCTCTGCGCGTCTTTCGTTTCGCAAGTAACATTGCTTTTGAACTTCTGAGCGTAACGCCTCGAGTTACTCGAGCGTAGAGTCCTTTGTAAAAAACCTTGAGTATAATTATTTATAAGTTGTATAAGTGTATATCGATTAAAATCGTCCTGCAGGACATATTGACTCTCGTGCTGCAAACAAAATCATTGCACATTAATGATACTATTAAATCGTGATAACAAAAAACGGCACAGGAGCTGGACTTACAGCGGCATCTAATATGACGACAGCAGTCTTATCATTTCGTTTCAGAACGTCTATTCCAAGAGCCTCAGCGAAATGGAAGTAGTGCAAACTATCGATTGCTATCAGGGCCAGTGATGTATTCATTTTGCGTGCCGAAATAGTTAAATTTATATCCGGCTGGTCGTGGTAATCGTGTGGAAATATAGGCTGATGATATTTGTTCGCAGTTACCCACCTTTTACACTCTTGTTTTAAACTATTTTGCTTCACAGCATCCGCAGATTGCGCGTCGTATTCATTCCCAGTGAATGACGATGCTTTCTGTCTCTGCCTAACAAATGAAAATAAAACCAATAACTGCTGACCAATATCATCTGTCACATAAATATTTTTATACCTTTTAAATTTGAGTCCTTGTTGTAGCTTCGCAGGTACGTGAGCTTTCTTGCAGCAAATATCCTGTTTCTCTTGTAGATTCTCCATGGTAGAAACTTTAAAAATATCTGCACCTTTACACATGTGGCCTAATTTATCCGAGTCAAATCTACAAACGGATGTTTCCCTTTCTGCAGTTTTCAGTACGTTTTTCTTACACAGAGAACATTTATTTGTTACAACATTAGCACAACAACTATCATTAACAACCGACTCGTTCGATTGATTTTTATTTTCCTTCAGGATCTTCGCACATTGTCTGTTTCTCTCGGAGTATCTATTAATAGCAGTGCGGCGATTAAAACCAAGCCGGACGAAGATATCTTTAGCCAAGAGACTGTCCGCACAGTTGTAATACTCAAGCCCGACTTCTCTAATCTGAAACATCAATAAAATTGTATTATAGATCTTCCAAGATAGCGAAATCTTTGCTAAATTACTACCCACCAAATTATAATTGTAATTTTCAAGATGTAAAGGATTACGAGGCGTGAAGAGAAAAAGTACAGGCCCCTCTTTCAAATATGGTGCTAAAGTGAGTGCTTTTATCCCGGGAGGCTGTAGCCATAGCGCTGGTTGGTGAATGGAGCTCCTAATCCAACTTAATATATTTTCGGAAGTCCATTCAAAGTCTTCTGGATACCTCTAAACATTTGAATTCTCAAACTCATTTAATCATCCTATATATGCAAACGTTTCTGCTTTATGTATCGCGTATTCATATAGATTTCTTTATCAAATATTTTCCCTGTACTTACAAGAGACTCGTTCCACATCATCAAATCTACAGATGGAAATTTATAAACCTTATGATCCCTTTCGCTGGCTAACGCACTGGTAACAATAGCAAACACCACTTCTCTGTTAGGATCATTCTCTAAAGCACTAATAGCAGCCTTGTGAAATTCTTTATAACCAGGAGTTCTATCTAACCTTGTAAAATTAAAATATCCTACTACTACAGCCTGCAATAGTGCATACAGGTAATTACATGTACCTTGTAAAATAATTTACAATAATTAATGACTTATTTGTATTTACATCATAATTCACAAGTAATTCCATCAGCTGATCTGGATGGGTGACCCTAACTATTGGATTCATTGCTGCATTAAGAAAACGAATCATGTACTGTGAAGTACGAATGCCTTTGTACTGTATACCAGATTCTCTTGGCGGGTAAAGTATTAAGAGTGGGTATCTTTGAATTTTATATTGTGCTCTGCATTCCGAGCTTGGATGCCAGCAGTTAATAGCAGCAAAGAATACCTGAAACAGCAATAATAACAATTACTTTATTAATACAATATCTTCAATACTATCAATACATACCTGTGAATCATAGTACTGAGCAACTCTCTCAAACTCTGGACGCACCGCTTGACTTTCAGCATCCCACGGGGCATAGTACATAACAAAACTAAAATCTGCTTCACGAACCCTCTCTATCACTGCTCCCATATGACCTTTATAAAAATCTAGTACAATTGAACTATGATTAAAAAATGGCTTGGCTATAGGTGGTTTTGACACCTTGGGTGATCTAAAGATAAAAACAGAGAACTCTTTCATGAATCCTTCCGAACGAAAGCTTATACAAAAAGAAAAAATAAATCAACAGAATATCAAAATACATAAACCACATTTGTAAATCTAATAACAACCATCTGGTAGTCACGGAAAGTAAATAATAAACTGATCTTTACACAAATTCCAATTTTTACAATTAATTTCAGCAAATTAGGATAAAGGGAAAATTTCTTTTCGAAACCCGGAGATTTGTTACAGCAAAAATAAAGTAAAAATCCTATTAAATTTCTGTGTATTTTTTCAATGTTTTTTACACCATAAATATATAGTGATTCGCGATGTAATGATTCAACATAACCTAAAACTTACGAGCTGTGCAACGCGGTCAAGGCGGTGAAAGTGACCGCGAGGAAAAAAACAGATTTCCCTGGCGTAGGAGAACATTTTGCTGGCCAGCCGCTCTTCTATCGCAAGCCTCTGGTTCGACTCCTTGGCCACGTCGTTACTTCCTGAGTCCGGTGCAACCGTGTGCGAGTTATCAGCATTTCTTGGCGTGCTTGTTTCCAGCTCTTCCTTCAACATTATCCGTGACAACCGAAAGAAAATTAAGGGACGAGAATGTCGCCGCGCGTTACAACCTCATCACACTTTCTTCATTTACTCGATCTGGTCGGTCGAGCCGCTGCTTATTTAATTAAAAGTACCTAATTAGCCGGGTTTTTCGTGGTTCTCTATTGAGCCACCTGTATTTTCATATCAGAGTGGCCAGAGGTAGGTGACATGTGTGCATCGTACGGTGGATTCCGGTACTAAATCAACAATGCCACTTTGATTTCTGAATTATCATTACAGTCGTTCAAAAACGTTCGAATGTTTAAGACATTTTTTAAGTTGTGAATTGTTGAGCTGTAGCAACAGCAGAAAACAATTTAAATTTTGTTTTGATTTGTTAATATCCTATGCGACATAGGAAAGTAGGTCCAATGGGTCCAAGACCGATCGGTAACGAGTCGTGGCGGCGAGATACTGACCAGATTCTCTCGTCGGTGATGGAACTAAGAACGTGGAACTATCAATGATCTGAAATACTAACATGGCTAAAAGTACCACTATCAACGAGTCAATGGTCAGTGAGTGGTCAGTAGGCGGTCAGTCAGTGGTCAGCGAGTTAGTCCTTGGTCCTCCTGGTCCTGGAGTGCGACCGCTTCTGCCGAAGTCCGCGGACCAGTGATGCCAGAATCGTGGAACCGGCGGACTATCTAACTGACTATCTGACATCTGACAATGAGTGCGCTTACCGAGTTCAAGCTGGTTCAAGCGCACCTGCGTAGTGATGTGAAACTCTCCCCGCTACGTTTTGGTTGATTTAAATCGACGTGATAGTAATTATTGGTAAATTTATTATTTCTGGCGGTTTAATATTTATAACAATTCCTTTTGCCAACGATGTCAACAAGCGCGCTCTTGACCATCTTGCCGTCTAATTTTTGTACAGTGAAGTCTTGATCTAACTTTTAATGTCAATTTTCGTGCAGGATAAACCACCAACAGCTTCGAAACAGTATTTAATATTATTGCTTTACACAGTGTCAATAATCACTACAATAACAATACACAAGGTAAGGCTGGCAGTCTTCAATAATAACTCGTCGGTGGACAATGTGGATAGAGATAGATTAGTATCACGGTCCACCGCATGGTGTGCACAAGTCGTGTTAGTGTTTATATTATAAGTACATCTATATATGTGACGTCAGTGGGTTGGGGGTACAGTGCAGTACAGTGTTAGAGTATGTAACATCTGGTCACCTAGATTTCCATGGACCGGAAACAGCTGATCGCCTGACAACATATATCATCCGCGCGGAACACAAGAACATAACACTGGATTCATCAATAAGAATCGTTGCGAAATATTGTGAAGTATAATAATTAGCGAATGAGGAACAAGTTGTTTGCACTTGTTTGCAATTCCGCTAAGAATTATCCGTACTATCAAATGTGACGAATAATTTGAGCTGAAGTATGTTTGTATTTTAATTTGTAATTTTATTATTTGTAATAAGAGAATTGTTGTCTTATAGAGGTTTTTAAGTTATGTAGGTAAGATTGAGGCTCGCATGTACTTTTCAACAAGTGGTTTCTAATCGTAAAAATTATTATAAGGAAAATATTTGTAAATCTCAATGAACTTATGTTTAATAGACTGTGATCAGTATTAAGAAATAACATGAAGAGTCTATTAATTTTTCTACCAGACAAACTTTGCAAAGAAAAACCAGGATACCTGTTTGGCAAAGTACTCTACGATGAAACTACTGGAGTAAAGAAATTCTATGTTATTGGAATAAGTAAAATAGAGAATTTAGAAACGATAAAATGCAGCACCAATATTATTGGATACTATTCTGGAGTAGAACAGAAACATGGATACGTAGATAAGAAATATGTAGACTGGATTCATACATTTTTACACTCTAGTGCTTCCAAAGAAGATAATTATGATTATGGTATAAAGAGTATTACCATAAATAATAAAAAGATTTCAACCCTAAATTGCCATACAGTTATTATTATATACGATCAAACAGCTCTCAGAGAAACAGAATTGTTTCAACAGAAAACAGCATCTGGAGATCATTTTTATGAACTAATGAAAATTGTACAGAATAAACGAGTGGAAGGAGAATTACAAAAGAAAAGGAAATTTACTTATGTAAAGGAAACTCTGCTGGTCTATAACATGTTTCTGTATTTCTATCCAGTTCTTCTTCTAAATAAAATAACAAATACATTGTTACCAATTTTTAAATACTCTTTTCTTGGTTTACACATTTACGGATGGTTGGAGAATGTTAAATGGATGTTAATCGCAGTGATAAAAAACAAGAGGTTTACACTGAAAACTGGCAATTACATGTTTGCATTGATAATAGATATGTTATTAGGAATATTTATATTACAATTGTTATTGCACTATTTGGAGCATACATTCCCGTCTCAAATACTTTTGAATAATGCAGAGGTAAGTTCGAAATTTAGCATACTTGTAATAATAACATATTTTACTAATATTTAACTATATCGTATTTTTTACAGAAAGTTGTGACACTACTTAAAGATTTAATTAACTGGTTAATGGGTGCACCAGCTGGATTAAAATTAAATCATGCCCTGAATAATATGCTTGGAAAATTTTTTCTATATCATATACACTTATGGTGGACATTCTTGATATTTATGAAACCCTTAATGGATTTTGCTTTTAAAGTGTTAGTACTGCTTGGAAGATTGGGGGTTACATTTCAAATAGCGATAGCAGCAGACCTTCTAGCTCTTGTCAGCTTCCATGCATATTGCATTTATGTGTATGCAACAAGGTAATTAAATATAGCAATGATATGTAATTAAATATGATATTTGAGTAGACGATTAACTGGTTTTTTGTGTTAGGCTATTCAACATTCAATTAAAGGGCATCACAGGATTAGTCCGATTATTTTTAGGTAAAAAAAAGAATCCACTACGAGAGAGAGTAGACTCCTGCCAGTATCAGCCAGATCAATTGTTTGTTGGTACACTGCTGTTCACAATACTTTTGTTCCTTATGCCAACAACATGGGTGTATTATGCAGTTTTCACTTCGGTACATAAACCAGTAAATCATTGTTAGTTTAATAATTACCATGCATACAGTTTGAGACACCTAACATTTCAACTCAAGTATCAATAGTCTATATAATGATTTATTACAGCTCAGGTTAGCATTGATCGGGTTTGGAGGTTTCCTAACTAGACTGAAATTTTATCTTCAAGTTATGCCAGTGTACACATTTTTTAAATGGTTTCTGCAGTCCTATAGTACACGCAGTAAGTAAAATAATTTATAGTTGACTGCCCTTTTGCTCTATTTAAATAACAATTCTTTCTGCTTAAGGTATTGTCAATATTAAATTACATTCGCGCTGTGCCGATGAACCAATTATATTAATAATGACAATGGTTGTAGCACCATGGCAACACACGTGGAACAAATGTATGCCAGATACAATTGCACAACATCCACCCATTGAATGGAATAAAATACTAAACAATATAATATGGGGTGAACTATTGTACCCTTTGTAATTATTTATTTACAACTTTTATAATACAATAAACATACCTTTCTGTATACTAAACACATACCGTCTATACAGTTTTCATATATTCAAGCCTAGCTTTTTCCTGTTGTTTTTTGATACCATAAAGAAACTCTTGCACTTCTGGATCCATGTTATTAGTAATTTTTTCATCAATATCACTTTCCTCTCTTAGTATGCAGAAATAACCAAGGAAAATAGCTAAACTTAATGATACAAGCATTGCTTGGAAATATGGCGTATCAAACGTCAAACCATTAGCAGGCCATGTGGCTGCTTTAGATGTTGAGAATTTTATGGGTTTGTTAAGATCATCTTCATCGTCGTTTTTGTCGTTGGTATTACGTTTGGAGGTACTGCCCAAATTAGAAGTTGCGCACCTAAAAAATATACAATAAATTCAATGACATAAGAAAAATTATATAATACATATCGTATTTGTCAGAATATACGTGTATATCAAATTTAAAGACAAAATATTTATTGAGGCTCTTAACCTCAACGATATCAAAGTTGGTAGAACACCAAATCGTTACGCACTTCAATTAATGTACCTTTTTATCAACGATGTAACACTTTTAGGCCGTAACGCAGCTTCAAGTATTTTTATACGCAACATTTTCTAAACAATGTGAGTTTGCACTCGACGTATCTCGTAATGATGAAAAACTGTCTGCTCTCACGTAATAAATATCTCTATACGTCTAACACTGACAACAACATGTAATTACATATATTGTGCACTAAATTATTTTTACTATTAAATAACAGCCGCTTATTGTGGCTTAAGCTGCTGACATCGTGTCTATGCTTTTTTTTTATAAATAAACAATTCGTTCTGATTCTGGTCTCAAAGCTCTTATTCTTGTTTCTTCTGTATCACAGGTTCGAGCATGCACATGTACTTGCGGCGGTAATCAATTTTTAAAGTGGATAAAAATTCTGTATATTTTCTTATACATATTATTCAATTCTTACAAAATAACAACTTTAAAAATTTTACCTAAACGTAGCAAACTCAACATTAATTTGTTACACAAAACAAATAATTGAAACGTGCATGCGATGGGATCTGATGGTACGTCAGAAGTTGAGGTTAAAAATCCGAAGTTACGAAAAAGGAATAAAAAAAAAGATAAATTGGAAGGTGAATATCCAGAAATTTTCGTTTATAATTAATTATTTTTTATCTCGTATGTTGTGCAAATGACATAAACGCTATCTCGAGTTGTTTGTCAAATTAGATCTCGATAACGTTATGTTTAATACTCGATCTTAAAAAAAGATGTTCCTGTTAATATTTTACGGAATATATAAATTAAATTCTGTTGTAGATGCATCAGACAACAATGTTGACCAAATACAAGAAAGTAACGAGCAGAAAGTAATACAGCGAAGAAAAAGGAAAAGAAAACAAAAGTCAAATAGCAGCCATAATGGCACCAATAACGAGGAAAATGATGGGGAAGAAAATAATTTTGTTGGTGCACAAACAAATAAGAATGAACAAGATTCAAACGACAAAGTAGTCCTCCCCAAAAAACATCAAAGATCAGCGTAATGTGTTTTTATCTATATTGTCACTCCCACATTTCAGGCTGCTGGAATTTTCCTGTAATTTCTTTTATTTTAGTATTACGGATGCGGAGAGCGATCCAGACAATATAGAAACTGAAGAGAGCGAAGTAAAGAAGCCAAAGCAACCTTCCAAAAGGCAATTGAAAAGGGAAAAGGCTGAGAAGAAAGAAAATGAAAAGAGAGAGGCCCATAGACTAGATGCCATGAAGAAGGGACTGACATATGTTTCAAAGGTGTCTTATTAAAATTAAAAAAATCACGAATCCAGGAATATTTTCAATCAGTATTTTATCTTTGCAGTGGAAACATGCAAGAAGCGAATGGAAATTTGAGAAGCTGAGACAAATATGGTTAATAGATAACTTATTAGACGAAACTTGCATTCCAGATGACATTTTCCCTACAGTTTTAGAATATTTCGAAGGCTGTAAAGGAATGGCAAGGGAACAGCTTCTAAAAAAGGGAATGGACGTTATAAAGAAAATAGAAGAGAACGAGGAGAACAAAGACGAAATGGAGACTGTTGCTTATCAAAGGGCAAGACAGCTTTTACAAGCTTTACCCACCGAAACATAATTAGCTCCGAGAGCATACTAAAAAAAAGTGTCAGATCATTTTGTACTTTGCATTCATTAATGATCATTAGATGTACTAGCAAAATTAAATGTTGAATGTTAAATTTCCGAATCGTTTTTAATTGTATGTGTATAAATTTTAGTTGTTCTTTTATCACTGTGCAATGACATCTTTGCATTTGAAACTCATAAATTTTGTTGTACATGTAACTGTATTAAGTATTTGTAAATAATAAAATTTATCAGTTTATTACATGTACAAGATTTTATTTAACAATTTCAATAGTTACCTATAAATTAACAGTTTATAAAGTTAAAGGCTACACACTGTTAAAAAGCTTCACTTTGTACTTATTAACAAGGAACTATCCTTGTACATAGAATTATACAAGTGTCTTGGCAACTACAGGATATTTCAATCGTGATCATAATTAAAATTACATTACTCTGTATACTTCTCTACAAATTGTTTAAGCTTATCTACATCTTGAAGACCAACAATTCGATCTAAAACCTTTCCGTCCTTCATAGCAATTAACACTGGTACAGAGCCAACCTGTTTACAAATATAAATCATTGTAATACACATCTATACACATATTATAAACGGTATTTCACCTTTAAACTAAATACTGACCTCGTAGTCCAAGGCCAAGTCGCTGTTCTCGTCAATGTCGACTTTCGCTAACAAAACTTTTCCCTGTTTTTCCGCGATTACTGATTCTATGCGTGGTGTGAGCATACGACAAGGATTGCACCATCTGCAACAAGGATTGCATACATTAGAGGTTATCTTTTACAGAAATAAACTGACAATAAGAGCAAAGATATCCACGTACGTCGCAAAAAAGTCTATGATCACTGGCACCTTGGATTTCTTCACGCGATCGTCAAAATCTTTTGGATCTTGAACTTTAAAGGCTGTAGAGTCTGTTTGTGCTTGAGCCGGGGCGTTTGCAAATGCTCTGCTTCCCAAAGCATTACGGACAGTCCTAACTCCGACGCGCAACATTGTTTCTTACGTCTTTTAAACACAAAATGGTAATAACGATTAATATCTGAAAGGACAATGACGTTATTATAAACGTTTCCAAAACGCACTACCACGCAGTACACAATGAGTCTATTTAGATCTAACCTATCCTCTCACGATCACACAGAGGATAAAGTAGGTTGCATCAATAAAGGGTGGCAGCACCTACATCGCAGAGCGAGAATACGCTTTTCCAAATTTTCCGATCTGAGGAAATCAGCTCAAAAATATCTTCATTGAGTAAAGATTGCAGAAAATACACACGATTTAAAAATCTGCACTTGATCGTATGCATTTTTGTAAATTGATTAACGTTCAGAGGAAACTTCAGAGATTCTAGAATGTAGCAAAAATTTGTTTAGCGTCTTGAAGCATTTCACTATTAAATTTACGCTGTTTATTGTTCTGTCAAGTTCTGAAGAAAATGAAAGATTTATCGAGCTCTATTCAACTATTTATTGTACTGATTTTATAGATTAGAGTTCTATCACACATCTGGTATAGGAAATCACATATGGTGATTGGTTTATTCCTATATCTCGTCTGTGGTTTTATTAATTACTGTTTATGCAACCAGAGGAAGCTTCCTCTCGGTTGCAAGGAATTAGTATATATCAAGGGGCTTAAAGTGTAAAAGCTTGTTTTAGGGGAAGCTGATAATTTTATTTGGGATTTCCTGCAGGCCTACATACATTCACAAAACCTCTCCGGTGTCCCACTTTCGTTTTCGACTGTCACATTTGAACCTCGGCGATGGTGTTGCAATCATTTGGACATGCGTCACGCATCGTGACACCTAAGGGCGACGTATTGTCTACGCCCGGAAACGCATTTGCGACACATTAAACGCATTATCGACCGAGCTACCGCAGGGGGCCTCTATGCTCGGCTACTAAAGACTTTGCCGCGCATTTAATTATGTTGCTAAAGCGGCCGTGAAGCCAGTATTAACGTGAGAATTGTGACACTGGCTTCTATAGCTGTCACTTTAATTTTATTCCTTTTCAACTGGCGTTAAAATAAACAAAGGAACGACTTTAATCCACCCCTCCTACGCGGTCTTTATACCATTTCGGAACTATCTTCTTACGTTCCAATGTTACTAGAAACAGAACAAAACTAATTTAGGCCCGGATAGAATCTTCCTGGTTTCATAAATAATGCAGTATCTCTTTTGTGATCTAATAGTCAGTAAAATTGATTCGGACTTACTGAACATATATCAAACGACTGCATCTGATTACCACAAGATTACTCATAAACGGAGCAATTTCATACTAATTGCTAAGATCTTAGAAATGGTTAAACATACGGATGACTAATATCCGGTAGTCTATGCGAGCCGTCTAAGTCGCAAAAGCATCCGACCGAGTATCGAGGCTGTTTCATTTCCGCGAGCATAATCGTGTTTACTTTCCAGCAAATCGGCGGGAAATCGATTCTTCTCGATTCTCTATTCTTACGGCTCGTAGAAATATTGAATGTCGCTATCACGTGGCGATTATCGGACGAATTAGTTTGTAGCATCGGCTGCTACTGTCGCGCGCAACAATGCTGACCGTATCCCATTCATTATCGTCTATTATTGGATTCACGATTAATGATGTAACTCGATGACGAGTACGCGTCCAAGGTACACCGAGTGTTTTCGTCGGCCGAGTGTCGCTGTATGCCGGCTTAATTGCTGAATTGAATCATTTGGGCGGCGAACCTCGCGCCTGCTGTTACCAACTACCCTGTGCATCCTTTAACAGCTCCGACACAGCTCTGAAACAAATTCGTGGAGCTGTAACTGGCATTCTAAACAAGGACACGCTGCTGCAAACTAGCGGAGACCATTTTCCCATACAATCAAGCCTTACCTTCTTCAGCAGTAACTCCTCAAAGCGAGCGATTCTTAATCGTTGTTTAGCTATATAAATCCTCTACTTTCTCCAAATTCAACTGGAGCCTAATTTGTCGTTGTTCCAAATAAAACTGAAAGGATCAATGGCAATATTTAGCGATATATTCGCTTAGTAAGTCGAAAATATTAGTGTAATTTTAATTTTATAAAAAGTATATATACAAAAATCTTGTAAAATTATAAGTGTCCAGTGATTCAGAAAACGTTAAGAATCACTGATCTAATGTGTACTTTTACCTGTAAATACTGGAAATTACAGACTCGCGAAGACAATGGATTATTCATAGACCCAACATTTATACTCGCTGGATTGTTCTATTTAATTCACGAAGCTTGCGTAGAACAATCTACTTTGTTTAGGGACAATTATATAGTCGAAGCAATGATAGATCCTTTAACCAGCAGTGTTTGTTTTCCAATTGACTACCTCCTGTTCTTCCTCGGCACCGTTACGTAAAAAGAAAATATGTTAGGTAACTGCCTGTCTCCACCGTGACGCAGGACAACCGGCGAATTAGAGGAGGAGCACATGGGAAATGTTGCGAGCTACTGACGCTGGTGAAAATGATCCTTGCTCCGATCCGATCGGCAACGTAATTAAATAAAGAGCTCTCGTAGATCGCGTGCGCGATCGTGATCTCGTTCTTGCTCCTCGTTCGAAAGTAACAAACGAGGTTTGCTGTATGTATGTATACGCACGTCGACCGGAGATCGATCCTCTGATTTTCAACGTTCAATGATTCAATGCGCGAGCTCGTCTGGCTTCGTTAATTCCATTTCGACGTTACGCGAAACGAAAATCTGTTGCGCAAGCCGTTCCCGGCTCTACGACAGGGCGCACTTACGAAAATAACAGATTTTCACCGTGGGAAAGCCGCAGTATGCGAGCAGGAACGCCCGAGGACGAGACAATCGTCTTCTCCCTCCCTAAAACAATGTCACGACAGTCAGCGAGCGTTCGTATTGCCATAACGTACACACGGGAATAATTGTTTCCTACATCGCCATTTATCTTCGGTTTTAAACCGGTCGTTATCTTTCGAACATGTTATTTTTAAATCGCTAAAATTATTAAGGAAAGAAATACATTTTTATTTAGTCCCTGTTTCTCGTGAAATTAATGTAAACAGTTTTCGCAGACACTGATTAAAGGTGTACATATTATTAAGATGAGGTTCGTATTATGAAGATTTTATATTATCTGCAGAAAAACTGGTACTTATCTATCAGTAGTTAGAGTTTAAACAAGGATGACGTAGATCCGAGGAGAACAGCAAAGTTAAAGCCGCATGGTATTCCACAGTCGCCCGAATAACAAAGTCTTTTTGATTTTAAATGGATTACAGTAAGCTGAGGAGTCAGATGAAGCACTAGAAAGAAAAAGCTCGTGTCAAAACATCTTCAGCCATCGCCATCTGTGATATCGACTATCCTCAAATGTTCATATATAAATATGCACCACCTAAACAAACGGAACCAGATTAATTCTATAAGTAAGTAATCCTACTCTTAGAAATCGATCCGTGGTGGCCTGATATTGAAAATTTAGCCAAAATTATTGGACGTCAATTAAATAATTATCCATACGTAAACTCAGCCCCTAAATATCTTTAGCTGAACCGTAGACGTAAAAAACCAGAGGCAGAAACAGCTGAACGCAATTACGCGGATAAAAATAAGCTCGAGTTGATATGTACTTCCTCTAAACTCACAATTTTGCGACCTACAGCGTATCGCTCCGGTGGTAATCAATTTAAATAGATGCAGGGTTTCGTAACACGCACTCTTCAAACGGAACGATGAAGTTAATGATAATGGAAAACGAAAGTTTCTTTGCGGGTATCTGGTTTGTTCAACGTAAAAGCAAAGACAGGCTGCCGGATTAATTCCTCGAGCAATTAATAAGTCGATCGGTTGCACGTTCCGCACCTGTGTCCACAAAAAGGGTTGCCGAGATCGATGGAACGCGCGACTGTCGGCGCTGGATCGGTACGATTAAAATGGATGGGATGGCGCAACGAATCATAAAGCGGGTATGACTCGTGCCATTACCGCTCAGCACAGATACGTCGCTTTTGTCTTCAAGGTCCCGGCTACCTTGGTCTTCGGACCTTTTCCTCCGCCGAGCCGCAGATCCTAGAAACGATTCCAGCCGTGAACGCGTTCGAGAATTGCGTAAACGTTTGTTGTTTCCTTATAAGAGCTTCACCGACAAAAGCAGTCTCTCTCTCGTAAAACTACAAAACAATTTCTGTTCTTTTTATACTGTAGACAGGATCGTCGGCGAATTTAATATTCATACGCGGTTTTTGTGTCGAGGACTTTGCGCGAAAACCCGTGTACACTTGTCTTCGTCGAGCGAACGGACGAAGTTACATAATTAATGGACTGTGGGACTTCTGTGCGCCTGCAGCTGACCTCGATTGCCTAAAACATGGCACAGTAGATACAAAAGTTGCATAGAGTTTAATGAGGTTTTTATCTGTGCGTTGATAGTAGCATTTGAGTGAGGTGATTCGTACCTTTGGAACATGATCTGTCGCAGATCAAAGTGTTTTTGCTCTATTAGATGTGCGACGCACAACAGGACTGCCAAGCTCTTCTGGATCAAAGTACATAGCAAATACCCTGCAAACCTTTCTAAAAAATAAAAACGAGTTCGATAAACATTTATTTCCTCTTTAAATCTGTGGTTGTAGGGAAAAACGCCGCGTGTCAGAATTAAAAAAAAATTGAATTTATGCATTAATTGAGCTTTAGAATATAGGATTTAATTTATCCTATGCAAAGAATTAGTGATCAGAACGTTAAACGCCAATATCTCGGAAGTGAAAACATGTGTCATGCGGCGTTGTTCCTTACAGTCACAGAAATAATTTTAATAGGTGAAAAACAACATAACAGTATTATAAATGCATGAAATCCGCGGTCTATGTGTACCTTGTTCAACGAGACGAGGCAGTAAATTACCAGCGTGCGTCCTTTGCTGCCTACCTGAGCAGGGTAACATCAACTGTGTCGCACTCGAGCGGCGACGTTTACGTTGACTGCCTCGTCTCGTTGGGCGAGGTATAGTAATAAATATTACTGAATTGAATTTGTAGAGCCTATGTTTATAGACTTATGCTATAGAGTATACATAGAAGTACAATTTAAAAAAAAAAAAATGAGGACATTCTCAATTGAGGTTTTCTGAACGGAAGGAAATAAAAGTCCTGTGTCCTTGACTTCGATTAAACAGCGAGGAAACTTCCAGATGGAAATTTTCTTTGTGCGACTGATTGACGGTCGTTCTTGTTCTCCGTCGAATAGAATCTGTCGGTGAATTGTCGCGATAGAAAAAACCCCCAGCAAAAAAAAAAACAGAACGGCACAGGGGTCCTGAATGGAGGGACTCGACCTGTAATCGCACGGAATAGAAAGGCCAGGGGGTTTCTACAGGGTTACCATGGCATAGACAGGCTTATAGGGCGAGTAAATCATGAAGGGAGAACCGTTGGTCGTTATGGTAACCGTCGATCTAGGATTTCATCTGGTCGGCATCAACGCTGACTAGAATAGGTGACCCACTGCTCCCGAGAAATCTCGGTTCTAGGCTCTGTGAGTATTTCAACGTATTTCGATCTCCTGTCCTGTTCGCGTGCGAATGTCATCCAATGCAGATTATCCGTGTCTTTTTATCTAATATTTAAATACGAGCCCGAAGACATAGAAACGTGTTATCTTGTTTGCGCGGATCATTGCTTGCGGAAGTTAGC
Organism: Lasioglossum leucozonium; assembly: GCA_028454225.1. NCBI lineage: Eukaryota > Metazoa > Arthropoda > Insecta > Hymenoptera > Halictidae > Lasioglossum > Lasioglossum leucozonium. The sequence goes on along the minus strand of CM052220.1, from coordinate 4,485,679 downwards.
GTTTATTTAATCCTCACTTGTCCTTTGCAGGTTCTCGCGGTCCTTGAAAATGCAACGCAAGAGGTTTTTTAGTCTCTGATCATTTAATCATTTTCGATGAAGGTATTTACAGTTTTCGTTAATAAATTTTAACCCTTCATCGAGGGAATGATTCCAATTTGTTGAATCTTTTCTGAAACGCAGACATCGTTCTAATTAAAAAGCTGAAGAGCTTTAGATTCCAACAGGTGTCCGCAGGTTCACCAGGGCGATAAATAAAAAAAGATAGCAAAATTGTAGTCAGTCGAACGGTGGAAACTTCTGACAAACTAGCCAGCGATAATACAGGCACGTTCGTAAACGTTTGGCGTGTTAGCTCTCCGATTGGATCATTACCGCTTCGAAGCCCAAAGTGACAGAGGATTCGAGGCTTCGAGCAGATTTTCACGCTCCGCCGGGGAACGCAGTCTGTCTAATCAAATTGCACGACGTTTCACGGAACAGCAGCGCGTTCGCACGCGAAAAATATTCAGTGAACGCCCTGGCTTCTGAACCGTACCACCTCCGCCACCACCACCGCTACCACCATAACCACCACGTTTCGTGCGTACCCTTTTCCATTATCGATAACTGTGTAACCGGATTAAGTATCGTCCGGATTTCGACTGTCGCCGCTACGAAATCGAATAACGTTTTAATCTACCGTTCATCGATTCGGGTACCTCCCCGTGAGGAACTTTGCGGATCAAGTTCCGACAAAGCTGATGGGACCGTGATCGATGGGAGACGCGCTGTAGTGTAGTTGCGTGCAATCTCGGATCGTGTTAGGCGCGACTCGTTACCTAGTTTATGGTACAATAATTAAATACTTCCTCTGTTCTATAATATCGTAAATGTTTCTAACGAACTCTATAATTGTCAGCCGATGTTATTGTTCTTAAGTCAACGTTGATGTGCAAGGAATACGATACTCCTATAAAATTGTTCCATTATTCCAGACGAAATTTGAGCATTTTAATGTTTGCACACAATCCGCAATCTAGCCATTGCTTTTTGCCAAAAGGTTCAAAGGTCTCAGAGGCCTATAAAACGTTCGTTGCTGTTTGAAAATGTCTTTCGTTGAGAGAGTAGAAATATTTGTGGAATAATAGTGGTGCCGAGGCATTTTTGCGCTACCTATGCGTAATTGAGTGCGAAACGGACTTGATCGGCAAGCAGGAACTAGCGGTTCTAGCCGGAGGTGGCGTTTGTCCCAGTTTCGTCGCGTTTTTTTCCCTTTTCTTCTCGTTTCGGTGCGATGCACCCATTATGGCACGCGGCACGAAAACGCCAATCGGTTATCGAGTGCTGCGAGAACTCCTTATCACGTGATGTTCCGTGCACCAGGGTCGTGCAAACTCTCAAATAGTGCATCGGCACTGCATTACCCGGCGTTTTCGCTAACAGCGATTCTCCCTTTCTATGACGCGCGACGAAGCGACCTGAATTCGATTCCACGGGGTGCGTGGAAAGCTCAGCAAACATCCCGGAGAAACGGCGCACCTGAGGATCACAGAGAAACGAACATGATTTCTAGAACCTCCACGGCATCTTCTATATCAGCAATATAAACGAACACTTCAGAGGCTGCCTTTCAATGTTTTTTTTACATTTTTTCTACGCTAACGCTAGATTGATTTTTAACTTTCTTCGCGTAACATAAACTTCCCCAAACTGTCCAACAAATCTTAACTTTTTCTTACGTCTCGATTCCTAAAGTTGTTTTTCTTCGTCATCCTCACTTTTAGAGAATTTCGAAGAAATAGACAACTTTTAGAATTTGTTATTGATTATGTAGACTTCAGACAACAACTGTCTGAAGGGAAACGCAGAATGCCACTGAATTAACACGAGAACTACGAAGCCCTAAACTCTAAAAGAAAAGATCATTTTAACGGGCTCGGTAGTTCCACTGTTAAATATAGAAAGTTTCACAGAATAAAATCAAATAGCGAGCTTATTTTTAGTTTATCACTGACCATGGACGCAATTTCCATAGCACCACCGAAGATACTGTCTTATCGCAATAGTTATGGCATATTTTATCGTATGCTTATTACTGGGAAAATTCCACGATGCTACGTGGTCAGGTGAGTCTTGGAGAATTGTGCCTATATCCTTGGCAGCCTTCGAGGAAAATAGAAGCAACATTAAATGCGATATTGTATTTACTTGAATTTTTCAAGAGAATTGTCAATATTATGGAAGAGACTTTGTGTTTGAAACAAGACGAGCTCGTTTTGCCTGCTGGTTGGAGGAACGGGTACGAGGACGAGGTTGACACAATTAAAAGAGTCTAGGACAAATATTTGACCGTGCGAATTTTCATTCTCCGGAGGTTCCTCGACAGATCTAGGGCTCTCGTAGATCGCGTGGCTCGCGTGATCCGCGGATCGTTTAGCGGCGCGTTCTGCTTTTATTACTTGAAATCCTGGTGCACCGCCGGCGGCGACCCTCGCCTGGGCTCATCCCTTTGTACGTTGCGGTTCTCCTGCCTCGGTTTAATGAAATTACCGAGCACAGAGTAAAGTTGACGCAGACACGAACCGGCCGTTCTCGCCTTGAGACGTCCAGGAAGTTCAGCGGCTCGATAAGCTGGAAGCGCAATTCCCTCGGACCCGGTAAAAATCCCCGACGAAACTCATTGACCAATCATTTCACGGTACCGGGATGCTTAGAATCAAAGGTAATCTGGCGTGGTCGGGCTGCGAAACTTCCAGATAGCCGAGGACCTTCCAAACCATCGCCACTTGTCGAATTTACCAGCGATTCTGCTCCTCATCGGAATATTAGAGTAGTGTTCGGTTGAAGGGGTCTAGCCGATTAACACGTTCGCTACCACCATTACAAATATATGCCGTCCCTAATCTTGCAGTCTACGGTCCTCTACCAACGTCTTACAAGCTGATGGATTCCTCTTTCGTAAAAACTGGTTGGTTCTTCTTCGAAGAAGGTCTCGAGGTCTCTGAAAATCGAACATATGTAATCATCCAATAAAATCACGCGGATAACAGGTAAGAACAGATTGAAAGCTCTTTCCGATGGAACTGTGGTTAATCTTCAGCCTTGAAGTTCCCTTTAAACGCCGACTATGTCGGAATAGCCGAATCTTTTGAGACGTCAGTCGTCCAATTTTACATCAATCGTTTTCGCCAGTAGATGGCTTGTATGGAAGAGGAACAGGCCATAAACTTTTCTGTCACGCCTCTCGATTAGAATCCGTAAATTAGAAACGATCGTGACCGGCGTTATTCTTTGACCGTGATAGTTCTGTCTGCGAGTTAGGGCACGCGATATGTACACCGCTAGCACAATATCCATTAGCGGATGCTTTTGGGATGATAAGCTGGCCGATGCGATTCGAGCTCATCCAATCGGCAAATGACGCTCGTTTCTTTCCTTGGCGGTGGTCTTGGGAGTGTTATCGTTCGTTTTGACCGGCTTCCTCCTTTCGTTTCTAATCCGCGAACCGCCCAGCCCTCTCTTCCTGCTTCGACGTGCGACGGTTCTATTTTCATCGACTGTGCCGGAGAGCAGCGTGGATTTTAGTAGGCCACTGGGAAACGGCGAACCGAGGCGCGGCCCTCGACGCTCCACACACGGCAAATTCGCGCATTTATGCTCGTTAAATCAGGTTGACTTATTCCACAAGCCACATCCCACTTCTCCTGTTTATGGCTCGGCTCGGCCGGAACTCGCTCCACTACACACGCTGGAGCCGCGGAAAATTATTCTGTTGACCTTCGACGCTGAATCCTATCGTTCACCCAGTCGAGACAAGGGTACCGACGCCGAGGAAAATTCGAGCACCTGTTAAGTACGCTCCGATGTTATCTGGAGCAAAGTCGCAGCCTTCCCTGCCTTGCCTGTCACCTGAATTTTAATCATCTAGCAGTCGCGTCATCGCACTCGCTGAAAAGAAACACTGTATGAGAAAAGTAGAAATACTTTGCTCGATTATGGGAATAATGAATAAATTAATTACATTATTAGTTAGAGTCACGGCTTGAACATTATTATTAGACTTAGGATCCGAATAATAATCGACTGCACTAATTACAAGAAACAGTAGCTATTCTTCCTTTTATAATTGTAGTTTTGTTGATAATATTAAGTGTACATATTAATTCGTGAACCTGTCTTCATTGTTCATTCAAAAAGAGACTGCGGATTTTACGCATGGCCACAAATTAATTTGTACACCTGATACCCACATTCCTAAATTCTTTTAATCTTTCTATTGTTTGTTCACCCATTTTCGTCACAAATGCATAAACATCCGTAGTTGAATACCGAAGCAGAATTCATTTAATTCTGTTCCATTCAGTGTACCCGTTGATCAAACAAACATTCTATACCATTATGTAATATTTAAAACTCATTTTCTAAATAAAGAATGCGCTCCTTGCTAGTGATCGACACGATCCGAAAATAGTTTCCAGTTTAGCATACCGTCCGGAAACTAAAGAGTCGAGGCTGGGAACGATTCTATGGAAATATCTTCAGGTCTAGCCATTAACTGATTGTTCCGAGTATGTTCCTTCTTTTTCCTGAAGCTTGTTGTCTGCAAAAAACAAAACTGTGAGCGATTCTCTAAGAACAAATCTAATGAATCTTTTTCCTTTCCAAAAGTATTTTATACGGTCCATCTTCTAAATTACAATGAACAACATTATTCAAATTCTGTCTACCACCGTCTCGGGCGAATTAAATTAATCGGCGCTTTTTATGCTATCGGTTGATTATTCGAAGTTTCGCGGCAAGTGTGCCCGCGGAATCGATTGGCACAGGTGTGCAAAATCAAACAGCAGAATTTGATCGTGTTTCCACGGTGTAGCCGATGGCAAATTGCCGGAATTCGCGCGGAGAGCTACCGAAACGACGAAAGTTTCCGTCGACGGACCAAAGAACAAATAATTCGCGTGACACGCCCCTCCAGTTTTAACTGGGAAACTTGGTGCACGATTTACGAGCACACTTTCGCGATACACCGAACGAATCGATTGGATTCCGGGGCCATCGAACTTTCGTGCTTTAATACGAGAAAGGAAAGTCGGAAACGGGCTGGGTCGAGCGGATGCAGAGGAATCGACCGAATGGATGAACCGTAGGGGTAACGCTAGAAAGAAACGTCCAATATAAATGGACTCGCTGTCGAATTCTAACAGCAGGTTACACCGCCCAGACAGATTCGAATAATTCCTGGCCCGATGTCACGAGCGGGCAATATTTATCTCCATCGTGCTCGATTGCCTGTAATTCTTCTTCTGAACGCGCAACCCTGGCTGCCATCGTGCACCCCTAGGACATCTGCGCTTTTCGCGACCCTGCAACCCTTCGCTTCACCAGCGGCTTTATTTTCAACCTGTTTCAATTGAATTCCTCGACCGACCCTGCCGGACAACTCGCAGAACCTGCTGCACGATTCTGTTTGTCCGATTTTCACGCTTGTTCTTTATTTTCGCGACGCAATTTGCTCCTTGGCGTTGAATCTAGGCTGGCTGAATCTGTGAGCTCCTTTCCACTGAAAATAGAGAAACGAAATGCAATTAATAATGTTGGCCTCGTCCGTCGGAAGCACAAGAATTCACAATGCTCACCAAAATTTCTTTGTATGTTTGTTCATTTTTGTTTCATTTTTGTAAAGCAATATAAATTCTTTCCTGTTGCTTGTAGCCTAACAACGGTCAATTTATTGATCGTGGAAAATGTTTGCAGTAATCGTAAGCAATGAGAACACTCGTTAAAGTATAAATGAAAGTTCATACAAGTGCAGAATAATAAAACTGAACACCATCTCGAGGAAGCGTTCAATCATTTCCAGGCGTGGAGGAAATTATTCGACAATCTCTATAGTCATCTTCATCGTTCGAAGTGTTAAAATGTGCTCCAATGCTTTGTCATGCTATCTAAATGTATAAAATTTTCACGTATCGGAGAACAGTACGTAATTTTACATGCTACGAATAAATGCGGGTACCCAACGTGTGAAAAACATGACAAAATAGAGCTGTAATTGGTATTAATCAGAGAACATAGTTCACACTGAAATTACCAAGCTCGTGGTTTGCATTGCCAATAATATTCTACAATATCATTTTCATTTATCATTTTCATTTTCTACAATGTCCATTTTCAAGTAAGATGGCCGCGGTAAAAATAGAACTTAGCCAATCTGATCTTTCCCTGTTTATAGTTTAAATCTTTTGGAAAAGCAAAGTGGAAAGTGCATTGTGGGTGGAAGAAAACTACTACGAGCTTATTTTAAGCCGATTCCGATTACGATTCGAGTTACGTCTTCGTCGCGTCGCGAGAAGATGAGTAAAACGGAAGTGAGCAACGAGTAAGTGGAATCGGCGAATTGCCCATTGTCCGTCGTGGTTCAATGACGGAACAATGGCCCTCGGATCGAATTACCGCATCGCGAAATCCAAGGGAAAAAGTGTGCCGTGACATAGAATGCTTCTCTTTTTTATGTTTATTCTCCACCGCCGCAGTATGTTTGCTCGCGGAGGATGTGGAACTGCGTCGACGTAAAAGCACGACAAGGCCGCTTATCGTTTTCAAGCCTACGGACGCGTCGATGCAATATTTATTCATGACTCTGGATGCCTGCTTAATTAGTCAAGTCGGTTTGCAATGTTACGCAACGATTCCAAGTTATTAATACATTGTTCGTGGTGATTTTCCATGATATCGGGCATGACAGGAGTGCGATTGTCTTCGCAGATGTAACTAATTTCCTTCTACTTCAGCCAATTCAATTTTTTTTAAACGGCTTCGTCATATCTGGTTGTTTTTGTAGCGCTTCTCTACCAGACGCCACTTCTACTTGTGTTCTAGTCTGAGGAGAGCTCTGTGCAGTGATTAAAACTTAATGGACACGATAAGTAGACCGCGGATTTTTCATGTTTATGCTACATTGATTTTTATTACACTTTCGAGTTAATCATAGCTTTAGGGTACTTTTGGATAATTTAAAAGAACAGAACTCTAGAACGCCTGTATAATTTTATATGTATATTGTAAGAAGGATATGTGTTCGGTGTCAGGAGGTCTCCTTAAGTATCTGCGGTTTAGTTATGTAACAATGTTTGTAGTCGGACCTGGGGAGGCTAAAATTGTTCTTCTATGACCGACTATAAACCTAAGCTACTTAAGGCGACTCTAGAACCGCGATTTGTAACGTTTGCACGTGCCTGCAGGAATCCGCTGATGCACCTGCGCGTTGCCGCGAGGCAAACCGCGAGATCGTGACGGTTTCGCGAAGGATCCGCGTATGAAATTCACGGACGTATCCATTAGGACGTGGGTGTCACGGTGAAATCTCGAAAGGAGGATTTCTGCGACTGTGGTTTACATTTCTCGGAGGTTACGGCGCAGCGGCACAATATTTGCCCTAACAAGTAGCAAGCCGAGGACCGAGGAGCCTGCGAAACGACGAATCATGTTCGCCGTTCTATTCTAAGGAAATCTTGAACAATTTTCGAGCGTTGTTGAGAAACCACAGTGTAGACAAAGGTCTCTAACAGGGCATTGAAGAGAGGCAAAATCTGAAAAAGTTTGTACGTAATAATACCAAACTAAATTACTAGATTACTTTACTAGCGGGTGATTTGTTGGTTTACGATTAAAGTAACTGTTGCTGTTGATGTATCCATTAAACGGTTCTTGGAGAATTACGAAATAATCAGAATCAGTGTTAAAATTATCCAGCAACCTCGCAAGCCGTTCCGTTTTCCAAACATTGTAACATTAAGCAACCGGTCGGCAAGAATATTGATTTTTGCAAACGACGCAGTAACCGAAGCTGAAGCAAAATCCTTTAATTTTGTTTGTGAAGATCGTCATTGTACACATTCGAAGCAATACAGTCGTCGCAAGCACTCGTAAAAATTTCATTAGCTTAGCAATCACGTCATGCATAATATCGACGGCAATAATGTTCCGTTACACATAGGGGAACCCGTTGCACCACGGATAAAACACAATGTCGTCGTATGGCTGCTTAATTAACAACCTAGAACTTGACCTAGCAGCCAGAGAGAGGAAGGGTGTCGATTAACCCAGCATTTTTGCACGTCTACCTTCGAAAATGGCGCAGCATCTACGGGGTAACTGCGAGCAATTCGCGCCAGCAATATTAATCAGTCGTCAATTAGCATAAATCTGTAATTCCGGTCCTAGTGTTGGTTCAGTTCTATGCATGGCAACGCTGGCTTACCGCTCCTTAAAAAACCGATTAACATTGCCCAGCATTAAAACATTGTATCTCATAAATCCGCTTTGGTCCTGAAAATAAACGTTCGACCAGTTCCCCGATCGACGTGCACTCATAAACAAGTCATTTCTTATTTATTAGATGCCTGCTAACCGTGTTCATAAACTGATCGAGCGTGAATTTCCGCGTCAGATAGTCGAAACGCATCGTTACTTCCTTGACGCAGAAACTTATTGTGTTCAAGATTTGTAGAGTGTTGTCTGACAATCTTCTGCTCAAAGTCTTTCAAGCAATAAAAATGTCCAAGTGCAGTTACGCTTGTAATTTTTCAGTCGCAGTAATTTACATTAAAAATGTAGGAAATAAAATGATTTTAGACGCACCCCGTGTCTCTCCAGCGGTGTCCGTCAGCATGCGCGCGAGGAAGAGATGATCTAAACAACTTCGAAGGGCAACATCACGATGATCCAGGACAGAAAGGTCTGGTCGAGTGGCTTGAATCGCGACCCGTATAGCATAACTGTTGACTCACGAGCATGTGACCTGTAACGTAATGTTATAACAGTATTAAAATACGTGAGCATCGTCGGTGTCTGTAATAGGTGTCGGTCGTTTCGACATCACGGTCATCCAGATGCTTCCATACGAGTGTCGCGTCGGATCATTTTTATTCATCGTTGTTTTCATCCATTATCGTTTGTGCCGGTGATCCGCGTCGCTGACAATCTCGTTGCGTTCCTATAATTATGTAATATAGATATATGTCTTCCTGCTCAGAATTAATTAAAGAGGATTTAATCGCAGTGACAGTGTCGCTCGGTGAATCGTAGTACGCCCACCAAGGCCGAGCGTATGAAATTTTCCGAATCGTTCTATCTACTAGCACATACTGCGTCGAAGCATGCGTTTTCCCCTGCATTCGATAACCTTGGAGAATTACGCTTCCTCGTCGATTGTTTGATCAGCGATTTTGGATTGTGTATACGCAGACTTTTTTACGGGACGTTCATCTAACGCAAAGCAAATAATCGTCCGTGAAAACTGGGCTAGCCCACGGTATTATTGGTCGCCTCGTTATTTCAGCGATACCGCCACGCCCGGCGATCCGACGGTTTTTATCAATTTATCGCCACCCTGATCTATCGAGCGAAACCCGAGACCGTTTTTTTGGAATACCGGCACGCAATTACACCGGCTACTATTCTGGCCATCGCTCATTCCACGATAGTGGACGCAGAAATCGCACCGCTTTGAAAACCGCAATGTTTCTTGCTTCAACTCTTTACTTTACGCTCGCTAACTTTCCTCGGATCACCTACCCCCGACAATTCGAACGCATTTATTTAGCTTCGACTGCGGGTTTTTATGTGAAATAAAAATTATTTTTTCCATGCATTTAGAGAGTAAAGTTGAGAACATGCAAAGATTTTTACGCGTCCAGTATACAAATATGGGTAGAACTCAGAAAAAAAACACGTAAGCAAATAAATTGTTTGTACGTTATATGTATAATTTTTGTAAAAAAATTTGCTATTTACGTGCGATAGGATGATGTCGTGCAACGAAAGATAAGCATAGTCTATATTCATTACTTCCCGCAACGTTTCTTTATCGTTATCAACAAGAATACATATTGCAATAACTTAGAGTATGTATAAAACATTTCAGAACAAAATTAGGTATATCATACAAGTGACGCACATTTTTACATAAAACATTGAAACTGCGCATGGTTCAAGGTAAAATATACTGTTTACTATGTCATAATTTCTATTTTGCATAAAAATCCGCTAATGAGGTGGATATTACTCTTTGTTTATGGCGCGACTGCATTAAGTAGACAGTTTTGGGTTCACGCGGATTCTGGCAGCGTCTTTTCATTAGGACATAGCGATCGAGGTGCAAATTACGATAGTCCATCGAGCGAGAGAAGGTTCATGCGTCTCGAGCCCACGGGTTCTCTCTGCTCGGTGAATTTTTATAGATATTTGAACCGTTGCCAGGCAACGTTTTTGTACTCGTTTAACCCGTTCCACCGTTTCGCATTCGAAGGCGCGCAAAGAGTCGATCAGATTTGGTTCCAGGGGACGTCAATCAACCGGGTTGCCCGCTGATCCGACTATTTTTACTACAAAATGATGATGTAACGATTTGTTTCTAACACGGGCGACAGTTCCGCGAGAATTCGCTAATTCGGTGGCTCGCGTGACCGACCTTCGCGATACGACACTAAATGACAAAGCAGCGGACAGCTCGTCGTGAAACTCGTACGTATTTTGATAAATATACAGGATAAAAGCAAGACGTCGAAAGGCAAAAAAGGAATTGTTCACGGTGAGTTGCAAAAGCCGAGAAAGGTTCCACAGACTAACGCGAATTATTGATATAATTCTATTGTTAAATGATCATCAGACTGCGGATTTTATTGTATTTCCGTAGGATATCGGTTGCAGCTGCAGGCACGATTCTGTGCACTCATTGATCCATTCCACTTGGTCGAGATCAATGGACCACGAGGCAAGAAAACCGATCAGCGTACGGTTACTCGGCGTGACGGCGTCGGCGAAACATGGAAACGGATAAACAGCGGTTCCGAAAGATCGTTTCGCTTGATTCATAGGATACCTCATTTATAGATCTCCGAAACAATCATTCAAAAGTCACTTTACATTCGACCGTGTAACGTAAAGGATATTTGTGCTTACCTTGATGAATAAGTTTTATTTGGAGAACTGTTATGTTCGTTTAACGTTACTGTACAAAATCGTTGATAAAAAAATTAGGTTGTAACAACCTAATGGAAATATCCCAGCGTCTGGCAAGTAGATTTTTTTTCATTTCCTTTTTGTTCAGGATCCGTGGAACGAAATTGTCTCGAAATTGGCTCGGAATTGTCTCATGATTCTCCGGCAATTTTCATCCAGTGATTAGATTAATATTCTTCTTGGAATATAACGATTTTTTCCCAGCACGGTCATTGTTAGTCTAAACGAAAGACGTTGGTGATTGATAGAGGCGTTTGGACCGGGGAGCAGATAAAAGATATGTTGTAAGGCCGGATCCGTTTGAAAAGAGAACGCTGAAAGGGGTGAGGTGGCTACGGCTTAGAAGACACAGCTCGGTTCTCGGTCCTTCTTTATCTTCCCCTTGCCACTGCGAGAAAGATGAGGCCCGAAAAATCGATTCAATGGCTGTTTCTTCGTATTCCGTTGCGCGCGATTGCGATTACCGCTGACGTCCGTCCGAGCTTGTTCTCTTTCTGCACGAAGAGAGGCCGTGTCTAAAGTCATGCTGCTCCTTTGAGCGTTACCGTTCGCATTAGGCTCAATTCACGCTTCGAAGGCTGTTTCGTAATAGTTTGCCACCGAGTTACCGGCCGATCGTCATTGACTACGTCTATCGGTACTTCTCAATGATCTTCCGCCCGCTTCTCTCCTGATTTTTGATTTCACATCTGCTACCCGTCGTTTGTTTCACGATTCTGAAAATGTTCCACAAAATCAAAAGTATTGTATGGGGTTGGGGTGTATCTCTGATTAAATTCTAGTAACAGATACCTCGGGAGCGTCTGCGGATCCGAGGAAAAATACCGGCGACGCGAAGAAACGCGAGGAATCTATCGAGACTATAGATAACGATCAATTGTCGTGTCGCGCGATCGGCGTCGGAAAGAATGTCCCGAGCATCATACTCGATCGGTGATTCAGTGAAGAATGTTAATTTGCATTTCCACAATGCATCAGCATCTCGGTTAGAACACGAATCCGCGTTTCGCGTGTGTATCTGTTCATTCAGAGGGTATAGAGAGGGGAAGAGGGGTGGCTGGGTGTTCCCTGTTGCACGTTGTATCCGCACGCAAGCCTGCGCACATAGGTGTACAGATTGTGCACGTGCATGGGGAGATCGGTCGTGTGTAAATAGGCGGGCGGATCTGGTGGGGGTACGACGCCTCTCTAAGCGACGCTCCGCGTCTTCGTCAGTCAAATTGCGATCGTCCTCGTGCGATGGTCCGCTGTTAGAGCGCCGCGAGTTTCGAAGCTAAGACAGCACGCTGCGCGTTGCGTACACAGAAATTGGTTTGCTTTCGGGCGACAGTGTTGGAGAATAGTAACAGAGCAGGCCAGAGTGCATTTTGGCACGCACCAATATTCCGTGGAACACCCGGGACCAGAATAAACGCTCTCGCAGAGCGGAGATCGTCTTCCGGATCCCCGGCACGGCGACACTTGCCGGGTTGCTGTTCCGGATATCAGCTTTCAACTGGATCGCTGCTGCTCGCTAAACTCCTTCCTGCACCTACGCGGGTAATCAGCGGCGAGAAGACCAGGGATTCTTTTCTAACTTTGAATAAGACCAGCCAAGCAAAATGAAGAGCTTGACCTTCCTGCTGATGGTCCTGGTCACCGTGACCGTGTGTCACGAGCCGTTCCAGGTGATCTTCCAGTGGAACACCATCGACGTGGTGTGGCCGTCCGAGGAAGAAAGACAATACGCGGCCACTCATGGCGAATACATACCCGCCAACAACTTCATAGCAGGTATCAAGTTCTGGAAGGGTAAGATGTACTTGACTATGCCTCGCTGGAAGGACGGAGTGCCGGTAACTCTCGGTGTCACGTCCGCGACACCTGTGAACAGGGTAACGGCGCCAGCACTGGAAGCGTTCCCGAGCTGGGAGATGCAGAAAGTCGGAGATTGCAGTGCCTTCCAATTCGTGCAGAGCATGGAGATCGATCCAAACGGTCGTATGTGGGTGATCGATTCGGGACGAATGTCTCCCCTGTCGGTGGAGACGAAAACCACCTGTCCTGCTCGCCTGGTGATCCTCGACCTGGAGAAGAAGGGAGAGATCTTGAAGACGTACGAATTCCCTCAGCACGTGGCTCGCGCGGGAAACGCTTATCTGAACGACATCGTGATCGACCACGAAGATGGCGGCATGGCGTACATCTCGGACAGCGACCGCGACGATCCGGGCATAATCGTGTACTCGCTCCAGAACAACACTTCGTGGAAGGTCAGACACGACTCGATGAAGGCCAAGCCCGAGGCGGTCAGGTTCATGATCGCGAAAATGCTGATCAATATGCCGATGCCGGTCGACGGGATCGCGTTGTCCCCTGCCAGTGTGCCGGACAGACAGCTATATTACTCGCCGTTGTCCTCTTTTCATTTGTACTCGATGCCGACGTCTGTTCTCAAGAACAACATGACCAACATCGACGAGTACGTGAAGGAGCTGGGACGAAAGAACTCGCAGTCGGATGGCATGGTCATGTCTTCCAGCGGAGTGCTGTACTTTGGATTGTTGGCCGACGATGCTGTGGCCATGTGGGACACCAAGATGTCGAACTCGTTCACCACTGGACAGAGGGTCATATCCAGGGATCACGAGAGGATGCAGTGGCCAGATACGTTCGCGTTCGATGATTCCGGCAGTTTCTACTGCGTGACCAACGGCCTGCAGAACATCCTAAACAACCGCGTGAACATCAGCGCGCCGAACTACAGGGTCGTCCGGTCGAAAACCGGGCTGAAGAGCTACCTATATCTAGAGGACGGCAAAGCGCCGGAGCAACCGGAGATACCCACTTCGGCCGCTAACAGGATTAACTTCGGCTTGGCGATGGGAATAGGCATTCTGTTAGCCGTCGTCCTTCAGTAACGTCTTTCTCGCTATTGTCGTCGTTTCGCCTCTTTTTAGACAGTAGACTGTTATCGCACGGGTATACCAAAGACGCTCGACCCATCCTCCACAGTCGGATAACGCGTGCCGATGAATCCAGTGCTCCTCCGGTGACTCTGATCGTCCAGGCCCTCGCTTTGGTCCTCGGACGACACACGCGCGTGAACTTATGGTTGTTTGGATGTATGTATGTTGTACAAAGGCTCAACGAGCGCCGGTTGGTCCCGCGGCACGGCCAAGCGTGACTCGGTCGCGTGTAACTGTAACGTGCGGCGTTTTCGAATTACACAGTGGATCAAATAAGTATTAAGGCGTACTAACAAAAGAACATATTCGAGTAAAAACGTGTCCTCGCATTGTCCAGTCTTTGCTGAACAAATGTTTGACCGTTTCCGGCTTCGCTGTTGTTCATCTTACTATGCATCACTTGATTGTACTTGTAGTTAATGCAGCAAAGTAGGAAACTGGTTGATATAGTTAAGGGTTGTTCTCACCTTTTCAACACTTTGAGTTTCGCATCTCCCAAAAATGGGAGACAGAATTATTTGTACAGATTTGAAAATGAATTATTACACTAATATATTCAGTGTAACAAATGATCTTAGGATATGCAAAATGCAAAAGGGTTGAAAAAATACCTGTAATACTTACCTACATGTGCACTACATATCTCCGAAATTTCATAATTTTTTTTAATTTCCGGGTTGAGAATCTTCCTTTGTCAATGCCTGTTTGATCCATAGTAGGTGAATCCGTTCAAGCCTCGGTTAGATCCTCGTCCTCGTCGCGGACGTTGCCTGCGAGGTTGTTTCACCTGTAGTTTTTGTAGTGTCTGCAATTTCACGGTTTGTAGGATTCTCGGCTTTCCATCTGTCCTGTCAAGAGTAAGAGAGAAAGAGAGGATATATTTAATTCGATATTTATAGGTGCACAGGTGTGTCACGTTCGTATATGTATACCCGTGTAGATCGCGACCAGCACGTGTACAAGATTGGAGGCTCTAGTCTGGAGTACGTCTTGGACAGTGGGAACTGCGCAAACAAGACTACTTGTTACCATAATCTTTGAAGCTAATTGATCGTACACTTCGCAGACTGGAAAAAAAACTGTCTCGCGAAGTGTAATCAGATTGGACGCCGCCGGGGTCCAGAGATATGTATAAATACCGTCGCGTCTCCCGTAAACGATCATTCTAATGGAACAACAGAAACGCCCAGGATCACCACGAGACTCTACCAGGAAACGCGTCTCTCAATGTCGTTCTGATTGCCATCCAAGATTCCTGGGCGAAATTGATCTCGAAGAGTTCATCGGTACAATTACCGCTGACGGTCCTTATAGCGGGGAACAGTAACGCATCTATCTCCCCTACAGCCAGTAGTCCGTCTGTGAAACGGAACGAAATTTTCAATTGTTTAATAAATACGTATGTTATTTAGCTGCACGTTTATACGCGTTCACAGCCCAAATAATTTCAGCTCTGAAAAACAATTTGGTCTGTACATTTTTTGAATGTTCCCTCTGACAAATAGTACAATTGCCATTTATGACAAAAATGGATAATATCAAACAGTAAAAAGATTAGCAAAATTAAAAAATATCAAGACATTTGTTACAACTTCATAAAACCATCGAAGAGAGGAATTCTACTTAGTTCCCACGTCTTGCAATGAATGTAAAACGATTTTTATTTTTGCATAAAGATCCGCAATCTCATGAAAGATAATTATTGTACGTCGCAGAAAGTATTCAGGTTAATTGCTGAACTATGGATTTTTATGCAAAATGTTCTATATCAATCGTAAGAAATGGAAACTATATGAAAATGTATTTCCACTTAATATCAATAAATCGGACATGATGTAACATTTTTAAATTTTTCGAATGTCTTCACAATATTGTTTTTCGCTCATTTGGTTTTACTATAATCGCATAAAATCCACAGTATATTAATTACAAACTTGTAAACCTTTTATTGAATACGTTGCTGCGAATTTACAGGATATAAACGAGTTTCCCAGTTCCAATTTCATTGATTAAATTATAACTCGACTGTCCAGGATAATTCAACGTGTTAAAATCATCGTGACCCATGGGTCTGTGTGCGCGCGAAGCTTTCTCCCAAAAATACGCCCCGGAACAATACCAAAGATTCGAATTGATTGGTTTCACAATTGGAAAGCGTATCCCGCAAAGAACCGCCCGTGTTTCCGCAAGTTTCTGTAACTTTTTCTTGAGTGTAACGAAAGGAAATCGATTTGTCAAACCTCTGACCGAGAGAGGAACGGCCACTCGCAGCCAGAAGCCTCCCCATCCGCGAACAAGAGAATAATTAATTCGACAATCCACCGCGGTTCGCGTGAAATGGAAACTTTCACTCTACTATGTATTAATAATAAATCTATCAGTATTCCAGCCGGGTCTCCATTTAATCAGGCGACCGAATTGAATCGGCACGCGTGCCCGCAGAAACAATCACGCTTTCAGTACCGGGGCGAAACTTTCGCCGCGACACCGACGCATTCGCGCTTAATTGACCTCGAATTAACACCGCCAATAGGCGGTATTAAATCTGCCGGCCGACGTTAACGCATTCCCGACCATTGTCGACCGGAGACGTCAATCGGCGTCCCTCATTTTTCAAATATCGTTAATACATTTACAATATTTTTCTGTTGCCGCATCATAACGGACAATGTTTTCGTGATCGCCACTTGTCTGTAGATCTCTCTGCAACGTAAAAATTGTGTTCAATTTTTTCGAGATGTTAAGATTAATTTCCCAGCTGATGTAGAAAAGATTTTTTGAAAAAAAAAATTGAAATTGAACAGAATCTTGGAAAAAATTGTACAGGTTGCTTTTTAGAAGTTTTTTTATCTGGACCTGTATTGAAAATTTAAAAAATGCATTTTCATGAATTTAGTAATTTCACTTTCATAATCACCGGCACAGGTTACTTCAACGACAACAAAACAAGCTAACTTCCTAATGTCTCGCAATATTATCTGAGAAGACAACGCGTTTCAATAACAATGACCAGAAAAATAATGAACGCGCTCCCAAATAATGATACGATAATGATGCAAATGGGTTAACATTATCACACGATCGAGCGCGTTTCTGCGCGGTTGCGAGCGAGAAACTAGGAATTAGCATCGATCCGTTCTGAATTCGCCGAACGGAGATGGAAGAACGATCGACGATCAATGGAGTACCTTATTCTCATCGCCTCTCACCACCTCGAACCGTGAACACGAGTGTACGTATAATTAGCGAGTACGCTACATACAACACGTACGAATAGCTTTAATGTATATGGCCTTATTTGTGACGATGAATTGAAACCGTATACCGGGAGGTCGGTCGGAAAACGCGAGTTATGAGTCATTTGTATAGGCCGGCTCGGTGAACGCAACTTTCCGCCATTTCGCGGCGTTTGTTTGTTGCAATTATTGTTCCCTTTCTCAGCGGATCGACACAGAATGTTCGCCTGGTTAACCGCTTAGGCGATGTCTGCAAAAATTCCCGTCGAGCTTCCCTCTTCGAACAGTTTCTTTACTTTGACGGTCAAAAAGCGGTACGGCTGCGAACTTTTTTGCGGATGAAACAATCGTAATAACTATAAATTTTGAAGGACACGTTCTTGTTATTTTTATAAAGTAATGTAAAATAGTCCCTATTGATGCTCCGCAAATGTAGTGTTAAAAAAAGCTTGATTCTCTTGGACCATTGAATCGGGGAGACTCTTCATCTCTCGCGTTACCGGCTCGAGAAAATAGAAAAGCAATAGTCTCGTAAATACCATAGAGTCGGAAAGTGAAAGTAGCTTGCAGTTCGCCGAGAAGCATTGCAGCTTGCATATCAATTCGGTCATTTTCCCGGGGACTTGACCATGGATCTGCAAAGATTACAATAGAAAGAGAGAGAGAGTAGTCAGCAAGCAGCGTGTCGCGACAGATGAATGTTTCATACGAGCGTTCGTCGGACGTGTTTCGAATTCGTGTCTTCGGATGCATTTATTAATTGATGGAAAAACGTGAACACGTCCATTATCGGCGCCGGCATCTGCTTCGGCACGCGGCGTCGTCGTTCAGAAAAGGGAAACTCGAAAGACGAGGGACGCGGGACGCGGGGAAGAGCCATCGGCTCGGCAATCTCGCTTTCAGCCTCTTCCCACAATTGTCTCCTCTTTCAGCCACGCAGCGTCCCAGTTTTCTGGCGAACTGAGGTGCACGCACATTATTACGCGGCGCAAAACGGAGCCGGGGCCTAGCCCTGAACCGCGAGTCAACGAACGGCCAGGGAGAGGCTCGGCGGATTACAAAACTTCGCTGAGAAAACACCGCGCACCTGAGATCCGATCGGTGTACGTCGAATCTGCGAGCGCTTAGAGTACCAATAACACCGGTCCAACACCAACTTGACTTTTCGATCAGCGGCAGACGATTCTTGTACATTTCCGTGCGCTTACCACGAGTCTCAAAGTCGTTCTTCTACGTCACAGATGTTTATATACATTCAATTCGGAGAAAATATAGATTTTTCCGATGGCTATACAACCGCCCGACGCTTCCGCCTATATTTTCTCGGTATGACCATCGGCGAATAATTTAATTTGAAACCCGTCAACTTCATCTTGATCTTGTATCATTATATCCCATAGAATCGTCAGCATCCACCGGTGGCTGTTCGAAAAAAGACCAGGATCAGAATGGAAAATATTTTTCTGGGCCAACGAGATTTGTTTGTAAAAGAGGAAACGTATATTAATGACTCACAAGAGAGGATAAAAAATGGCGAAGCGTAGCCTTCCCGAAGAGACGCCGCCGCACCGGTCAATCGCATCTGCAACAAATGATGTCAGCCCTCTATGAAAAGAATATTAAACGCGTTTGACTCATAGGCGGAGGTCGGTGTTCAAGGCGGCTTCTATTCACTCGTTGGATGATTAAACGTTAACCAAAAGTCCGAGCAGACTGGTCGATCGATCAGTTCGTCTGGAGTTAGTATATACTTCTGGCTAGGATTGAATCGGTGCAACCATATCGGGACAGTTGACGAATCAATAAACCCTGGATTAATGCGAAGAGACTTCGGAATGGAAAGAGAAAAGGAGGATCACATTAATCCGGGGTATCGAGCCGATCCGAGGATTACCGTACAGCGCGGTTCCCTTTCTTTTTGTCGGGCTAATAATTCTGAGCATGTGTGTGCTAATTACATGCTCGCCCAATGTCGGTTTATATGTATAACAATACCTGTACGTCTGTACACCGGGAAGATTAATATATTTTCTATAGTTAGAAACATTCGCGGGATGTCGCGTAAAAAATCGCGCGAGGCAGTAAAGGATCATTTCACTGGGGATAAATATAGTTGGCCTCCAGCATTGTTACATTAAAATTTAAAAGTGTATCTTCGAATTGTACTTGATTCTTTTTTTATATAATTACGTCATTGTTACACTACCGTTTTTTACAAGACACCTGTGTATTATGCAGCTTACGGATACGCGTAGGATACAGACTAGATGTATCGACGCTCGTGTCGTCGATGATCGATTACATCGTGTACTAGAGAGTAATATAACTATCACGTAGTGTTTCTGTAAATCATGTCTTATTAATAAATAGATAGATGTTAGCAGACCTTGGATTTCCTCCTTTCATCGTCGCATTGGGCTCTTAATTGTCTCCGTTGCATAACTGCATGTTCTCACCTCGTTAGATATCTCGGTGCATCTTCGCCAGATCTCATGAATAGAATTGCCACTGTTTCTTCATCGGTTAATTGATGGAACTCTTGGCGGATCTTTCATTATTAAAAAAGAAAGTGATCGTAAATAAAAATCCCGTACGGGAGAAAAATATTTTCAAAAATTTCAAACTAATCATCGACTAATCGTTAAAATGTATCAAACATACTCATTAGCACAGTGACTCTAAGAAAGTAAAACTAAAATAAAAATGAAATACTAAACTTACCGATCGACAATTTCACATTTCGAATAATTCAAAATATTCTCAGACATTTTCGAAGGGGGCGCCACAAGTAATAAGAAATTGTCTCGGTAACATTCGATCGCAGACTTGCCGACGAGTGTATCGTCGGTAACGGAACTTTTAGCGATGCTGATATTTCAGATCACTGTTAATTTCACGTTATCCTCGGGCCCACCTGAGCCCACTTTTAGCGTCGCTGAATAGCACAGGGGCTGAAAAATTTTCAGTGAAAATCTTGATCTCAGCCCCACGGAGGTGGTCGATCTTAGTCCGTTCACCTATCCCTTCCACTGGGGGGCATAGCCGAAGGGGCCAAGAAGCTCGATCTGCCTCGATCGCTGAGCAGTGTAAAAGTGTAAACATGCCGCGTAATCCGATACCGGGACGGGTATATCGGTGTAAACCACTACTAATCCAATTACAAAACATCTTCATTTTTCATTAATGTTTTATGGAACTTTCACCAATTTATTTGTAGCATTATTTTGATTGAAATGATACTAAATGCGATATTTGAACTGTATTTCCTTTTCTACGTTCGACGAGGTTACAAAAAAATAGAAGCGGAGATCGGACTTATGTTAGATCGAGATATTACCACAGACGAGGTATAAGGATAGACCTATCATCCAATGCATTTTTTTGTCACGCGTCACAGACTTTTAAATTAATTTTGACAGCTCCGACAAGCAGGAAAGGAATCGCTCAAACGCTTTCGATGCGAGCATCGACGATTTTTGTGTGAATATAATGCGGCAACATTGCACTTTTAAAGCTGACAACGTTGTAAAATTAGCATTCTCGGACACACACCGTTTGTATTGCAACTGACAGCACCGATGAGGATATCTTGTCAGTGCTAAAAGTCAATATAATTCCTAAACTCACCACTCTAACTCGTAGAGGGCATACCAAAACCTCTGATTTTTTGAACAGTCGGTATTTCAGGATACGACAGAACGTGACACGGAAATAGTAAAGCCGCCCTAGAGCTTCGCGGACGTGAGATAAAAAAATACATTGGGTGATTGGTTCACTCCTATACCTCGTCCGTGGTTCAATTATAGCTGAAAGAATGCATTTTTGATAATAATTACGACGACGTACTAGAAATCGAATGAAACGTCCTTTTCTACCATGTTACGCGGTTCAAATATCGCCGCCCTTTGCACCGTTTCTAATTTCTCGCATTCAGCCTTTTCGTCCTGTTTCATCCAGAACGCCATCATAAAGGACAGACATATCAACTTGCAGAGACGGCAATACTGTCCGTACGTATGTTAGATGAAAAATTTCACGAACATCAAAGTTTCCGACAAGAGTTTCGCCTCTATTAATATAATCCTCATTATCCTCTGTCGTTAGCACATTAGCAGAGCCTGGCAGAGCAAGGCAGAGCTCAGCTTGAACAACTCATTGGTTGTTGTTTTTATGTCGTAGGTAGAATATGCTGGTTACCACTTTCGAAAAAGTACAACTCGAAAAAATGATCCCAGAGCAATTCGTTTGTAATTAAGAATAATAATTCGTATGTTTGTGCAATTAAAGAAACAAAAGAGAGGAACGGGTATTAGTGCAACGTATTCGATGTGAGGAAGAAACCTATCAAAAAAGGAAGTAAGCACTTGTTTCGAACATGTTTGCAATCGTTCCGATCGAATACGCAATTTCAGGCGAGACTCTTTGACAAGTGATTTTCGAAAAATCGATTCAACCTCGTCGACCCGAAAGGTTTTCGAATGTGTTTATTTGCCGAGATTAGCACGTTTGCTTTTCGTTCGAAGGCGGTGTCTTAAACACGTTGCATCAAGTGAGTGCAACGACAGAAACTCTTCAGGGACTGTTTATAATTTTGCTATGCAGAGGTTTAATAAAGCCACTTCGAGAACGGTGCTCTTTGATATTACAGGATCTGTGGAAAAAAAGAGGGATTTTTTGATTCGGGATTCGAACCCGGGCCTCCCTTCGTCCCAGAGAAGGGCGCTATTCGCCGCGCGATCCAGGCCCTATTGCGTTTTTTACTTTTTCCGGGTCCTTTTCACGCACACATAGAAGAGGCGCTCCCACGATATATTGATCAACAAGTACAAATTCAACATCACCGATCTTGACGGATTCAATACCGATTGCTTGCAAAACAATGGCTGCTACGTTCGATCAATATGACAAGTCCAGGTAAATAACGATGCATTTTGTCTTTTCCGTCTAACTTCTTTCTATCAATTTGATTCTCGACGTGACTTCGAATAATAGACATTTGTATCGACTGTTAACCTGTAAATTTACATTACGCCAATCGCATAACTTTTCACGATGTTTCATTTTCAAATAACCTTCGCAATATATAATATTTTTCAAAATATTCGAGTCAGAAAATTTAATCTTTATGAAGATGATTCGTCAAACACCCAGTATTTTGATTTTAATTCCTTGCTGATGTTTTTTTGATCGATCATTTCATTAAATATTCGAACGGAGTATTTATAATTATACTGTCTTTTAGCTGGTACTTCGGTGCAATGTCACGTCAAGATGCCTCGGATTTACTCATGGGTGAAAAAGAAGGTGGTGTGTTTTTAGTACGTGACAGCACATCGATACAAGGGGATTTTGTATTATGTGTACGAGAAGACAGCAAAGTTAGCCATTATATAATAAATAAACTTCAGCAGGGCGATCAAATACGTTATAGGATCGGAGATCAAACGTTTGCCGATATTCCCAACCTTTTGGCTTTTTATAAATTACATTACTTGGACACGACGCCATTGATCAGGCCTGCTCCGAAAAAAACACAGAGGGTAATAGCAAAATATGACTTTGAAGGCAACGATTCTGACGATTTACCTTTTAGGAAAGGTTTGTTTTTCTCTTTATTTAATTTTGTAAACGATCAATAGGTAATTTGCTAACCGATACGTATGATTTATCGCAGGTGAAATTCTCACGATAATTTCAAAAGACGAAGAGCAGTGGTGGACTGCCAAGAACAGCCTTGGTCAAACTGGATCGGTTCCAGTTCCATATGTTCAAAAGTATGATGAGGATAATCACTCGGTAATGGAAAATAATTCACGTCCGGAAAGTGGAGGAAGTTCAACGGTGAATTCGAATTCTGTACAAGTTACCGGTTCACAAATGCCTTACCCGGAAAGCGGACAAGGGACCACGCGCAGATCAAATATTCAGCGAACATTACCCGCGTTTGCAAAAGTAAAACAAGCAAGGGTACCGAATGCATACGATAAAACGGCTCTAAAATTGGAAGTTGGAGATGTGATAAAAGTAACAAAGACTAATATGAACGGCCAGTGGGAAGGTGAACTGCACGGCAAAATTGGTCATTTCCCATTCACGCACGTCGAATTCGTAGACAATGAGACTGGAGAAGACAATCAGGAGATTTAACGGAAGTCTTCCCGAGTGTAACGAGCAATGAAGTTGACTTGGAGAATTCTGTATTGACAATTTAGGTTTACATTAGCAGTTTTCCTATGTACCGGTACATAGACACGGCCTCCTACATTTTGTAAAATTTCCCGAGTTTAGAAAGCATTTAAAAAATCACTTCTAACACACTCCAGTTAGTCCAGAGTGAAAATATTCTATTTAAATGTAAATTAGAGTGTAAATTTTACAGTGATACATTTTGTGCAATGCGTACCAAATGATTGTTTTCTCAAGAATTATTTCTTCGGTGAATATATAGAAAAATGCAGTATTGTTAAAAGCAATTTTTTATGTTTTTATATCGAAGCGTGAATAATTTAGATAAATTATATTTGAAACAGAATGAAATAATGACATTTCGTGTCTATAATTTTATAGTCGTAATTACACTTGTTAATATAACTCACAAAACATCTCTTTATCAAAGTCAATAATGTCTTTTAATTTCTCTAGTCAAAAGAGCGATATTGAAAGAATTACATGATCAAGTCACTTATCGACACCGTTCAATTACGAGTTAGAAAACGATTCCTCTGTTTTATGCATATTTTGTACCGGTACATATTGTGCTGCTTAGCCATAGGTTGTGCCACGGATGGAGCAACATTTTCTACTAAAATATTCTATTTAACAATGGAACTGTTAACCACATTACAATTGTAATTATTCATGAATCACGCTAAACTATATATTAATAACGTAATTATATAAGTTGCGATTATCGTATAAGTTAAGAGAGCAGAAACTATGAGTTTAAGTTTATAAATGCATCGTATTATCATCGTGTTTATAAGTTATGCGAATTACTTGTTAATATGTAATTATACAGATAAAGCATATTAGTTTTGTAAAAATAGTAGCAACTTTAAAGTTCCGCTTAACGCTATATACGTTGATTCTATTGTAATCTTAGTCATAAATGAGTTAATCTGAATTATATATTTTCATATATAATTACGCAAGTCGACGATATAGTAATTTCTTTCAGGATAATGCATCTCAAAGGTTTCTTTAAGATTTTGTTTAAGGATAGAATTAGTATAAATGCAGTTATGTATGTATAAATACATTTTAATATATATTTACATATTATTATACATTTGTATAAATTGTAATTTTATCTTACAGTTTAATCTAAAAAACAAACAAATTAGCAACTTTAAAGTTCTGCTCAGAATGGTATGTATTAATCGCGTTTTAATATAATTATGTAAATGTAAGTTGTACGTATATTGTGTATAACTGTGCAGTAATAATTGAAATATTCTGCAGTTCTACAAACGTTCATAAACTGCAACGTTTCTTTCTTCCATATTACGATTATTAAAGTCTGTGGTGTGCGATTAAGTAACATCCAGCTGTCTTCAAGAGCGAACTATGAGCCCAGGTAGTAACGACATTAACAACGACAGTACATATTCCTATCTTAAATGCATAAATTATATTTCGAGTGATCTTGATTTCGAACGTAACAGAACTTCGATAAATTATGTTTCAATGAATTATGATAGATTTGCACAAGGAATTGTTGTGATGTAATTTTTTAAGCTAAAAATGTGGACAGTTCCTAAATCGTTACAGTTTATTAAATTCGGTGGATTTCGTTCCTGTATAGATCTTTTTCGAATACAATGTACATTTCGCAGAAATTATAATCAATCGAATCGATGAAATTATTCAAAATATGAATCAGAAAAAAGCGGGAAACCACAAAGCAACATCATCGATTGTTCGTACAATTGTATTACATATTAACGGAGTGAGTATAAAAATTCGTAGATGTTTATACATAAATTTCTAACATTTTTATACAATTTATACTCCGATTTTGATGAATGTAATAAAGGAATGTCTAAAATTAAAGAAAATAATATATCTACTCCGCGCATTCATTTATAAATATTTTTGAAAATAAGTTGTATATCCATATATGTACACGTATTAATTAATACAGTTGCCTTCGAATAAAACAATTAACTTTACCATAGGACGTTCGTGACTGGTCTCTTCCTTGAGTCCACAAGTAATTCCGCCAATGAAAACGTAGTAAACCGACCTTACGTCATTCCCTTTTCACTTCTCTAATCTCCTGCTACGAGCCTTCACATTTTCTTCCCGCCAAATTCCATTTTTACCAGATGCCAACAAGTGGCGAGACTAGCGGTGACAGCGACAATTGGTGCTGAGCCGTTACAGTTTACCTGTGCATATGCCCTGTGCCGTGCTATCCTGTGGTATACGACTCCTGTAGTTTTGTATTTATTAGATGAACGTTTTGTTTTTCTGTAATTATTTAATTCTAAAGAAACGCATCGGAAATGTATGTTAAAGTAAGAACAATTGATGGTAAACAGGAGGCAATATTGACTATTTCGAAATTGACGGAGGTGGAAGATTTCAAGGTATTGTTAAAAATTTATTAAAAAACAAAATGGAAATGTTCGACGTATTCGAAATTTTTTAGTAGGCCTGCTTTTATTATTTCATCCTTATTATTATGTAGACTGTTCATGCGTATGATTATGCAGATATTTTTATAGACCAACGTTAAAACAATTATTTCATTAATTCAACAATATCATTCGAATTTAAAACAAACATGTTAGACTAGTACTCCAATAATATAATGTGTATAGTAACATTCTAGAAATAATTTTAGTGTAGGACAAATAGTATTTGATTTAGCATATGTATTCATACTATATTCTGAAATATTGTTTCAGTACAAGATAGAAAAGGAATTGGATGTAAAAGCTGATTTACAGAGATTGTTTTTTCGTGGAAAACAATTAGAAAATGGTTATAAGCTTTACGATTACAATGTGAACTTGAATGACGTGATTCAGTTAATGATAAAAGTAAATGTTGACGTTGTGGAAACAAAACCTACCTCTAGTAATATCAGTACGACCACCAAATCAGATGCTGAAGAAGTTGTAGATAATTCTAGCGAAAATGAAGAATTTGTCGAAGCTGAAAGTTTATATTACAAAATTGGAGATGCTGTGGATTGCCTTGATCCAACTAATGGAGCTTGGTTCGAGGCAATAATATTGAAAATTTTTAAAAAAGACGACAAGATACTTCATAATATACAATGGGAGTTCGATGAGAAAACTCTACCTTTTAATGTACCTGAAACATCGACAAGACCTCGTGCTAGACATCTTTTAGACTTTAATACTTTAAAAATAGGTCAGAAAGTAATGATTAATCACAATGTGGACGAACCTAAAGAAACAGGATTGTGGTATGATTTCTCAATATCAAAAGTAGAGAAAAAAAGAAGAGCACAAACGCTTATCGGAACATTACACATTGGAAGGTAAATTTTTATTACTTGTTATCAATACATAATCTATTTTGGTGTATAATTGAGTTTTATTTAAACAGGAATCAATCGATTGAAAATCGCAAAGTAAATCCCAAAGGTGAGATTTTTTTAATAGAGGAGCCAAAACTTCTTAAAGAAAGAACATCCGAAGACGAGCAACAAATGATTAGTAATGGTAAACGAAGGCGTGTGCAAGCTAATTGTCATGCATGTTCGGATAATCCTAGTAAAAAGTGTAGGGAATGCGGTTGCAGAATCTGTGCTGGAAAAGAAGATGAACACTTTCTTCTATTGTGTGACGAATGTAACTTTGCGTTTCATCTAGGATGTTTGACTCCTCCATTAACTTCTATACCGGAAGAAGATTATTGGTATTGCCCGGAATGTAAAAACGATGAAAACGAGATTGTGAAGGTTATTCATTGCATAGTATATTTTTGTTTTGTAGCATTTTTCGCGATCGTATAAATAACAATTTTTTAAAGGCAGGTGATAAATTGAAGCAAACAAAAAGGAAGACAAATGAAAATGGTAGTAATAAACGAGATTGGGGTACAGGAATGGCGTGTGTAGGAAGGACAAAAGAATGTAGTATTGTTCCTCCTAATCATCGCGGACCTGTTCCAGGTGTAGAAGTTGGAATGTGTTGGATGTACAGAGTACAGGTAATTCAAAGTTTGAAGTACTTTCGAATGTCAGCGATAGTTGTGTCCTATGTTTCCATAAATTCAATATATTTCTAGGTATCTGAAGTTGGAATACACAGACCGCATATAGCGGGAATTCATGGACGAGAAACAGATTGTGCATATTCTATTGTGCTGTCTGGTGGATACGAGGACGATATAGATAATGGTGACGAATTTATGTACACCGGTTCTGGAGGAAGGGATTTATCAGGTAAGTTACTTTCTCACTTATTCGTACGTTTATTCACTGTCTTAATCTTAATGAATTATGCCATAAGGGAACAAAAGGACGGCTGAACAAAGTTGTGATCAAACATTGACTAGAATGAATAAAGCATTAGCTATAAATTGCAATGCTAAGTTGAACGCAACCATTGGTGCTACAGCCGAAGAATGGAAGGGTGGTATACCCGTAAGAGTAGTCCGAAATTTCAAGCTTGCTAAACACAGCAAGTACGCGCCCGAGGAGGGAAATAGGTACAGAAACGTTATTTGTACTTTATTTTTATACAAGCGCTTGATCGTTCTGCATAATACGATATGATCCTGTCTTAGGTACGATGGCATTTACAAGGTAGTCAAGTATTATCCAGATACAGGTAAAAGTGGTTTCCGAGTATGGAGGTATTTGTTGAGAAGGGACGATCCAGCACCTGCCCCATGGACCAAACAAGGTAAAGCAAGAATAGCGGCACTTGGTTTCAAACCTATGTATCCGGATGGATACTTGGAAGCAATGGCAAAAAAAAAGACTGGTAAAAAACGAAATGAAGTGGCAGAGGGGATAGACAATTTCCTTGCTTCGAAGCAAGAACCGCCAAAGAAAAAGCAAAAGCGCGAAATTTATGAAATAGAGAATGAGGTACTGAAATTTATCGAAGAAGATCAAGGAAATAACAAATTGTGGGACGAATGTCGCAGAGTTCTGTCGGATGGGAAAGCTGCGTTTTTGCGACAAATATCGGAAAGGTATCGTAGATTGTTATCAATATTGTTGTTATCAATTTCTAATTATACCATTTCAGATTTACGTGTCCCTGCTGTTTGGAATTGGTATTCAATCCGGTAACAACATCTTGCGCTCATAATATTTGCCTGAATTGTTTAAAGCGTAGCTTTTCATCCGGTGTACATTGTTGTCCATCGTGCCGACATTTACTAGACAAAAATTGTAAGATGGAAGTTAATCAATCTTTGTCATCTGCCTTGCTATTACTTTACCCAGGTTACGAGGGTGGCAGATAGCATTAACTTAGGAGAAAATGAATATTATTTTTGAAATACATATGAATTGAAGTGCGCTTAGACTCTATTAAATATTTTTCTAGTTAAAATTATATATTCGTAATGAACTGTACTGGACTACAAGAGATTCATTATAATATATATGTAGGTTCATGCAGGAATAAGGTGAATAACGCGTGTTAAATTTGGCTGGTACAAAAAAATTGTTCACATAATCTATCAAAATAATCATGATTCGTTTTATTATTACTTTATTTATTTCGGCTTCACTGCCCAGGGATGAACTTTGTTTACAATTTACATAGTTTCTCATTCATTCTCATACAGCTCACATACGTTTCTATTAACACTCCAATTAAATCTATTTCTAACCCCCCCCCCCCATCTTATCTCGTCTCTCATCATCGTTTTTAAATCTTTCATTTCTTGCTCCATTGATAATTCATTTTATAATCAATGCATATTGTACTGAGGAATCGACTGATAATAGTAATGAAAAAATAACATTTTCTTCATCAGGAAAATATGAATTTCCAAAGAATGAAAAAACAACTAATAATCGTAGTACTTATATTTAAATTAATCATTGGTTTATATAATTTTGTTTTTATGTAGTATAGTCTTTTATATATTGACTAAATTACCATTAAGTTATCTATACATATCATACACACTCGTGCGTTCTATTACCAGAGAAAAATAACGAAAAATGTAATGGTGATAGCAAATAAATCTTTTTGTTACAAGCTTTTGCCTATCATTAATTAGTCGGTAGAAATTTTCTTATCGTTTATATTACTGACCCATCGAAGATAATCTTCGTTTCCATTTTCAATCTGTAAAATATTTCATGGAATTAGATACTTTTTATAGAAATTATGAATTGTAACGACTATACTGTCTGAAAATATATTACTTACCGGTAAAGAAATTACTTCGCACACTTCGTATGGATGATTAGCTCTGTACAAAAGAATTTGAAGTTAATTGAATTATATAATTTTGAAATAAAAAAGATTACACTTACTTAACATATTTGGTCAAAGCATCCACAGTATCGGTTCTTGTCTTTATCATCTGTAATCAGAATAAAGTAATTACAAGCATGCATGCATTGGTTTTGTCTTAATACTCCTTATTGATTTTGTACATTCGTACCATCAGTAATTCATTATCCTCGTTTATTTCATTTTTCCATTCGTATCTGAAAACGTTTAGTGTTTACATTGTTGTTATACAACCCAACATTATTGCACTTGATTTGTATTATATTACAAGTGTGAATATACACACAACTAAATAGGTAATACTTACACAGATATGATTCCGGGAATAATATTAACACATGCGGCCAACTTATTTTGCACCAAACCACTATCAAATGACAAGAAATTAATTATTATATACAAACATTCAGGGTACATATACATACATTGCAGGTTGTTTTCTCAAATGCTTACTGTGCTAATTTTTTCGCAACTTCCTGCGTTGGAACGGTAACGTAAGCCACAGAATTAATACCTGCAAAACTACTCATATTTCTGTAAGTTTGGGCACTAATATTTCTAGTAAAACAAAAAAACATAAACAACCCAAAGATCGGCTTGCGCGAAATAAGTGACATTGATCCAACTTTTTGGAGCCGGTAATTTTCACTGGTTTGAAGTTGGCTTTACAAGTCAAGCATGTGCTTCAATCGATAGCAAAGAGGACCTCTTCTTCTCTTTTAGAAAGGTCTCTTTGTCGATGTTGATGAAAAAATTAGGTGGCAAGATAGCCAAAGGGGTGTACGACAACATCGTTGAGAAAAGGAATTCCCTTTATAGTTATTAAAGGAGTAGAGATAAATTCATTAATAATTAACTACTAATGTTTGTTAGGGTTAATGTGAATTTCTGGAAATAAGAAATTGTTGCCTCTTTTTTATATAATCTCCTAGATTTTGACGAGAAAATGCCGAAAATGCAAGTTTCAATACTAGAAATCAAGTTATAGTGGAGCCGCTGGATGGCAGCACAAGCACCCGGAGATGTCGATAACGTAGATTTGGAAGCGTAGTTCTCTTCACCCCCTACGTGGACCTAATTGGACGATATCTGAGTACATAGCAATATGACAGAATGTCAAATAGCTCATGTTTACACACGTCTAATTTTTAAACCAGTGATTTTCTAACATTAAAACTTGGATTTTCGGCATTTTGTCACCAAAATCTACAGGATTACATAAGAAAGAGGTAAAAATTTCTTATTGCCGAAGGTACAGTGCAGCCAAAGTTTCTATTTCAGAAATTCCGGATTTTTAAGGGACACGAATGAAAAAAGAACTATCATTGTATACGTGTTTAAATATATTTAAATATAATGACAATATAGTATGTATATAATGCGCAAATTTGCATAAGTTATGGAAGACACGGATTTGTTATCTTACATTGTAAAATCACATAAACATTAAGTGTCGTTTAATGTTTTTTTGTCATGGAAGAGTTCTTAACTGTTCTTATCGCGGTATTGACACTCGATCGCCAATACCTACTTACACATGCGTACATACGTTTAAGTTTAAATACATCGTCGAGTCGTCGACGTCGTCGTGTATTAGCGCGCGTTCTAAGTTGCATTTTTCTGGTGACTTGCTTATCGACGTACGTACTTATAAATTATATTTCTTTGCGAATTATCCTCGAATATGTTAAAAAATTTCGATCGATCGAATGGCTGGAGTGATCGATGTCCGCTTTGTCGACTCAATTCGGCAAATAATACTCTCGTGGAATGTATTCCGGCTTGGGACTGCTCGGCTCGATTCCAAGCAGTTCCCCCATGAATGCGATGTAGGTAATTGCCAAACGTAGAGTTTCGATTCTTGACAGTCGTTTTTCATATGCGAATGTCGGTACCTGTAGAGAAAACGATGGTTACAAAATGAACCGAAATGAAATTTCTGATGAACAAGGATTCTAACGAATGATCGGATTCGGGATTCGAGTGCGAGAGAAAGAGACGGCGACAAGAGGCTTCCGCATAGATGGCGCTCGAGTAGTTTTGGTCAAACTTGATCTACGGAAACTCACTTTTCGGCGAAGTTTGTCGAACGCTTCGTTCAAATTGAACATTCTTCGCCTTTCACGAATGTTCGCGGCTCTCCTCTGGGAAACGGTCGCCACCCGACGCCTTGGTTTCTTCGTGGTGGACGATGGAAGATTTGGAGATCTGCCGTTCGACGAATATCGACTGAAATCGAATCGTCTTTAGTAAGAATTTAAAAAACAACCGAGTATTTTCGATTTTTCCATCAGACCGATTTACAATTATACGGCGATATACGACTTGTAATAATACAGTGATTTACCGATTATGTACGATATATTACGACGATGTAAGCTCATTGTCAGTTTTATTAACACGTTAAACGCCAAGCCTAATTTCTTGATTTTCGATTTGAGCTGTAATCTACCGTCAAGAGCTGCGCGCAGAAACGAAAGCAGGCGCAGCTGCGTAGAACGAACGAAATGTCTGCAGCCTGTCCGTAGAGACGCGCGGCGTTACGTTTAACGTGTTAAGCGAGAAAAGGTAGCATGTAAACTAGTAATTCGTATGCGAATAGATTCGCCTTTGCGCTATCGCGCAACTATGACTTATCGTTTGCGGATTTTTATGCAAGTAAAAATTGTTTCCGTCCGTTGCAAGTAACAGATTTTTGTTCGAAATGCGTAAAATCCATAGTCCAGGTTATCATTGTTATTACCTTTGATGCAGCAATGCACACGGTTGCCTATATAATCCGTGATCGTTCACATGGGAGTGCGATGGCGGTGGTGCTTGATACAAAACAGAACTATCCCACATAGGGTAGCTCCCAAGTTCGCCACTCACGTATTGCGACATGTCCGCTGTAATCACCTATTTCATTTACTCCATTTACTCATATTTATTCTCATTTACTGCCGAGATTGTCGACTCGCGTAAAAAACCAATAGAAATCGCGGATCGAAATTGTATCTAATCGTTGGACCGAATTCATTTGCGGACCTCAGAGTCAGCGAATCAAATATGGTTCTCTCGTTTAAAGTCGTGTAGCTATAACTAAATTATAAGGTAGCCTAGTCTTTTTCTTGCGATACCTACAATAGTAGCGTATACGATAAAGCGGTTCGATCAAAAGGTTTTTGGCCATTTTTATTCGCTCTCTTTTAAAAATTGAAAAATATTGATAAACCCTGTATTCTCTGGCTCTGGGTTTCAGATTATATAAAACGCTTCAACCAATTAATTGTTTATTTTTCTACTGAAATCTGCCACGATGTAATAATTATTAAATACTTCTGACTGCAGGATCAAGCGAAATTAAGCGGGATCAAACGAGATCAGGCGGGATCCAGAGAAGAATTCGCAGCCGTTAATTACGATATGGTCGATTCGAACGTACAAGGTATAAAGTATAAAAGATCGATTAGAGGACGATTAATCCAAGTATATGGCACCGGTCCGGCGAAAAAAAGCGTTTTCTACTACTCACTGGTGCTTGGTTTCCATTGATCTCCCACAGCGGTTCGGTGTAGCTCATATCCCGCGTTCTATCCAGCAGCGAGCGAGCTCAGGAGCACTCTGTTCTCGACGAAAAAAAATGAAAAAAAGGCTCGATCCGCGGACGGATTCTCTTCGAAATAATTGTTCGTCACCAGGACAAGTGTCACCTTCGATCTGAGGATGTCGAGGCAACCTTTGACCAGAGCGTATCAGACTCCTAAACCTTTGAACCCGCCCCTTTTGGTTACTACCCTCTGCAGCCACGTTTATTCACCATTCTCGGACGCTTGCGTGACGGTCCCGCGTTCCCATTCGACGAACTCATCCCTGTCCGGATTCCCGAAGCGATCAACCATTGGCGAAGGGACCTGGGAACAGGGAACAGGCGGAGCCTACGGGAACCCCTCATTACGTTACTTGTCTCCTGTTTCGCGGCAGGGGTTCCACTGCAATATCGGGATTATCGACCGTGGTATTTTAAAGATGGACAAACCACCCTTTGGTATCTTTTTGATATTTTTCCGAATTTTTTCTATATTTTCCGGATACCGTTCCATCGTTATTTCTATTATTATTCTGTACGTTTCTAAAAATTATTGTGCATAGGCATCCGTATAAAATCTCGCATTTAAACGTGTCCTCCGAAGCTCTTGTCAACTCGTTAGGTTGAAATTTCCATTCGGTTTCATTGATATTTTTTTCTAAATTCTTTTGGTAATCGTCGCTGCGCTTTTACAGAATGCGATCGAAATTTCGTCGAGAGTCGACAAACCCGAACAATCGGTACATACCAGGAATAATTTGTCAACAAGTTCACGCAAGGCGAAGTTTCGTTGCGCTCTTTTTTAAGAAGGATTTATAAGATTGGGTATCCTTTCACGAGGACCAATCCTCTGGTAAATTTCGAGGCTAAGGTTTTTATTCTTGTCGTTTCTATAAATATTAATAAAACTCCAAGAGAGAACGTCAATAAAGGAAACATGTTATACATTCGTTACGAGTTACATTAGCTCCACATACATAATATGAAAACTTTATTCCGTCTCCATTAGCCTTCAAGGAATTTCGCAGAGTAGATCTCTGTATTTTTTCGTGTTCCGCTTCTACAGAGTGTTGCAGAGATGCCGGAGAAAATGTATATTACATTTTAATAATTTTAAAAAGTTAAAGATAACTTTTATTATTTTCATGAGCAACAGCTATCGCTCCTATGATAGTTCTTCGTACTAATACTGGCATCGTTGTTGCAGGTGTTGTTCTTTCTTCTGGTTTCTGACTGACTCCGACTGTCCATTTCGAGACAAATTGATTCATAAATCGAACCCCAGAATCGTAGCAGCAGGATCGTTCAAAAGGCTGTAACGGACTCTCTGTCGGAAGGGTAGCATATTGTTGGACGGAGGGTGGTCTCCCCTAAAATTAATTAAATAGATATTAGCCGATTCACTTGACGCGAAAGTCTTTTCCCTTCGAACGCGTCTAAACATAGCGCGGAGTATCAACGTGTCGAATCCTATTGTGTCCGCTTGGAGAGGCGGGGGTGCGTAAACTTATTAATATTCGGCCGCGAGAAGTCATTTTAACGGGATCATCCCTCTTCTTGTCATTCCCCGCTGCTGTTCTGTTATTGCAACACCCGATCGTTTAGCGTATCGTTGACACGCTTCGAATTCTCATAGAGAGAACCTTCCAGTCTGACATTCGCTTTCTCAGTCGGGTCCTTGTAGTAATCCGAATTACGAGATTCCTATATTTTTCGAAATCTTTCCATTTCAAATCGAAGTAATACGAATAACAGTCTCGACTCGAGAGCCGAGTAGAAAGTTATTTTCATCTATTCACGGTTGTCATTAGAGAGTGTCGTATTAATTGAACACGCGGTACATATTCCGTAGGTTTGTATCCGCTAAACGCGTCGGCGGATCTTTAATTCGAGCCTAGTAATATGCACTATATCCATAACTGCAAGCTGACGCTTCGGATCGATGCCCCGAGCGTCGGCGCTGAAATGTTTCATCGCGGAATTTCGACGCTTTCCTAGAACGAAAGATATTCGTTCCATCAAAATAACGATATCGAAAGGCTCGTTTCCTTTTATAATCCCAAGTCTCAAAAATAGTCGAAACTACCGTATGAAAAATGTTTTATAAGCCATTTCGTACAGAAAAATGTTACGTGAAAGATTTATGTGAAAAATGGCGAACATGGGAAATACATAGTAGCGAAGACGGAGGAGTAGAGGAACGTCGTTACATTTTCAATTTATCGAAACTATGAAAAGAATAAATACATTCTTCTTTATCCCCTGTTGCTTATAATTGACGCAGAAAATGTTTATCTTGCAGAAAGGTCCACAGTCTAGTTATCGGAACGGAGATGGGCCCTTTTGACAATTATCGAAGTCATCGAATTGCCCGTTCGATTCCGTAAAAATGATGCGACACGCGACGTCGCGTCGCAAAGAATATTCGAAATCAGAACAAAACAAGACAGAACAGATCCTTGTTCCCCGCAATGATCCTTGGTTCCCCTCGGGTGCACGTGTTCATCCGATCTAATTCTGATGCGTTCCTAACAATGAACGAGCCCCTAATTCCGCAACGGGGTCACGCCACTGACAGAAGTTAGGCGATTTCGTCACAGGGGTTTCCACCTTTTTCAATGGTTCGTAGCTTGTTACGCAAATTTGTCACGGAATCTCCCTGCGTTAGGGAAACCTCCGCCGCAAATCTGATCCTACTCATTCAGCAACGAATTTCAAAAATCATCCATTTTTCATATCATAGAACTTTATTTTATAATCGGGACAACGGTTGTTCTATTAATTATTTTAACTAATGGCAGATAAGTATATTCTGCGGCAAATATTAAAATTATTTCAATCGGGGGCGACGTGAAATTCGTTGATTTTTTACGTTATACATCTGTGGTAAAGAACTTAATTGGTGCGAGGATAATACTTAATTTCGGATAGGGTAACGTGCGTCCACGAGAAGCTGAAACGCAGGAACTTGTAGGATCTTTCTCGGGAATAAACAGTGATCGAACCATTAAATGAAAACAATGTTATTTCGGTTTTGTTATTTTATTTATTTTACACTGACCATATTTACTCTAAACATCTTCTACACGCAATTCGTTACACTAGAATTTGATCAAAACGTAGTACATATGTAACATTAATTTCTAAATTAATTGCATGTGCTTGCGAAAAACCGGAATATTGCTCGTCAATTTCTAAAAAGTTGTCTAACATCAGAACATTGAACGACGCTTTGGAACACTGTCAAACATTAAATCTGCCAACTACAATCGTAATACTGAAAGCTCTAGTCACATTTCCGAAGGATTAACGACTATCTGCGGTACACATTTATAAACGTAAAATCAATAGTTATTGAAAAATAGACGGAAATAACTTCGTTCAAAGTTCTGATCGAAACGATATTTCGTTCGAAGACGATTCACAGAATGAAACCAATTGGTAGACTTTCATCGATGAAGTAAAAGAACAATCTCAATTCCCTGTCGCTTAATTACAAATACGTAGGATGCTTCACTTAAGTTTAATTTTTTTAAAGTACTTTAAAATGGAAAGCGAGATATTTTCTACGAAACGATGAAGTCACTACCGTTGGTCAATTTACTTCTAAAAGACCCTTGATCTTCTTTCGGTGATCTCGATGAAATTAAGTGAAGCAACCTATAAACGCACATGCATCTGTTTTATTGCTAATAATAGGGGAAGGCCCAGTTACGAATATAATCAGGTCAATTTATGCAGCACCTTAAATATCTGATCACGTCAAGATCACAATCAATTATATCTCTGCAACTTTCAACCGTCGTATCTCCTCTGACAACAAACTTGTTCGATACATTCGTAAGAAAAATAGCATTTGTATATCTTCTATTTACACTGAAATGAATATTAGATTCTTACAGAGCGATTACAACACTTTGTACTTATTAGCCTTTGTACATTCACGAGAATCTACGTAAAATATACCTGAATTTAGTTGTATATAAAATTAATAAAAAATGAATATTCAGTTGAAACGATCAATAAAATACTGTGAGTGGCTTCTTCTATTCTTTGTGTTTGGTAAGTAACGAGAGCTTGTTGATCACTCGTGAATTTAAGTAGTTCGTTTCATCGTGATCCGACGTTTGATCAGTAAAACGTTTCTTTTCATCGAACTTCGCATCATATTTTATTTTTCGACGAAGCGTAAACGTTCTCCTATACTAGAGGTGGGGAACGTGCGGCCTCCGTGAGTTTCTTGTGCGGCCTTCATAAAAGCTAGCTCTTGTATTAATTAATATTCAATTATATAGATTACGACAATTTGAAAATTAATAAAATCCTTACACAATAAAAATACCAACAGTGAAATATAAAAAATTATAGCGACCTCCTCTATTACTGCCTAATTTAAGATTCCCCACCTCTGTCCTATACTATCTACAAAAATACAATCGTAATATACATAAGCGCGAGTCAAAAGAAAATCAATTCCTTTATATATAATAAATTCATATAAGTACAAGATTGAACCATCGGTAGGAGGAATGTTACTTTTGCTATTGAATTATTTGTTATTGAATATTTCCTTTGCAGTCAACAAGTCAATTACAACGGAATACTATTGTTTCGAGCTATCTACGGGAAATACATATGTATTCTTATCCATGAAACTAGAGTTAAAGGAACTCGGTTTAGAACTGAGGTACTCAATTTCGTCTAGGAACGCTAAAGAAAAGTCAATGTCGTCCTCTTCGAATAAAATGCACAAGCTACGTCGCATCTAAATCGTTGTTTATCCGTTAGACGCGTAATAGAAATTTTCATTTATCCTGCGGCCTCTCTCTCTCTCTCTCTCTGTGTGTGTGTTTGTAAGCAATAACCGTGTATGCAAAAATTACATCTATAGTCGATCGTCTACTAAAATAGTGTTCTAATATCGACACACCCGTTTCGAACGAGGTACATAATACTATTTAATTACTCTTCCTTTTCTTTGTTCTCCTTGCTCTTGTGGACGTTGAAACCTATGGTTACGCTGGAGCTGTTCGTCAAACTCGCTGCCACAGTTAGTATGGGCTCTTCCTCGGTCGTTAAAGGCGAGGTAGGTGGCTTCGCGTCGACCAAAATCTGCTTCCAATCTTCCAAATCCTTGTCCGACATGTTTGACAACGAGCTCAATTTCGACGCGCATTTGTAACTCAGATTCGTCTCAGGCTTTGGAACGGCTACTTTTGGAGTGGAAACGCTCTGCGACCGGGAGAAGTTCTTCCTCTTGTAGCTATTGAACGAATGAGTCTTCTCCGTGCCGGTGTCTCTGTTCCTCTGAGCTCTCTCCGCGTTCGAGGATTCAGCTTTTTGTAGGGTAGATACCTTCGATTTATCGAAGACGTCCGCTTCTTTGATCCTAACATCCTCGTCCGCAATGTCCATACTCTCGACGAGAAATCTAGAGAGATAAAAACGCAGCGTAACGAAAAATATTCTATGCACAGATTTTCGGTTTTTTCCCGATTTTGTAAACGATACTCACCTTCCAATCTTTTTGCAGCTGGTGCTAGGTTTTGTTCTCGGTTTTTCCTGTTGCTCGAATATTCGCTTGACGTCCTGCTTGCTTTGCTCCTCGGTTTGCTTCAACGTTATCGTACGGTCCTCGTCGTCGTCCATATTGTCCAGAGGAAGATCATCGGTGCGTATGATTTTCTGTAGATTGCTACCAAAATTCGTTCCAAAAGTGCACTTTCGAATCTGTCCGTCCTCGTTGCTGTAATAATCCGTGTACGAGACGCTGCCACGGCTTTCTCTATGCTCTTGATCGATGTTCATGCAGAAGTCGTTAAAGTCCACGTCCAGACAAGGAGTCGTCGGACACTTGGGGCCCGTGCTGAAAGATTGCGCCCTACAAGAAAAATCATTGCGTTCCGTTTAGCTTTTCTGCGTCCTATTCGTTAATCCTTGTGCGGGCAACAAAAATGTCGAAATAGTTGTCACGCTTAAGAGAAATTGTTACAGAAAGTATCTGGATACCTGATTGCTTGCATAAGGATCAAGTATCGTTCGGATGCTTACCCTTCGTTGCTGATTAAACTGATAGACATACTGCACTCTCCCGTGGAAGTTGGAGCAGGGGACGACGGTTCGGATGATATGAACGATTGTGGCTCGCTACTCCAACCAGTACCTAAATAAGCGTAATCGTGTAACAAACAAGGAATTCGAGCGTACCCAGCTAGGATATACTCACTGTTGGGACTGGTTGGCGACAGTTGGTTCCTTATATCGCACGGTTCCCCATCGTTCGAAGACTTGTATTGTATAGGAGTCGGGGTGATGTATCTAACAGAAAATTAATTTAAACGTAAGAACGATACGAGACACACGATATTGTACAACTGTATATGTAAACTGAATTCGGTGAAAAGTACACAGCCAGAAACGAGCGTCCCGTAACATCGTGAAAAAAAAACGTATAAAAAGTCCTAATACTCACAAAGGTAGTTTATTTAATTTTTTCTTACGGTACCTGACAGCTTCCAAATCGGAAGAGTGGTACTCGCAACTGATCCCTCCAACACTGAGATTGGGATTAACGGATTCATGAGTGGATCCACCCGGCGATGGATACTTTGGAGGCGACGAGGCAGGAGTACGAAACAAGGGAGCTGTAGTCATCATTTCCAAAAAGGAGTCCAACTGACGAAGAGACAAGGCATTGTGGAGCGTCTCCAATGGCCTGATAGGTGGCACACCACCGAAGCCTTCTATTGCTGATTGGGATAAAATGGAGTAGAGAAAAAGGTCGTGAAAGGAAGCGCTTCCGGATGGTATGTAAAAACATATAATATAAATACATTTTATTTATAAATACGTTTTAGGGTTTCGAACGGTTTCAAATATAGAAAGTTCTATAGTTAGGAAACTCACCAGCGACAGCGGACGCATGAGGAGGAACCATGTCCTTCAAGTTAGGAGCACTGGAGGATCCACTGATAACCGCGGTGCTGAACAGACTGTTGGCTGACCCGGTCAGCTTCTTGTTGATGCTGTAGCCCAACAGCTTGAAATAACTCATCTGTCCGGAGATACTGTGACGGTGGCGCCTTGCTGTGCAGGTAGGGTCAGGTTGAATGATCGAAGGTCGTGTGTCTGGAGATGAGAAGGATCTCTGAGGCTGGAGTCGGGAGAACGGTGCACGTGGACACTTGGACCTATGGTTAGACTCGCGCGAGGGGATGTCATGATCGCCGTGAGCATCATTACCGTGCACAGGGGACGAATGGTAAAGCATACTAACACGATCGGGTACACCATCTACCAGTCTACCGTGCCACTGGAGGGTCACATCTGTGCAGGACCAACATCTGCGTACCAACGAACAAACGGCTGAGAAGTTCTCCGTCGAACAAACCGAATCACCGAGCAAAAAGTTATGTAAATTCGGACACGACATCGTTCCAGTTGGTCGACGAACACTCTCGAAAGCAGAACCACCGCCGCACGTCCTTCGAACGGCTTCCTTGTCGAACCTCCACTTCCGTCTTCCCTTGGACACCGGACACCGTTCGTGCGTCGAATATCCTAACAAGGAACAACCGAGATACGTCGGACATTGTCCTTGTCGAGATTCGGTGGACGAGCCAACAACCTCCGTATCGAAACTAACCGCTTGTGGACTATCTTTCGCTCTCTCGTATCCAGAGCTGTCGGTGGAGGAGACGCTGCAAGAGGAGCGGTTCGACTCGTCCTGATAGATGCTTAGATAACAAGAACAATTAAAGAACTTGTGAGACAACGAACGGGCAAAGTAGGTGTCGAAGTTGGATCGTTCCATGGGTGGCAGGTCCCTACTTCGCAAGATCAGCTCTGACACGTTACAATTATAACAGAGACACCTGGGCAAATAGGGAGACAACGAACGAGACCGTTTACCGAGTTGAGCCTGGCCTCTCGCTGTCTCTGGGAGTCTGTCGCGATGGGATAACAAACGGGAAGACATTGTTATCCACGGATTGCTCCGTGAAATAGATCTGATCGAACTCGATCTAGCTGTCGACGACGACGACTCGCGCGCGATAAAGGGGAGAATCGTGTCTGTGTGGGAACGTCCGTATTTCTTACTTTGAAAGCGTAGACGAGGGTCAGCCTCTTCGGGATTGGTACCGAGGCATGTCGGGAGACGAATCGTGGGGACCGGGACCACGATATCCGTGATCTCGGCGATATCCGAGGCTCTGCTGTTCGGCGAAACTAGAGGGGTATTGTGTAAAGTCACCAAAGGTGTCGAAGTGGAGGTTTCGATTGAAGGAACAGGTAACTCCGGTGAGCTGAAGGAGTGCGGCAAAACCACCTTCCCCGTAGGCACGTGCAGCAAAGCCTGGCTATACGTCTCTATCCGGGACTTTGTCGTCTCATGCTGCCCCTTCTCTGTATGTATACATTTGCATTTGCGTTTGAGCGCGCATGTGTGTGTGTGTGTGTGTGTTTGCGCGTATGTTTCCGTGTACATGCAGTTGCGTGAATGAAACGATGCAGTTAAAATGAAAATAATGGCAATTTAGCAGCGCAGGACAGGGCACAGAGGAGGGAAAGAAAAGAAAAGAAGAGAAACAGAGTATTAAATTAACCCATCGTGGAAGAAATAAAAGTAATCATTGGCAAGAACCTTTGGCGCTATGTCGATGACACAAGTCTCTCAATGAAATTTTCATTAATTCTTTAACGGAACAAGAATATTTTGCAACTTGCACGACGCTCCAAAGGAAAGATTCAAAACCAATGGCGGAATAAACTAACTGAAATACAGAGGAAATATGACTTGTACTTTCATCCGCTTGCGATTAAAAGGCACAACTTTAGTTAGTGTTAGACACCCGTGGCACACGATAGCCATGCAACCAGTAGCCAACTAGACAACATCGATATATTAATGGAGAAACCATGATTATGAATCGTTGATTATGGGTATCGATGACGATCAAAGACTCTGAACACTTTAGACGGTGCGATTAGAATTCGTATTCGGAGACTTTGATTGCTGTCGACGCATTCGACGATCTAGGAACACAAAACTCTCGATGCACATTTCGAGCTGCGTAG
This sequence comes from Lasioglossum leucozonium, assembly GCA_028454225.1. Classification (NCBI taxonomy): domain Eukaryota; kingdom Metazoa; phylum Arthropoda; class Insecta; order Hymenoptera; family Halictidae; genus Lasioglossum; species Lasioglossum leucozonium. Next base: position 4,443,381 of record CM052220.1, on the reverse strand, counting down.
TTATGAATCACACCGACAAAGAAAACGTGATGTCGCACACAAAAATTTAAATATATGTACATAACACAAAACGAAACTACTTGTTAACGAATCGACAACGGAAACACGCTAGTGGCACTATCCGGAAAATCATCTCAAAAGTTTTGAACGAGAACGTTCGACAAAATCGGACGGGATGAAAACGAATGATGAACGAATGATTATACAATGAGATTGATGTGTTAACGGTTTACGTGTAAAAGAAACAAGCGGACACGATCTTCGTAAACAACTAAGCTCGGTTAATTGCAAATCCTGATGGAACAGTGAGCTCAGGAATGAAGGAATAATCAGGAGGACAACTGAATGAGTCACACGACAAACACAGTTTTGTGTGTAACTCAAACAGTCGCCGTCATAAATTAGTTGGCTTCCACGCGCACAACTATCGCTGAGCAAAGAGTTATTTCAACTGAATTATCCTTTATCAGCTTATGTTCGTGATGTTCCTCTTTCGTATTCGATCGATTAGCTTTCTGTTGTTCAAGCTTCTGGCTCGTAAACTATTATGCTTTAACCGAACAACTAATTTCAATTTTACTCCAATAACATAATTGGCTTGGTATCGAAACACTTGAAAAGTAAAAAACAAGTGTCAATCGTATGCTACAATACAGAAAAAAATCAGTGTGATTAAACGGAAAGTGGCACTTATAATACGGGGAAAAAAACATTGCAATATCAAGGATTCGGCGTGACACTAAGGGGAATCACTAGTATACGATCGGTATCTCGTTCTATGGTTACTACTAGGATGGATGCTTAATAAAAAGATATCGGAGCACCAATAAGTATGCGAAGATGCTACATCGATAACGGGAACGATAGGTAGAGAACGCAAATTGCAGCAGTCTACGTTGCAACTAAAGATTGCTACCGACCAAGCAAAGATCAATTTTTTCTAATGATCTAGATGCTTATTGTAAGAAGATAATCGTAAGAAAACGAAAAGATTGCTGTTCTGTAAAGATACGAAGAATTGAGTCTTCTCAGATTAGATTTCACAGAAATTCTGCAACGATCATTTACTCGAATGGGAAAAAAAGAAAAAGAAAAAAAACGCTAGCACATTCTTTTCAACATTGTCCTGTTATAGCACCATAGCAGGAAGTCTGAATGACATACCTTCCTTGTTGACCGCGTCCAAGCTCTGATACTGCAGCTTGTCCGCAGCTATAAAAAAACATGAAAAACACCTGGCTTTGTCATCAAAAAATCGAATCGTGAATTCCCGTCAACCGGTAAATGCCATCCCATCCCATCCCATTTCTCTTCCCCAACAAAACGTTTTAAGTTTGTTTTGCTTTGCAAGAAAGTTTCGCTAACTGGTTCTAGCAATACTCGACCCAAAATTTATGCGACATCTATTTACACAGGTCCTTGATCTTTGTTATAGTAAAAAAGTGAAGTGCTCGTAGATACATATCTATCATGCATGTCCAAAGATATTAGCATCGATCCACATTATTGCTTGGAGAAAAATATATACACTACCGACCAACGCCGTACACGCTTACCTTTCTCAGGCTTATCTTGTCTTTGATGATCGTAACTGCGCGCACGTGGCTCTACAATACCGCTTCTTTCCGCGTCGCGTCGTTGGCGCTGACTGGCAGCCAACTGGCTACCGAGTCTAGCTGCTTCATGACCCGCCACCGTTCTAGCACTAAAATGTATTTCGTCGAAATCACTGTAGATTCTATAGATACTATAGATTGCACCATTTTCCATCGTGACGTACGGCTGCGCCCACCTTATTGGAATGGGCGCGGAGCTTTGCAAGAATCCACTGTCGAATGGTTCATCCATCATATTGGGATCCAGGTCCATCATATCGACGGCTCTGCTTGTTGTTGGACTATCCATAATTGAATTCCCCGGGTCAGTTTCCATCACCAACGGGGGGGTATCCTTTAAATTGTAATAAATATTAGACTATTCTATGTTCGAGTTCGAATTGTAATACCAATCATAATTATTCGATTATCGATAAAGTCGAATTGTTCGAAAAGCCTCTGCTGATAGGTCTTCGACGGCTGAAGCGTTTTAAAAAAAAGCTTTGTAAAAAATAGAACGAGCGCATACAGATTGCATCGGTGGATTCATGAAATCGTCATCCGAAATTGCTAATTCGACGTCTTCTTCTTCTATCCGTGCGCTGCACTGGGAAATAGTGTCTTGCGTGGATCCGCCGCCACTTTCACCCTGAAGATATAGATCGTATGTGTTTTGGATATTTCCGTTCGAGATAATTATCTCGGTAAACTTACGATATTGTGGCTACTCTCGTTTCGCGAATGAGGTCTGAACCCTGGCCCTGGCGGTAAATTTTTTTGTACGCAACAGTTCACGCCAGGACTGAAATGCAACTCAACATGGAAACGTTCTTCGCTGCTGGGATCCTTAGTTGGATCTTCGTACAGCATGACTACAATTTGCGACATGTAGTTTAATTCGGACACCATGCTAACGTACTCCATAGCTCGTCGCCATTGTTCGTCTTTTACTATCTATAACGTTTCAAACAAATAGAGAATGCAAAAATTGGTCACTGTTACTTACATCGAGCAAGCCGCCGTAACGTAACACCGTTAACAAAGAGTGCACGTGACTCTCACTGGTGAAGTACAATCTTGTGCGCACGTGTCGGCCAGGACTCGAAACACCGTGAGAATATCTAAAATAATCGTCCCATTAAATGAAAATTTCAAAGCAAAGCAAAGTAATCTATAATGTCGGCAATCGAATTGTTTACCTTGGATTGAGTCGATTCACTGTTTCTTCTCCAGATTCTTCGATATTTCTTTGCAAATCGGCTCGGATCTTCTTCAAAAGGGGCGTACAAATACCTTGTCCTATAGTTAATTTCTCTTGTACCGTTAATCCGTACTCCTATTGTAAATAACGACAAATCGGAGTATTAGCAGACGAAGAAGTTAAGAGGAAAATAGTAAGCCATTGATAATCTTGCCTGTGGTATAACTATATCTGCCAAATATTTCGAGTAAATATAAAGTTCTTCCGCGTGCTCGAATTGCAATGTATGGTTGTTGTGTTGCAAATCGTACTTGATGCAGTCGTAAATATCAGGTATTTTTGATATATCAAATCTCTTGTTCTTAGTACAAAAATCCTTTTCGATCTTTCCCCAACGGCGACCCATTAACTCCCATGTCTCGCCGTGATAAAGAATTGCATCTAAACACGCAGATATCGCGTGAATTTCCAAAAAATATTCACATAGAAGATAACATGATTGTATATTTTATACAACACCTTTCGTTTTCGAATCATCTTTCTTAATCCTCACAATGTCCATCAGTTTCTGAATCAAGATATGTACATGCTGACAACAGCGAACCGGATTTTTAACAAAATCCATGGCTGCATTGATACTCAACGCGTTCCCAGGATTTATTTGTTCCCTGTCCTCGCGAGTAAACTCTCGGTCTTGTTGCAACAACTCGTGAAGTTTTGTCTTGACCCTGTAAGATTGAACTCGTCGTTTCGTATTCGTGACGTTCATTCATTCACACATTCACATACATGTTCTGGTATTTGCTACTGTCGCAATCGTTGTCCAGAAGACCATTGGTGTTAGCGCTCTTGACCATTTGCACCAATATCGGAGTCAATTCGCCCTCCAGGGCGAGCAAACCTTTCGCAAATGCTGCTGCAGTCATCTGTACTCTTCCCTCGTCGCTCGCATAGATCTTCAAATCGTGACGAAAGGTTGAATGAAGTCGCAGCAGACCCAAACCTTGAGCACCGGCATAGTCACCTACATTCGCAGGAGAAAACGTTTTAAAACACATTGCAATGACAAAATGGAATCGAAACGTCTCATTGAACCTTAACAGACATAGAGTACGAGTATGATTCTGCGAGTGATCTATGTTCCGGTAAGAAGATCGTAGCTAATTATTATAAAAATCGCTCGATTAATGTCACTTCACGCAAGTACATATAACGGGTCCTGTTATCCATGATATGTCGATGACTGTTTTGAACCGGTAAATACATCTGTGATTTTTTGTCGATTGACTTGTATGAATAGTTTGTACATGGTCTTAATTAATATTTTACAATGAATATTTGTATCTGTTATCTGTTTCGGTAAAACAAAAGAAAGTGCCCTGTTTAAGAAAGAATAGAAGAATGTGTACATGTGTGCAATTTTGCATGATAATGTATGAGCAGTGAAACACTACTAGAACAGACTTATTCCAGAGTAAAATAGATACATTTAATGCTACAGAAATGCACACAAGCATCTACCATCAAATTATGCAACGATTCATTAGAATGTTGTAGAGTGCACATACAGTCAGCACAGATACATTCTGAATGTTGCTTGAACGTTATGATGATCGTAATCGAACGCTCTATCACTATGTCTATGCATTATGACACAATCTACAGACAACTACGGAACAAGCTTTGATTCAGAATAAACAGTTACCGTGGTTTGGTAACATCTCTGAGTCTTCCTCTGAAATAATATTTGAAATTGTTCGTGAATTTCAAAGATTTCTTTGAAAAAAAATAAACAATACAAATATATTTTTACTACTCTTTTCAGCTAAGACGATTACAACTTACAAGTTACATTAAATTACAAATTTATCACGCTTCCGACAGCTTTTTCGATAGTTAAAAAGATAAAAATGTTTTTCACCTGGATAGATCAGCTGGATCTCAACACACAATATTTTACGCGTACGCTATGCAAGTTACAGCAACCTTATGCATATCGGCCAACTTGTAAAAAACTTATTAAAGAAAATAAATTCTTTGTGGCGTATGAAATAACTTAAAAAATGATTATGACAAGCGTATGAACATAAGATACGAACCACTAAGGTGTCTACCTTGACCACCGGGGTACATGCAGCGAAATATTCTTCCTAATTCCTCCGCTTGAATGCGACCAGCGGGTGTTAATTCTCCGCCCCATTTCAATATAAGTACAAGCGACGGTTCTCCCAGCCGATCTAAAACCAATTAACAAGATAACGTCTGGTCGACATCTAGTTTGATAACGTGAAAAGAATGTGTTACTTTTTGTACCATCATCCGAGGAACTTCCTCTCGGTCGTCCTCTAGGCTGATATTTCATTTGTACTTTACGATTTATCCCTGAGAAGTGACCATACCTGTAACCAAATATTAATCGTTTCAAGTTGAAGCAATATCGATATCCAACAAATTTTCGCTTTTCTTTTTTTTTGTGTTTCACTCGGAGTATTTTTGGCGAAAACATGAAATACCTACATTTCTAAAACGCTTTTCAATTGTTCAAGTTTTCCTTGCTTTTCTTCCAATTCCGGGCCTGCAGCCCTGTGCTGTATCTCGGCCAGTAGACTCCGAGCAGTGTCCAATATCTCTTGCAGCTGCTTGGGTCGCTTCAATTTAATGTGACCATGCTTGTAACCGTCGTATTTCGCAAATATCTCGAAGAATCTAGCCAGAAAAGTAAAAAGTGTGAATAATGGTATTTTCGAAAGATTTTCTGCATCTACGCATATATCTACAAGGATTTACTTTGGATGACGAACTTCCACCTTCATCTTTTGCTTTGGAGTTCGGTCACCGTGTCTTATGACAGCGACAACACAACGTAATTCCATCCTGTGGCGACACAGAGATATTATTAAACATTCAAATTGTATTTTAGAATAGCGGGTGTAGAAGAACGAAATAAAAATGTACTAACATCTTTCCAAATGTTGTGGGTACGATTGGCGGGTCGTCCAATTGAAACGGAACGCTCCATGGAATATGCAAAGTAGGCGCTAATTCCCTGAGAATCATGTTTCCCAAAATCTTTGCGCAATCGTCGTAGTATTTGTTCGAATTTTTGACAAAACTGAAGCCATTCACGTCGCAGACGAACGACTGACCGTTTGCTCTGAATCAGAGAGGGAGTGTTTCCATTCACTGTGATTATCGCGGTACACTTTGGATCGGTTGTTAGAGAGTTTCCGTTTCTGTTTCTACTCACCTAAGCAAATCAAAACCGCAAACCGTTTGCTTGAAAGCTAAACATACTTTTCTACTTATTAGCTTCTCTGCGTTGCTTAGTATGACAGGATACCGAATTTCTTTTCCTTCCGAGTCTCTTTCCACTTTTCCATCCAACGCAGGACTTTTCCGGGCTTCGGCGTGCGCATAGTCGGGCCCGACTGTGTAAACTTTAACATCTGTCCCATCGGTGGGCATAAAATCTTCATAAATGTAAGAACCCGTTTTACGTACTCGAGATTCTGGCGAATACACGCTACTCCGACTTCCAATCTGTGAAACAACCGTGAAATTGTATAATTATGCCTTGTTGAACATTGACGGTGAAACTACAGAACAGCTACCTTCCTGAATAGTCTCTGGCTGCCTCCACCCGCAGATGTAGGATAATAAATGTAAATGTTATGATCTTCAGCAGACACAGGCTTTTCTACGAATGGTTTGTTAAATGTAACACCATTGACCTCCACATGATCTTCCGACTCCACCAATTCGTGATCTAAAAAAATATTTTTCTGTATAAAGTGAATCTAATTAAAGTGAAAGCCTCTCACATACGTTTTGGATCGGATGAATCTCTATCTAGAACGGCATATCTTGGAATCTCGATGCCTTCGCTGCTTAGAATAGCATAAACTCTTCTGCGGTCCTGTGACATCGTATTATAAGTGAACTCTAATCCTCGTTATTTACTCTATTTAAATCCCCGCAATTTACTTACTTGAATATCATACTGCATTGGCAGATTATTGATAATGAAGGGATTTCTAAGATTAGCATAACTTATAGCTTTGTCGAGAGGAAAACCTTTACTGTGGAAACTTATTAAACAGTCGACGATTGGCCAGTCTTCTACAGATTCCTATGTGCGTAGACTTTCATGTAGAAACGAATCGACTAATCTTTCGTTTATCTTTTCTCTTACCTTCAAGATTACTTCTTCGGGGAATACCACTATTTTAATGTATTCAAATTCTTCTAATCTCGTCAAAATTTCTTTCATCGGTTTACTCTGCGACTTCTTCGCCATCGCACAGACTCCAACCAACACTTGCTTCCCTTCTCCTTCCAAATCACTGCCACCCATGCATCCATCATCATTGCTGCACCCGTCCGACAGTTCGGCCTGAATAACAAATTTCCACCATGTAATTCGCATTAATTACTGTTATTATCATCCATACTATTCCTTTTTTTCTTTTCTTTTCTATACATTTGAAAAATGCTAATAACAACGAATTTATTAGAACAATGCAATCGTATTTGTTAGTATTTATTATATTAGATTTACAAATATATTCACGCAAACTCAAGAATGTAACTTACATTACTATCCTCTATGTAAATTCGGAATTTATGAATTATATGAAAATTTATGTTAATCATTGTGTTAAATACTGCTCACCCAATATGCTTTCAAACAGGATAAAAAACCAGGTCTGTCTAGAGTGTTTTCTGTGTAATTCTCATGCAGTCTTGATTCGCTATTCATTCTATTATATATGTGTTATTTTACTTTCCATGCAATTAGTTGTAAAAGTTATAGATCGACCAGAAGCATTATTCCCTATGTAAAAAGGGAAACATAAATGGAATCTAAAAATTATACTTTTAAGAAAATATAGTATCCGTTCGACAATAAAATTAATAAAAGAAAATCATGAAACAAATATATATATCACTTCGAATTGTTTAATTAAAATATTCGATGATTTATTAATTTATAATTTCATTTAAAATGTAATTTATACCTATATATATATATATATGTATAAACTAATAAAACTAATAAAAATTTAGCAAAATGACTCTATGTTCAACTACTTTGTAGTTCTTCTAGTCTTGAAAGATCACTAGTCGGATAATCGTATGCTTAATCGAGAACAAGTCCGCGCAAACATACTCAAAACTCTTTGCTTAAAGATAAAGGAAGAATTGTGTCATTAATAAATCCTATTTTACACAGTTTATGTTACCATAAAATTGCATCGCTCGAATATTTTGTACGATATAATATAAGTTTTATTTTGTGCAATAAGTTAGAGAATAAATTTTTTAAAACCCTGTAGTTCCTCTATGTTTAAATATATTTACAATATATTAGTGATAAATAAGCATAAGTGAAAAAAGCAGTGTAAAAAACATTTAATAGAAAAGAAAAAGAACATAGCAACTCTACCATCATTTGCCAATATGGTTCTGCTTCGTTATCGCTATCAAAGATGTAAACATCGGGAACCGTAGTACATGAAGGCAAATTTATATTTTCCATTATTGATCTCGGTTCAAATCGTTCACAATTACGTAGATATACATATGTATACAAATAGAAACGTATGTTCTTATCTAAATAATGTTACTAAAACATAGTACATGTACAAACAACAACCAGTAGAATACATTGCTTGAAAGAAAATGACAATACACTTAAAAGCATTGATCTCTAACATACTTCCTATTTGTCTTCAAGAATGCAGCTACTAAAAACAATATTACAAAAGTATATTTTATTTATAATATAAGTATAATAAGTTTAGATTAAAGACAACGACCTTCTATTTTGATTCATAATGATCATACAATAAACACACAGAGCACATTAATTGCACATTCGTTCACTAATCTTCTCAAGTACTGTTGATAACAAATATTTACCGATTAAGATTACAACGTGTATAGAAAAAACATTGATCGTGTAAAATGTGATAATTACGTATTATACATGCTTTTAAAGAAGAATCCAAAATGCATCTGGTATAGGCTTTATTTATAGGCCAATTTATTTTTAGACTAGCAACAGCTAACAAGTATTTTTCGTTTTATAAATTACCAGATTATTCGCGAGTAATCGAAAAAGTAGATCAATTAAGCAGCAATGAAAGTATCGTAGCATTTAGTTATGATAGGTGTTCACTTTTTTTTTTAAAGAAGATAAATTGGTTAAGAAGTGTTATATAAACGTGCTATCTTAATGAAAACAAATATAGTCACAAGTGTACAGAATAACTTGCTCATATATATACCATGTATAAGTGTATTTTTGATATAGCATAAATGGAAAATGTCTTTCCTTAATTATTATCATCTCTCTGATAAAGAATTTATTCGCATTAAACACCTATAGATAACATAGACTCTTCATGCATTGTCAATCTTGTGACAGTAAAAAGTATCCTAAAGTAGACTTTGTAGACATAAATCATCCAATATTCATCAAACAATTTTTAATGAATTATGCAAATAAATAATAAAGAAAATACAAATGTGCTATATACATGTATGTACACTAAAAAAACTAAATAATGAAGTAATGTTTATTTAAGTTCTAGTATCGGTAATATTAAATACTCTTCGTTGAAAGATTCGTTGAATGGTTTAGTTGATTGAAAATGATTAATTATACAGATGACATATTTTGTTAAATAAAATAAGGCTTACTCTTTTCGATGAACGATATATAGAAGAAGCAACAGGACCCACAAGGGTTGGTTGAACTGTATTTAAATCCCCTACATAGAAAATTGGTCGACTGGCATTCCGTAGACCCTGTTAATAAATCAGTGTTTGAGTAAAATAATCTTCCACTTTATAAACAAATAGTGTTCCTGCTTACCTGATAACCATGTTCCAATTCAGTGTAAGACATGTCAGAACAGGGTTCATTGAGGAAAAGAAAACAGCTCAGCTGTGATTCAAAGAATTTACTATAATTCTGAAACAGATACACACACTAATCATTTAATTGAACCACAAGGAAAACATGCCATTCATTTCTATTTAGTATAAATAATTTCGTTGATATTACTTGCATCGTAAAGTTTTCACGTTACAGTGTAACAATAATATACATTACCAATTATCGTCTTACCGTTTATTAAATTTACGTATGTTTACCACTTATTTAGTAGGATAATTGATACATGTAATTTATTTAGCTGAAAGAATATAAGGTAACCTCAGTGAAGAAATTACGTTTAATTCTGCATAAAGATCGGGTTCTAAAGAATATGTTTTTTGAAAGAAAAAAAGTGAAACATTTCACGTATCAAATAAGAACTAAATATTGTCAAAAGTATCACGATTTCATGTTACGACGCGAATTGACATCTGCTTATTTAACTGAACATCAATAAAGATCCCATCGATAGGTACTCTCGGCTAAACTTACCAATCTCACTTATTTACAAATTAATCTACAGTCTCAGCTTTATGTATGACAATAAAGATTTAATAAATATTTTCATCTGTTTATTTGATTTTGAATTCTTATCAGAGTTCCTCAATTTTTGGACATCTTGTCAAACTTAAATCTCGATTCCTCGTATCGTTGAGTCACGTATCCGGTGAACACGATGAATCGATATAAATACATAATAGGCTGATAGGTACGGAATTTATTAAACAAGTTCTTTCCGAATTATAGATTAACACTTAAAGTGTGTAAATAGGCACATTTGATATTTATTTCTTTTTATTATTAACACTTTACATTTACACAATGGGTGTTATAAATAATAGTAAGGTACAGGAATATAAATAGAGGTAGAGGAATTTAACTTCATTCAAAGTTCATTTATAAAATTTTATTGCATATTTACATCGCAGTAATTTTGCACGAATGCATAACAAATTTTATGCGATTGCTACAGCGATAGTACTTAATTGAGCAACATAATGGTGGTTTATGTCACGTATATACGTATGTAACAAAATTAATGGTTAAAAGTGTAATTCGATAAGAGGTGCGCTATACAGTAAATGTAAATTACTTTAATAAAACAACGCTATCTTGTTTAAAAAGTTACAAATCAGTACAGTCAGACGATTTCAATCAAACATTTGATCCAATGTTTGTTCTTGGTGTTAGATCTGAAAATTCTGTTTCGACTGCTTGTTTATTCTGTTTGCATTTTTTTTCAAATCTTTTGATACGAGGTACATGTACGAATTTTAATACTAACAACAATTATTGTATAACTATTTAGCAATAAACGAAGAAAATATGTACAATGTTTAGAATTCTAAGACTTACAAACTGTTGTTGCACTTGCAAAATTAAAATGTTAACAATTCAATAACAAATCATAGACAATTTCATGTCTTTTACCAGTCCCATAAATACGAACAGTAAAAATTTTGAATAAATTTTCATTGCATATTGCTAGTTAATATCGCGTGTACTATGTATCTGGATCTACAATATTCTATAATAAACAATATTTGTCTTTACAAAACTCAAAGATTTACATATATTATTTGCATAATGTATATACATTACTTATGAACTCTAATAGATAAAAGATATACATATAAATATTGCTCGTTAAGTATGATGTATAAATAGTTTACGAAAAATTATAAAAACTTAATTATCGAAACGTACAGTTTCCAATCATATAAATGTGAAAATTTGTATGCAAAAATTGTACTAGTACCTTATGCGTTTAAATATTACTAATGGCAAAAGACTGCTCGTTATTCAAAGACGTTTCTCTGAACCAAACGAATTTTGGATTTGTTTAATTTCGTCTGACCGAAGGAATGATATTTATTTCCTATTTGCTTTCAGCCTGTGGCTAAACATTAGACGTCATTGCGATTTCATTGATACAAGTTTACGTGCACGTGCTCGAGCTTCTGTGCGAATATTCGTATACTCGAACCAGAGAATATTAGGAATTAATGTTGTATCACGTATCAGTAGGTACTCTGATATCCGCCTAAAATTACATTATGATATTATAATCTTTAATTCGTAAATTGTAAAAAATTTTCAATATGGACATTGTTACATACCATGAAACAATATAAGGAAAAATTGGTATAAATACTACATGCATTATTAGAAACCATATTATGCCCAATATAATTCCTATGAGCGCACCATACAGGACTTGAGAAATAGAATGGTATAATAAATAAACCCTACTGTACGTCACTAAAAGAGAAACAATTATACAGGCAGCTATAGTAGCAATTCTCCAGAATCTTTCCGAGACGCTGCTATTACTGTTATGATGCTGCCTGAAAATAGGAAAACATTAAAGACTAGTTTTTCTGAATATTCATAGATAAAAATCATGGATTACCTGATGCATATAAAAAGTGTTGCATATGCAGCAAAAAAACCACATAAATTGTGCATGCATCGACGGCATACCGTATTCAACAAAAACAGCATCGCGTCTCATTGGTCTTGCTTCGCGAATTGTATGTTTCAATACAAAATTTATAAAGTCATTTATTATAATACCACTAAAAAATGTGATCTATAAACACAAAAATAACAATGTAATTTCAGTTGTAAATTGACAGTATTAAAAGATATTTATTCTTACTTACCGTTTGCAAGTCTCTTCTAAATAAGATCAATGTTACAAAACCAGCTATAATAGCAAATGGTGCTAAACTTATTAGAGCTAAGAATTTTCCAAAAAGGTCACCTGAAAACATAATAATTACATTCGAGAAAGTGGATAAAAAATGTGACAAAAATACACAATAATACAAAACATTGTTCCAACAACTATAACATTCATCAATAGTTGAAAATTTATAGCTAAATACTTTCAACAAGTGTCTTTTCAACTATATTATAAATTGTTCATTAAATGTTATGCATGTGTAAATTTCTGTGATAAAAAAACTAATTTTGTGGTTAGCGCACAATCTGAAAAATACAAGCTAAATTCTAAATGAAAAAATTTTAGGAATACCATTCAAATAATAGTTATTCTAAAAAAAGGAAAATAAAAGTATTAATCATTGAAATTCACGCGTATACTAAAAGTAATCGAATGTTATATAAATTTTGTTAGAATATTGAAAGGTACTTGCCCTGGGGATACTCGACTAAAGTAAGAGACAAAGGAATCCATTCTGTCTTTTGCATAGTATCCTCAAAACGTCTATTAACTTCGTGAAATGACTCGTTGTCTAACGATGCCATGTTATCGAAATTTTTGAAGTGACCATAACTCGAACAACTCACCGCGCAGCAACAATCATGGAATCCACAGAGTATGTAAATAGTCCTAGTGGCACAGCAGTACCTCAGCTATCAGCAAAGAGGATAATAAGTTCTGTACATATACAATACAAACATTTTATGTATGAATCTACAATGAATAAATAAAGAAAATGTAATAAAAAAGCATATCTGCGTATACATTTATTGAATCACCAATTTTTCCCGAAATCCCGTTGAACTTGTTGTAGAGTTGTACTACTGATTTCCGTAAAAATGTACACCCGTCTAACTTGTCRTTGAGTTACTGTACTGATTTGCAATTGCAAAAATAGCAAAACTTTGAAAAACAGAAATTCCTGGTGGCGCCATCCGTGGCAAAAGGCTGAAACTGGTAGATAAACGATACCGACGCAGAAGTGCAGGCTAAATTGTTGGTGGCGCCATCCGTGGCAAAAGACTGAAACTGGTAGATAAACGATACCGACGCAGAAGTGCAGGCTGAATTGTTGGTGGCGCCACCCGTGACAAAAGGCTGAAACTGGTAGATAAACGATACCGACGCAGAAGTGCAGGCTRAATTGTTTGTGGCGCCATCCGTGGYMAAAGYYYRAAACTGRTAGACAAATRATAYCGACRCRGAASATTKCARSYTGMAMTGTTCYGYGTCGRTATYATTTGTCTAYCAGTTTYRRRCTTTKRCCACGGATGGCGCCACAAACAATTYAGCCTGCACTTCTGCGTCGGTATCGTTTATCTACCAGTTTCAGCCTTTTGTCACGGGTGGCGCCACCAACAATTCAGCCTGCACTTCTGCGTCGGTATCGTTTATCTACCAGTTTCAGTCTTTTGCCACGGATGGCGCCACCAACAATTTAGCCTGCACTTCTGCGTCGGTATCGTTTATCTACCAGTTTCAGCCTTTTGCCACGGATGGCGCCACCAGGAATTTCTGTTTTTCAAAGTTTTGCTATTTTTGCAATTGCAAATCAGTACAGTAACTCAAYGACAAGTTAGACGGGTGTACATTTTTACGGAAATCAGTAGTACAACTCTACAACAAGTTCAACGGGATTTCGGGAAAAATTGGTGATTCAATAAATGTATACGCAGATATGCTTTTTTATTACATTTTCTTTATTTATTCATTGTAGATTCATACATAAAATGTTTGTATTGTATATGTACAGAACTTATATTCTAAACATTTATAACAAGAATGTTGACTGGCTCAGAAAGGTAATTCTGAGTATGCTCCGTCTCTGTCTACAATATATCGAAAAAAGTGATGGCAGAAAAGACCCCGGGCGTGAGCACGCTCATATCGTCATATCCTTTATATATATAAAATATATAATATATATATATACATATATGTATTGATACTTGGGAATTTTCGATTTGCGAAACTGTTTTTTGATAAAATTGACAAACTCTATTAGAATTTATTGAAATTTCAAGTGTATTTGATTTTGATAAAATTTTTACTAGTATAAATTAATGTATACCTTTGCGATAGATTGAAATTTCTTTTATTCATTCGAGTACAATTTATTCATTTTTGGCTAGTGATATAAAAGTTACCACTTGCGAACAGTTTGTCCAGTTTCTGTGTACAAGATGCGTGCGTTTTCACATTTCACGGTACGCAAGAAGCGGGAGAGATAGTAAATCGGATACATTGATACATAAATAGTTGCATGTTCGTTTACTTGCTCGGTGTTTGCTTCCTGTACGTGGTATGAATTGTGGTCATGAATTTCTGTATTCGTGCGATATTTCGTGTATTCTTTAAAACGTATTGAAAAAGTTGCATCTATCTAACGTTTGACAACGATCTGTTTATCTGCGTCTCTTACATAGACACTTTTCAGACTATAATGAGTTAATGTTTTAGGTAACGTACGAATATTTCTACACTGTATTACGCTGTGAATGTTATTGGTATTAATTTTGCATAACATTCTCAAGATTAGATATAATTGTACGTGTGTTTATTCATTCGATTGCGCATTTACTGCGTTTATAGCGTGTATAAGTACGCTGAATGCAACAGAATAAATGCTTCAATAAGATTCACTTAATTTTAAACTTCTCAAAAGCATTCACAGAAGAGATAAGCTTTTATGTAAATCTAAGTTTCAAGGAACAGTCCAGCTATCAGATTATTGTACTGAATTTTATCACTTGAATGATAACATTTCTTAGATTCTAGTGCTATTTTTTTCTTCCCTTGTACGTTTTAGAAATTTTATTATATCGTGTTTGTTATATTATTTGCAGGTTATACGCTCGGGATGCTAAATGATACTTCGTAAAACACATGGCAGACCAAGACGCTACAAATTATCATGCACTCTGTGCAAACGATAAAGACGAAATTGAAGGTCTTAACGAGAGATTGTTACAGTTATTATCTGCACAAAAAGTTTCGTCGCAAAATGTTGGAAACGACACGTTACATACACTGAGCGACACCAGTACCAATAATGGTAGTTTTAGATATGAAACAAAAGCGTCTACTCGGCCATTGTTTAATCAACACAAACACGATTGTTCCCATTTACATCATGAGAGTCTGATCAATTTGCCAACTTTACCAGCATATCTACCACCTATCGGAGTATTTTGGGACATAGAAAATTGTCATGTTCGTATTACCTTGCCGACAAATAATTAATTAATTAGCAAAAGTATTTGTGTACATTTTAATTGTAACACGTACGTTTATATCAGGTTCCTAAAGGACGATCTGCTATAGCAGCAACACAAGTAATTAGAGATAAATTTTTTAGCGGTTACAAAGAAGCAGAATTTATTGTTGTTTGTGATGTTCTGAAGGAGACTAGTCAGGTTGTGAAAGAATTAAACGATGCTCAGGTAAACTTATCAAACGTATCTGTAAAAAATTTCTATTATCTGTTCTACAGAAATTTTTGAACTTCTTCACTATATATACCAAGGATAACGTTATTATACGCATTAGGTTAATTTAATACACGTTTCTGGAAGCTGTAAGAATGCTGCGGACGAAAAGTTAAAACAGTCCATAAGGAGGTTCGCGGATATACACGGAAGTCCAGCAGCTGTGATTTTAATATCTAGCGATATCGATTTTGCTGCTGATCTCAGTGATTTACGTTACAGAAAAAAAATCCATGTGATACTTATACATATGAAGGATACTTCCAATGCGTTAATTCTCTGTGCCAATGAGCATTATGAATTTTCAGAACTTATGGAATCACTGCCGTCCAGTACTCTAGAGGTAAAAGGTTCAATAATATATGCTAGGTCCTACCAGTCAGTGTAATAAGGGCCTATCTTTATTTTTTCCTTTTATCGCCAAATTTTTTTCATTATACAATAAACTGCTTTTCCTAAGTTTTATGCTTTCTGATTTTTTTTTTAGTTTTGAACACTGTGAGTTTCTCTCTGTCGATTTGTTTGTCTTTATTAATATTTCTGTTGCTACTAACACATGTGTTTTTGCATGGTAAACGAAATTATTAGTGTTCCCGAGATTTTTAACTTTTTAGTATTTTGTAAAATTCGTGTTCCTTACAGGTTACTGCATTTTATTATCTTCTAGTTTATAATCTTCCTAAAGATCAAGATGTTTCGTCCATTAAACGTCGCCTTAAACAATTATCAGAAAACTGTGGTGGACGTGTAATAAAAGTCCAATCAAGTAATGCAGTTGTACGTTTCACTTCGCGAATCTTAGCAAAAAGGTATATATTTTTTATGCGTTAATCAATACTAAATGTTGGTTTATACATACTTGTGCAGTACCATTCTGTGAGTTTCTTATCGTTTTTTCATTGAATTGCAACGCGAGCAATAAACAACGTTGGTATTACGGCTCGGGTTTAAAGAGGCCGCCTTTTGTAGCACCAATCACCTATTAGTAATTACCGATATTCCATTGGACTATCTGGTATTAAGAAAACACCTACTTTCCGAGTAGTAGGGACAAACATATAAATAAGATAGATTTTAAACTGTGAACAGCAATGTAACGAACATAGTGGTACTATAGAAAGATTATAATTTAGATTTGTACAACGTATTTGTTTCATTTATGTACATTGTGTTGTTACCGTTGAAAGTTATTATCCGATATATCGTTATTATTTATCGTTTTATTTTGTGTGTATTACAATGTTGACTCGATCCAATGATTTTATTTATATACAAGGTAAGTTGGTAGCGTACATGTATATTAAAATACAATATTATGTATTTTAAAGTGACTAGGAGAATCCGTTCAAATATATTGTACATAGGTCCCAAAAGGCAATTAACTGAATTTCGAATTTATATCATAAATATAACATGTTCTGTGTCCTCCAAAGGTCATTTATAGACAAATTTGATTATCTTCTGTAGTGGAACCTTGTAATTACAGTTACTCAGCATTGCTCAATAACAACGTGGCTTTTTTTGTTAGGGCTCAGAAACATATGAATAGAAAAATTGTCCTTGGTTCGGAAATTTCGGTAAAATTGCTGAGTAAAAGTGAGAGTTATTTTCAAAAATTTCAAGGTAATTTCTTTCGATATTATATCTCAATATGTTGATATATATGATACATGTTAATAACATAATGATTTATGATCGCAGGAAACGTTACAAACAGAAATCGTGCAGTGAGTGAATCAGAAATTGCAATTAGTTCGTCAAAACAAATGTATAGTGCGAGTACTTCGGTAACGGGTGGAAGAACCCTTCAAATTCCACATTATCAGTCATCGTCTCCAGTTCTTGGAACATACGCTTCAGCCTGGAATGCTCATTGCGCTCCCGTCTCTGCTCCGCCAGGGTAATTCTATACACCGCATCCAACGCTTTACTTGCCTTATCTATTTTATTTGTAAGCCAACAAGTTATTTCGAGTGGCATATATTACCAGCTAACTTCTTTTTTTTGGAGATTATTAATCGAAAGAAAATGTATTAAACTGTGTTTAGATATAGCATGGTTATTCAAACAAAATCTAGTAACAAGTTCCCAGTAGTTAATAATAAATGTATTTAATAATAAGCAATCTTTCACTAATGATGATATCCGAGATAAGAGCCTTCGAGTCGCAAGTAGATGAATACTATTGTCCTTGCTGATTCGGGCAATGAGATTTTGAGAACTTTGATCTTATCTGAATTGTCATTACAAAAGATTACAATACAATTCATCAAAATATTTTTCTTTCATCTGTTATATTTACCCTTTACAGGATGATCCAACAACCGTCAATTTTCGTTGGGAGACCATATTCGAGTAATAATAATGTAACTTTTAATAGAGCCTATAATGAGCTTTCAAGGGTCCAATCTCCATTATTTTGGCAACTCTCTGGTTCACCACAATTTGGTCATATGTGGGAGGAGCAGTATAAAGTATGTAGAATTTTTTATATCGTTTTCAGAAGTGTAAACGTTCACAATGTTTGTAGTAATCGATTTTTACTAATATTTTAAAGGTAGAGAAGAAATTACTTAGTAGAAGAATTCATATTCCGCAGGCTCGGGATAATACAGTCACGAATAATGTACCCTCTAGAACTCCAGAGGGTTTGAGGCGTATACGTGGAACACACAATTCTTTTATTCAACCTCCAGAGTGGACTGGATCACGACAGCAACATTCTCAGTTAAATGTTTCAGCGAATTTCAACGGAAACGGGCACCCTCAGTCGAATTCGTTCAAACGTCGTAGTCCGTCTCCAATGTGCGATCTGCAACCGCGAGAACGAAATCAGTGGAATGGACAGGTACGAAATATATTGTAGTATGCACGCATTGTCAATGAATCAATTTCTATATACCCATTTTCATTGTTCGTCTCTTTATTTTTTAAAGAATCAACAACCTACTCCTGCATGTAACGCTAGAACACCGTCACCGTACGAAAATTCCGTACAATCAACCAGTCATCATAACAATCGTACATCTCCTTATCAACCGAGCGATGCAGAGAACGAAGAAGTAGAGGTGTTTTATTGTTTTCATTTATTTTAATTGTCATTCTTTGCGTCCTCTAGACAATTATTACATATAAGATCTTTTTGTCATTTCAGAAATTCTTCAATCCAATAAGTAGCCACAATGGAAGTTCAATGAACAACGAAACTTGCATACCTATCGAATTGCAAGTAACAAATCTAGACCAAAGTATTAATCCAAAAAAGATGAGGCACATGCTTGCCTCGATCTTTCTGGAACACGTAATGGTATTGATATTTAATATTTTTATTTTTTCTTTACGTTAGGATAACCAATGAACAACTTAAATATTTACCGTGCTTGTATTTTTCAGGTATTAAACGTCTCAATTTTTACACAGTCCGATGGTAATTTTGCTGCCAGCGTCAAAGTACCTTCTTTGTCGGATGCTCAATATGCGATTTCCCAATTACATCGACGCAAAGTTGGCTATAAACGTATTCTAATAGCGTACGCTCATAGCGGTAGAGCAAGTCCCCAGGTTGTACGCGCGCAGATCGTGATGTTGTTGCAAGAGGTACCAGGACACAAGCTTCCGCTTTTTAAATTCCGTGAAATGTACGAGAGTCGTTTCATGATTTCCATCAGCGTTTCGGAGCTGTACAAGATGAAGGATGTTTGTATCGTCACCGAGAATCCTGGTGGTAGGATGGTATCTTTAAATCCAGATCACAGAAATACCCCATCACCTTGTCTCAATACAACGGCTCAGGTGTGTATCGATGAATCCTTTAGCATTATCGAGCGTTTCAAATTATAATCAACAAATTAAGAATGATGTAAACGAAGCCGAGTTCGAGCTTTTTCAGTAATAGTAGAGCTACATCGTTGTTCCTTTTACCGTCGAAGAGCTATGACGACTGCTCAAAGCGATTAATAGTTTCTGAAATAATAAATATAACTTACTTGTAGCAAATGCATCGTATACACGAGATCAAAGAGGAATGTTTCGTTTTTAGGAAGAACAAGTGGAACTACCATACTGTACCATTCATATGATAAAACCATGGTCGGATAAAGGATGGGCCGAGCAGAAAGTAGCGTCGCTTCCTAATGTAAAAATTTCTTTAAAAGTTCTTGATTCGCGTATACATCAATTACTAAATACTCACAACGGAAGTTTACCACTGCCTAGGTACATCATTTACAATCTTATTAATATAATGTTCGGTGCATTCAGTATCGTATCTCTTTCAATCAATCTACTCGCGATTAATTTTTCAGCTTGCCAAATTGCTATGAGGCCGAGTTCAAAGAAAAACTACAGGTAGCTGATAGCGGGGTACCTTTGGAACATTTGGTGTCCTGTTTGTCTTGCGTAGAATTGAAGCAAGGTATGGGCAGCGTTAAATATCTTATTTGGACCGGGAATCGAATTCACGATCATAATCAGGAAGGTAAGATCATTCGATCCGAATGTACATACGTACAGTATCACTTTCCTGTTCTTTAACGATAACCCACGTGCCGCATTCTTCTCCAGAAAACAAGTGTGTAAGTCCCCCACTTGCGAATCAACTAGCACTTTTCAGTCGCGAGTTGGTCGATCTTTTGAAAACTGCTCCACACTGTCAATTGCCGTTCAATCGATTTATACCAGCATATCACCATCACTTTGGGCGACAATGCAGGGTCGCCGATTACGGATTCACTAAACTTATCGACCTATTGGAAGCGCTAACACATACTGTGCAGGTAAATCAAGGAAAAAATTATTCGTTTTTTTTCCAGGTCCCTAGTTTGTAAGAGATTGAATTTAAGAAAAAGAAATATGAATTACACCACTCGTCGTTTCAGGTAATGGGCGAAGGAAACAATCGAGTGGTAACATTGTCACACCGAGCTCAAGTGCGTCGTTTTACATCGGATCTGTTAAGAGTTTTAAAATCCAAAGCCAGCAAACAAGTGGCACTATCAGAATTCCCAAGTGTTTATGCCAGAGTAATAGGTAGCTCAACGTTTTTTCATTTGTTTAAAGAATTATATTGTAATATCGTATTGTATTGAGAGCAGATAAGTAATCAGAACACTATACACAGCCAAGCCATGGGACATTGTGGATTACGGCGTTTGCGAGATTGAAGACATCCTTGGCGAAGTGTCCGAAAACACCGTTGTCGTCACAACTATCAACGATGGAGACAAAATGATAGCAATACCAAAACGGGAACAAACTGCGGAAGAGATCGAGCGAACAAAACAATTCGCTGTTGAGGTAAAATATAAATAACCAGATCTTATGGAAATAATTTTAATGAAACTACATTGATCCCTTCGCGCACAGGTTGTGGAATTGTTGCGACACGCGCCTCAATGTAGGATGCAGTTTAATAAATTTGTGCCTTCGTATCATCATCATTTTGGTCATCAATGTCGAGTGTCCGATTACGGTTTCACCAAATTGATCGAATTGTTCGAGGCCATACCGGACGTGGTCAAGATCGAGGATAACAATTCAGGAGAACGACAGATCTCCTTAACAGAAAAGGAAGGTGTGCACGTACTTTCCGAACAAATATCAAAATTAATCACACGGTCGAAAGGTTGTCTCAGCATCTCCAGCATTCCACAAACTTTTCTTCGACAGTTCGGTTACGCGTTAAAACCAGAACTGTTCGATTGTGCATCTATCCTGCAACTTATGCAGAAGCTTGGAGATACAATAAAGGTAGTTTCCACTTCAAGATTCAGATCAAGATCGAAACTCGTATTCGCTTTCAGCTTATGTTTAAGTAACGACGTTTCAACTTTCAGATAATTTATTTGGCAACTGGACCAGTAGTTGTGATGATAGATAAGTCTCATTTGCAACAATTAACTTTACAATGCCGTCGAGTATTGATGGACAAACCTGAACATAAAACGACGCTTAGACAGTTCCAACAATTGTACAGCCAGTATTATTCAAAGCAATGCAACATGGACGAAGTTAAACAAAATCAGTCTCACGTTGTTAAGGTAAGTCTCGAAACGAATGGTGCTACAAAAAAATATGCAAATAATTTCTTTACACAAGCGGTACGACGATTTTTTAGTTTACAACGGTAGACAATGAGGAATACATAGAGCTCAGTCCATTACATAGCTTTGCTTGCAACCTATATCGCGTGATGATGAATTACGGAGGGACATTGAGACTCCCACAATTTGAGACTGCATACTTGTCAACTATAGGTTCTGTCTGTAAGCCTGCAAAGTACGGATTTTCAACGGTGTTCGCGCTTTTACAAGCCTTGCCTTGTACAGTCACGATACAGTTGACACAACGTAAAAGAACAATTATACATCTAAATAAGAAACTTGCTGGTACGTAACCGACTTGTGGATATGTGGAATCGTGAAATTATTTATACGAAGAATTGTTCACATTTTAATTATGGATTTTCTCTTGTTCCGAAACAGCCGTTGGTATACCATTGCCACCCGCTTCCACATCCGCATCATCGTACCGCGACACGGACTCCAGCAACGAATCGTTCGAAAGCGATTCCTCCTACCGCGTCAATGTTTCAAATAATCCGTTGTCGTGTTCATTTAAATGGACAGGACAAGCCGCCGAAAGCCAGATTTCCTGGAAGCAATCCAACGAAACTACTCTTTGGTCCAAGGAATCCGATGCGTACTGGAAGACGTCAACGTCGAAAGATCAATTGATTAATTGGTCGTTGCAGGAGAGCGGAAGCGAAAGCTTCTTTAAGAGCTTAATGCGCACTCCGATCATACCACCCGCGTTTCCACCACCGCCACCACCACCGAAACCAGATTCTCCACCCGAGGTATTTTTCAAATATTTCATCATTCTTCTGTTCGTACGGCTGTATTTTTCATCTTATTTCATTGGTAAATCACATTCTACCGAACTCTAGGAGAACAAAGATCAATGGGAATCTTCAGTTTGGACGACTCCCACAAAGTTCATGTATCCGCATGATGAGCATACCAATGTACAGGTGAGCGAATGGGTACATTTTTCTCTGACGGTACAAACAGAATTAACGCGATTTATTTTACTTGACTATCGATTTTTTTGTATAGGTTCCTCCACTAACTCTACCTCTTTCTTGGAGTCAAATCCTGTCTGGCGATAGCGTGTCCAACTTGCTGTCACCGACGAAAAATCTGTTGCCAGCAGCTGCGAATCCTTTGAATCCGCGCACGTCTCCTTACTTTTCCTCGAAACGTAACTTGGTCGTGGCTCCTCATCCTTCTGAGCTACCGCTTCCTTCGCTGTCGTTGACTCCTAAGAAAAGTGTGTTCGCGGAGAACAGTACAAGCACAAAATTCGTTGCAGACAAGCGAGAGAAACATGCTAATAAATTAACGGACAAAATTGATTCTAAGATCACTGACAACGATAGCAGTATCGCGGAGGCTGCCGATATTGAACACGAGAAACAAAACACACCCACGAAGCAATGTACGTAGTCAGTTACAGTATTTTCCAGTAATTCTCAGTTATTCGATATAGATGCTTGTTTGTATGTCAACGTTCGTCTTTTGCAGTGTTCACGGGAAAACGTCGTTTAGCTGCTCAGTTCAATCAACCCATCGAATCATAAAAAAATGGCATATATATATATATATATACATATACATATATATATAAATATATATATATATATAGAGAGAGAGAGAGAGAGGGGGAGAGAGAAAGAGAGTTTGATAATGTACAAACGTCGTCGTGTACGTTGAAAGCGAAGAAGCTCTGGCATCGAAGCACACACACACACATACACACAAGCATCGCTAACACGCATTTCTCAGTATTGAAATGTGTGTTATTCAGGATTAATAAAGAAGGGATTTCTAGCAACGGTAAGCTGTTACACAGCGAGCTCAATACCTATACACCGTTTCCTGACTGGTAGGTACCCCTCCTTATTTATATTTGAAATATAATACTAGTAGTATATACGGATTTGATAAATACGCGAAAAAGAGCAGAATTTATTTTCAAAGAGTATGGAAAAAGATATGTATGTATGTATGTGTGTATGGATGTATGTATGTATGTATATACTATACATCTCCACACGATAATAATACCT
Organism: Lasioglossum leucozonium; assembly: GCA_028454225.1. Taxonomy (NCBI): domain Eukaryota; kingdom Metazoa; phylum Arthropoda; class Insecta; order Hymenoptera; family Halictidae; genus Lasioglossum; species Lasioglossum leucozonium. The sequence goes on along the minus strand of CM052220.1, from coordinate 4,419,298 downwards.
ATGTACTAAGTAGCTATGATTTCTAATTTGAAAAATGTGAATACGTGTGCGGCGTTTGTACCGAGTGATATGTATCGATTATACTGTGTAAAAAAATTCATGTAGCATTTTTCATACTGTGATATAGAATAGAAAGGGAGAATGCAAACGATATATAAATACATGAGGGTAAACTTAAAATTGGCAATAATTCTGCATATTTCATAGGTTTGGGCCAACTCTAATATTAATTTCAGAATTGATAATTGATAATAGTCCTGAAAATATCCTGTGTAAAGAAAAGCATACATCGCTAAAATTAATGTTCTTCTACATGCAATATTATACATATATGTATATGCAAAATACTTGATACATTTTGTTTGTCTTTAATTAACAAAACTATCTGTCGTGATGAGAATACCACTGGCCCGAACCTATTATTTATTGTAAATTATTGTTCTAAAGAATGATTTGCATTGAAAGAGTCAAGACATATTAATGAAATTGTCGTGTCTAGATATAGCGTCGTTACCAACTATAAAACTATTTGTGTCAGTGAATTCCCTTCATTATTATCTGTTTGTTTTTATATAGCACATGTGATTTTTTAAAATTGTATTACAAGTGAATGTATTTTGAATGTTTTAATGATAATTGGAGGATCTTGTATAATTCTTTGGAACGTCACACTGTCTCATTGTGTACGCGAAAGTAATTTTAAAACGCATGAAATATGAATGCACGTATTACATTGCCAAAAAGCTTAAAGTCGCAAAAATTTGAAAAGAGCATACGGTACAAGAAATCAGACTTTTATAAAATCAAATTGAGACTAACTCCTCGAAAAGATTGTAATGCGGTGACAACTAATGAAAAAAAAAACTGTTTTATTGAGAATAAGACAAAACGTAAGACTCTGTAAAATGAATTGTATCGATCAGATCACAGAGCATTTACTTTTAAAACGTCGGTACTATTTTATTAAAATATTTTGCGTTTTCAGTTTTGAATGAGAACAATTTGAGAGAAAAAGTAATAATGTTGGCATTCGTTATGCTGAAACGGTACATTACTGGTAGATTTAAAGACATAACGCGTGATGGTAACAGGAAAGATTGCTCCCTAAGAGTTACACGTAAATGATCTTGTTGATCTCATATTTTATTTTAATTATTAAGGGATTTGTTCGATTGAAAATAAAGTATATGTACAGTTTCGCAGCCGTAAGGAAGTCCAAATCGTGTATTTGCTGTAACCAAGAGACACGGAAATTGCCACTATGTCATCGTAATTTGGAGTGGTTACATTGCTTGAAAATGAAAAAGAAAATAAAAAGGAAAAAGAGTAACGATGCGATATATCAATCAATTTCATAATATTAAAATTTACGATTCGTTAATCGACAATCATGTATTAGTATTTTTATGAGACTTCCCGGTATCCTGCGATCATTAATCGGTATCTATTAATTTATACGAATTATACGAAATACTTTTGTTACATGTTATATTTATTACGTAAGAATCGATTCTATTGTATTGTATATTTACGCAAAAGCTAGTGATAATTTTTATTTCGCTTTTTCTTTTTTTTTTAAATCGAATGAATCTGATACAATTACGATTTTCTATTAGTCGTGTAAGGTATGTTTTTTTTATATCCTTTTAATTTATTCTTTTAAATTTGTAATATTACCCTACTTAACTTACGTTTCTGTAAGTATATCTATTGCTTTATATGTGCATTCGGTAATAACATTCCGACTAATAGAAAATTCAATTGGTCTGTATGAAGGAAATGTTGATGAAATACATAAAGCATTGTAAAAAAACAATTGTATCGGAAAGTTTTATTGTAATAACGAACGTAAACAAAATTGTAAAGTGAAATCTTCGATGGAATCAATGGAATCTTCTGAACAAGTATTTAATAAAATAATTTGTTATACATGTACAATAAATATCGATGTTTTTATATGCTGTTGAAATAGGAAACAAATAAAAAGAAAACTACCAGAACACATGTAGAACGAGAAATATTGGTTACAAAAGACACGAAAAGTATGGTTTTGGATACTTTATAAATTAATTTATTTGGCTCGTTTTATCGAGTCGCTATACAATGATGTAAACGCAGATTTTCTCTTCAAATGCGCTATACGTGTTACATCGATTAATTATCTACAAAACTGAATATTATTAAGTGGAAAGATAATTTTCTTTCATACCGCTTCCAACGGGTCCGTGACGTCTTTCCCAGATCATACGATGCTTTTGTTTCATGAAAGCGGAACGCACATTGCAGTTAAAACCAAGGTCTCCATCTGTGTTTTTCAAAAAACATTTATATTAAATCATATGTACAATGCTTTTTACGGAATCTTTAATTATAAAATCTTACATTTTATGAAATAGGCTGTGGCAGCATCATCGTATGTTTTCCTTAAATGTTGGCAAACTTCTTTGTCTTCGTAGTTCTCCCATGCACAATGTTCATATCGATCTCTTAATATAGTCAAGATCTCCTCGTCGACCATTCTAAAAAGAAACTTTACTGTACAGACTGCTTCTATAAAGTTTTTTACTTGCAACGAAAGACTCCCACTCTGTTTTTTGATTGTTTAAATGCTTGGAAAAAACAATTGTAAAACAAATCAATACATTTTAACTGGATCGAGAATCTTCCTTTGACAATTTATAATTCTGAAAGCACTGTATTGGTTTTCATATGAACGTTAAGAAAATTGTTATTACTTATCACGTTGAAATTGATAATTTGCCTCAACGAAACAAATTAAATCTCGTTCATGACATGTATCAATTGTTGGAACTCGACGGAATTGCTGATGGTACCAAGGATATTTCTTCTGATTTGGCTCGACAATTTTTTCTGTTAAACGTAAAGGATTTACATAGTCATTATTTCATTCTGTACTTGTTTTAATAATAACATAACCAACTGTCTGATTAGATAATACCTCGGACAAAGGTGGCTGGTCCATCTAGAATGTAAATCAAGGAGTGTACAAATCGGCTGAATTTATTCGGATTTTCGTCCATTTCTTTGCGATCGATATGTATAAAGGGCCAAGATAACGATGTAATTTACCTGAAAAGATTTGATTTAAGCAATTTAAGTTACAATCACAGAACCCTAGGTCCAAAGGCTGCGAAAGAGGCGCTTTAAAAAAGGCCCGATTGTTTGGATTGGTTGTTACGAAGAGTACACGTCGTACACGTCAGACCTGTTAAGAAATTACAACGATTATTGTGCACATTTCATTTGGATCTTGAATGAATTTTTAAATCGAATAAATCGATTTTTATCAATTTAATTTCTATTTCTAATAAACTACTTAGTCCATAAAAATTAGTTGAATAAACATCTGCAATCTGGTCTCTAATTTTTTTTTTTCTTATTAAATATGAAATAATGTTTATAAGCGGCAAACAATGTCTGAAAAATAATTTGTTTGAAATACATCGACAAGTACATATATAACAATTTATTTTCAATTTCACCGGATTTCTCCTGAACCTAGAGAATTTTTGATCGTTATGTTGTGAACCTGACCCAGTCCCGAAGGTATAAAAGCGACTTTAACGGAAGTGATCCTCCATTTTCTTCGTTGCGAGCATCATGGTAAGTACGTTTTACGTATCGTCGGAAATTCAACGCGTCTTAAACTGATTATTTTCAATTCTCAATTTCCCTCAAGCTATAGCTAATACTTTCGTTAAATACTGCATAACATAACTGTTACCGCGGTATTAGTTTTTAATTTGTATTTGAGAACTATTTGTGCAAGCAAGTAATAGATAGAGACCACGTGTTTCGCGTTCAATGATGATTCTAGATGTGTACAGTTTATGGTTTTACCTGAACAACCATGAGGATAATTCTAGGGCGGTCTGATTTCTGAATAATTCGAACATTGAATTTGTTGCGTTCGTTTCGCGAATTTAACGAAAGATTTTGTTTCATTGTACAGTCGCACAGAAAGTTCAGCGCACCCCGCCATGGGTCTATGGGATTCTACCCCAAGAAGAGGTCTCAGCGTCATCGTGGCAAAGTAAAGGCCTTCCCCAAAGATGATCCCAGCAAACCGGTGCATTTGACCGCGTTCGTTGGATATAAGGCTGGTATGACCCACGTGGTCAGGGAAGCTGATCGTCCAGGATCGAGTGAGTAATCATTTCATGCGATCGCGATTAGGATTAGGATGTCTAACAAATTGTTCTGTTAGACAATGTTTGGCCGCATGCTTGCACTTTCCAAATTTGAAATAACCGACACGATAGCCTCAGTTCGATAGATGCAGAAATGCGTCGGTCGACTTTGGTTGTGGTTCAAGAGCTGCTTGATATTGTGCAGTAAGATCTTTACCACAGCGTCGGAGAGTAGCTCTATGCCCTGCGTACGCAGCGAGCAAGGAGGCACGGCATATTCCATAAACTCTTGACAATCCATTGGGTGATGATCATTGAGACAAACCATGCCTGGCACAGTCTTCCATTGTTTATAAATAAATGTTGCTCGTCTCGAACGTGTATCGTTTCTGTTCCCCTAAATGTATCGTTTGTGTTTTGCAGAGGTGAATAAGAAGGAAATCGTAGAAGCCGTCACAGTCCTCGAGACACCACCCATGATCGTGGTCGGTGTAGTGGGTTACATAGAAACTCCACACGGTCTACGTGCTCTCACCACAGTTTGGGCAGAGCATCTTTCGGAAGGTTGTCGTAGAAGGTTCTACAAGAACTGGTAAGAAATTACTCTCAGTTTTACAATGTGTTCACAATTCCATTGTAATGCCGTTGTACAACATACTAAAGTAATCTGAAATCAGCTCTCCGCTCATTTCGAAGAGAGTAAATATTTGGATTTAACCGCAAAGAGATGCACTCCTTGAATGGTTGATCTAAAAATTGTGTACAGTCTCCGCTCGATACGAAGAGACTGACACGTTACAGATGGCTACTGATTTCGATCCACAGAGAAAGACAGCCATTACGATTACTTTTCTGCAGGTACAAGAGCAAGAAGAAGGCATTTACAAAGGCTTCAAAGAAATGGCAGGATAATCTTGGTCGTAAATCTATTGAAAACGACTTGAGCAAAATCACTAAATACTGCAAAGTTGTGCGAATTATCGCCCACACGCAGGTAATTTTCAAAACTGAAAATTATTTTCGATGTTGTGTACATGTAAGATTACGTAGGTGTTCGATGCTTAATAAAAATGTGTGCTCTTTGTTTGTGAATAGATGAGATTGTTGAAGCAACGCCAGAAGAAAGCTCACATTATGGAGATTCAACTGAATGGTGGAACCATCCAACAGAAGGTTCAGTGGGCTCGTGAACACCTGGAAAAGCCTGTGCCGATTAGCAATGTCTTTGCTCCGGATGAAATGATCGACGTGATCGGTGTCACGAAAGGAAAAGGATACAAAGGTTGGTTCGATCGATTATTTGTTCAGATATCTTGTAATCATAGTTCTGGACTATATGATGAGAACGCGAAATGTGTATCTATCTGATTCGATTGAAGATAATATTCGTGCTGCCTTCCTACTGAAGTTCTTTGCTATGAACGCATTTATTAACTTTCACTAGCGCAACTTGGTCTTTTTCTCTACGCGATGGATATATGAAAAATACGACTATATAATTTCAGGTGTCACGTCCCGTTGGCACACAAAGAAATTGCCACGTAAGACGCACAAGGGATTGAGGAAAGTTGCTTGTATCGGTGCTTGGCATCCGAGCCGCGTGTCCTTCACTGTTGCGCGTGCTGGTCAGAAAGGTTACCATCATCGTACCGAAATGAACAAGAAGATCTACAGAATCGGTCAAGGCATTCACACCAAAGACGGCAAGGTATATATGCCTATGTAATTCTTCGAATTTGCCTCGTCCCTACGTTACTCTTTTTTTGTGAAGATTAACAATCGCATACGAGGCGAATAGAAACGTTCTATGTAGTCATAGTGCCTAAAGACGTATACTTATTACGTTTTAGGTCTCCCAAAGCATACGACACTTTACATACCTTTACCTCGCCTACCGCGAAAGAACCGATTTTTAAATAACATATTTACCTCCTTGTTTTAGATCGTGAAGAACAATGCTTCTACGGAGTACGATCGTACCGAAAAGACGATCACTCCCATGGGTGGTTTCCCTCATTATGGTGAAGTGAACAATGACTTCGTTATGATCAAAGGATGTTGCATGGGACCAAAGAAACGTGTGATTACTCTGCGCAAGGTAACCGATTGCAATTGCAATTCTTCTTGAAATATTCTCTGTTGTTCACCGTGATGAATAAGTAAAGAGCCAAATATTTACAGTTTATGAACCTGCAATGATATTTAATGATAGGACTGATACGTACGATAGAATACCAACAGATACATTACGTTTCAATGCGATTACAACATAACGAATATATACTTTTACAGTCTCTGTTGGTGCATACCAAACGGTCCGCGTTGGAGAAAATCAACCTTAAATTCATCGATACCAGCTCCAAGTTTGGACATGGTCGCTTCCAGACCGCTGCTGACAAAGCTTCTTTCATGGGTCAACTCAAGAAGGATCGCATTCGTGAAGAACAAGCTAAAGCTACAACTTCTGCGCCATCAGCTGCAGCTGCACAATAAACATTTTCTTCTTTGTACGCTGTACGAAGTGGATAATAAAATGTCTTTCTAAAACAAATGTACTGTTTTATTTTTACTTTATAGAAAATAATGTTTGACACTCGAAATTATAAAGATTGTTATTTGAGACAATGCAACGATTATCGAGGCTCCATCGTAAAACAAGCTTGAAACTTCACATTTAAATTAGTTACACAACTTGAGCGCCAGTCCAGGCGCATCGATAAACTTGCAATACGCAAGTGTTGAAAAAGTATTTCATCGCGAATGTAAATTGCAAAATAACGAAGAATCGCGTTCGCACGTTTCAGGTGTAAACCTAGACTCTTCAATTGCAATATTCAATCAGATAAAGCTTTCTATGTTACGTTCAAATATTGCCGCGCTTTCAAAATTTTTCGATTCGTCGGGCACACCGTTCCTCCTTCCTTATTTATTCAGAGGTCTATAGAAAGTGAAGGAAATGTGTACAATAGTACTATACGTAGACGCAAAAAGTAACTGCAACGCTTTCTCTAAGTTTAAGAATTGCTTGAGGATTCCGAAATTAGAGGAGCCAAATGTTGCACGAGCAGACTCCAAGAGCTCTTGTTCTCGCTGCAATTGACAGTAAACTGTCATCTATTTTCAATCGCTCTCATCCTATATACCGTATACCGTATGCATATGCAATATGCAATAATGCAATTGATGGCGATGGTAGATGGTAGTCGTACGCTGTACTCGTACTCATGTAAATTTTGCAACAAAGAAGGGGTTAAACGTCCGATCACTTAACGCGCATGCGCTGTCGTGAATCTGTGATTACCGGACGGACGATCGCCAGTCATCAATCGGTGATCTGTCATTTGCTTGTTGTCCTGTTTTCCGCGATTCTTTTCCTGCTCGTGTTTCGAAAGTGGACCGATTGATGTATTTTTAAAATAATTTCCGTTCGAAATAACACCGGCTAACTCAATTCGAAACGATCGATATAAACAAGAAACGAAGAAACGTCGAAGCGAAGGAGGTCTGCGTATCTATCTGTTAAAAAACTGCAGATTTTGCCATGACGACAGAGGACAAGTTTCACGCGGCTGTTAATGTGATCAGGAGTCTGCCAAAAAAATGGTAAAACTTTCATCCACGGTCCTGAATGATTTTTTAATTGAACCTCTCGCTGCGTCAACGTGTATTGTGCATTCTGTTTTCTTCGAGAGTTTTATCTCCGTCAGCTCGATTCCTTCGTGCACAGAATGCAAAACACACTTGTTACGAGACACGATCGCGTATCGTGTATGCAGTTCGTTACTTCATTTTTTTTTTCTCTTCGCGGAAGCATTTTTTATGTACATACCAGACCCGTCCAACTAGTTTCTTTGCCTTATTAATTCGTAATACGTGAACGGAAAACACATACAAATACTTGCTTTGCACAGACGGTGCAAAGTTCACGCCTGACTTGACAAAATATTTATCTATATTTAGCTTTTCATTTAAATTCGTCGTCTCAAAGCATGTTTTGTTCAGACTGTTCTTATCGGATTTTAATAAGAACGCGTATAGGTGCAATAAATAACAAATGAATATGGTAATGACAAGGCAACATTAAATAAAGAAAAAAAAATTGTTGTGCATGTCATTGTTCGTTTAATTTATGAGTTAATAGTCTCTGAACTCTGAATGCTCCAATCAAATTTATTTCTATTTTCTTTCTATTCGGTACTCCTAAGTCTATTACAGGTGTTTCCTCTAAAGAATTTTTTTTCCATTGAGTAATTTCGTTGTTTTGCATAGCAATAGAGGAAATACATTCGCCAACTGTTATTAAACTCATAGGCGTGGAAATGTGCTTTCCTTCCACTTATTGTCAGTAAATGTGTTAGTATTCTCATTTCACTTTCTAGCCAGGCAAGAATGGGTGAACTGTACTTTGTATTGAAAACCATTATGCTCTTCTTCAGAGATCACAAATATATATATATATATATATTTTTATATAAAAAAGTTTTGCTTTTGGACAGTATAATTTCATATCCTTTTCTGCTTGTAAAATCTTTTGCTTTCATTTTAACACAGGAATCTTTTGCAGAGAGGGATATATAAAATTTTATCTTGATATTTATTTGTTGTTCGGGCAAAGGTCAATCGGTAAAAACTTTATCAGAGTTATCATACAGTTTGTTTAAATATTTTTAAATATGCTCGTTAACTGAAAAATATTAAACGTAATGAAATATTGAGAAGAAAGTAGTTCAATTACTTACATTCCTTTTTTTCCATTATATTACAGGAGCGTATCAACCTAGCAACGAAGTTATGCTACGCTTTTATTCATACTATAAACAAGCAACAGAAGGACCGTGCCAACAACCAAAGCCTGCTTTCTGGGATTTAGTCAAAAAAGCTAAGTGGGATGCTTGGAATCGACTGGGTAATATGAGTACAACAGAAGCTATGAATAATTATGTAGAAGAATTGAAAAAGGTTGATTTAAAAAGAATACATACACATATACTCGCATTTATGTATAATTGTGCTATAGTTTAATTTTATAATTTACCGACATTCTTTGATGTCAATTTATACTTGTATTAGATTGTGGAGACCATGTCTTATACGGACAAAGTGGCTAATTTTTTGGGAAGTTTGGATACATTTTATGAGAGTGTCCCGCAAGAAGACTTGGAGCTACTCGTTGGACCTGTTTTAGAGCGAATGCGTTCACAACCTGGTTCACCGCTATCTGGTTCACCTTTGGGTTAGTATTTATAAACATTGAGAAGCATCAAATGGACGTTATGGCATATAGAATATATACTAAAAATGCATAATAAACAAACGTTACACAGCATCCAGAGAAACATCGCCGCACAGAGTATGCAATATGACCAGGTACATCGCGAGTAGTTTAGAAACTAGTCCAGCCAGTAGTAACAGTGTAAGTCCATTACCACCGGATAGCGACGGCGAGGAAGAAGAATTCATAGACACCGTCGAAGTAAGCCGTTGAAATTAGAGAAAGTACACTATATCGAACGAGAAAGTGCACGATATAGTTTGTTTTATTTTGAATTGATACAATGGAATTTGATCTTTCACGTACAGACTGCTCCGGAACGATCGCAAAAGGACACAATGAAGACTTCTACTTCCAGTCAGAAAATATCAAATGGAATTAACGTTAGCAACGAAGCAGTCAGCGAGCCGGCTCTTGTAAAGGAGAGTCCTTCAGAAATGACTAATGGATACACCAATATAAATGGTTACATGGAGACGGCGGTAGCAGACAGCAAACAAGATAGGAGCAGACAAAGGAATAAGAGAGATGAGAAATCAAATGTTGACTTTTTTAATCAAATTGCTGCGACTATGCAAAATTTACAAAGAGACTTGGACAGAATAACAGCTAGAGTCCGCAGCTTGGAAGGTCAAGCATTGCAAGCGTTAGCGCCGAAAGTTGTAAGATTACTATCAATGACCAAGTTCTAATTCAAACATTCGATCTTATCTTTTTCAGCATCTAATTCTTTAACGATATATTGCATTTCAGAGACAGCCTACAACAACTTCGTACTCAAAGTGGTGGCCTTTACCGGAATGTTCCCCGCGATTGTTCACTATATTAATTTTGTGGCCGTTTGTAGCACAATTTTTGATTTTATACACGCAGCGCTATCGTCAACGGAGACTGTGATCGAAATGTTGTTCTTGTTTTATTTAAAACCTCAAACGCAAACAACACGGAGATTGTAGGTACGAATGTATAGAAACATTTTCCAAGAACTTGCAATTTGAAAATGAACTAAGTGGTTCATTCGTGTATCCTGCGAGAATCAATAACAAAGTGATCCCTTTATCGTGTAGAAAATCAATTTAGTAAAGTAACTGTTCGTGTAAAATTTTCGAATTCCATAAATTGCTCGCATATATGTTTCTATGTGTAGCAATCTGTACAGAAAGATTTATTTATTTTAAAATTCGATAGTTGGGGGGCGGGGGGGGGGGGATGGGGAAGTTATATTAGTTAGTCTTTGAGTATGTTTATATATTCGAAACAGGAAAATTAATTTGGTACCTAAGGTGACTTATATATACGATAAATAAATATATGTATTCGCATATTGTAATATAGATGAGAAGATTATATACAAATTTTATATTGTGAATTCAGGTTAAAGGTATAAAGTAGAATATTCATTAAAATGTGCAATCTTAAGCAAAACAAAAAAAAGAATGAAAAAAACGGAACTGTAATTTGTTTGAAACGATTCTATTTTTAAAAAATCCCATTCTTTTTCTTCTTTTTTTTTCAATTATTATCATATAATATTACAGTTTAAGATACTAGTTGTTTTGTGAAATTTATGTACAGACATTGTATAAAAATATACAATTTTTAATTATATATGTTTCATGAAAAATCAATCGATCGACCAGTGCCATTAATAATTACAACGACGATTGTCCCATAATACACTTCGTATGTTTCTTAATTTTTGTACTATTGCAATAAATTGTTTAAACGCATTATCTTTCCTGTATGCATATTTTTTATAGTTTGAATAATCACTCTGACCCTGTACTCGAGTAATCGTAATAAACATTATTGAAGGCGAATTTCGAAGCTCCTATCTGACATGCTATTATATAAACTAATAAACCGTTCCGTGTAATTACGTTACCGATATTAATTTGTAACGAGTTGATACGTTAACATATATTTTTATTTGCGTTATATTGCGCGATAATTTGCAGCAATCGGAAATCCAGTATAAACATGGATTGCTCATAAACAAATGTGTACGTAGATATACATACATGATAATTTGAACCATAATTTTAAAAAAGATTTTCAAGATGAGTACCACTGTTCAAGTGAGTAACCCTACCCCGGACGGCCCGGACCCGGACACCACGATAATGGTAGACAACCGATATTGGCGACAACAAAGCATCGGAACAAATTTCGCAACGATAAGGTTTTTTAAACGTCGCGTGTTTGTGTTTCATACGTGATGTCGCGTACGTACGTAAACTTTAACACATTTTTGTCGAGCAGAATGTATTTATATACACACACGTAAGTGATAAAATGTTAGGATTGTTGCAGTATTCCACAGGTTGTGGTAATAAATAGATCGATGTGTAATTGAATTTCCACGTGAAACCTCTTCTAAGAGGTTTTGAAAGTGTGAGGGAAATTAACAAAAAATTGCAAACATGAATAGAAATCTGCTGATCAAAATCCTGACACTATCGGTCTTGAGTTTATCAAACGCGGAAGAAAAAGATGCAGGGACCATTGTTTTCGCCAATATCGTAAGTTTGAAGAAACATTGGAAAACATTCATTTATATTAGCAACTAACGTAAATGCATATATTCCTTTGCTTACGTGAATATTTTTTTCAATTTCTGTAATTTTATAGAACAAACGATTCTTCTATATTCATATTTAGCACTGAATTTATTTTATAGCTGTACAGACATGGAGCTAGGACACCTATAAGACCTTATCCTAATGATCCTTATAATAATGAGAGTCTTTGGCCTGTACCATATGGTCAGTTAACAAATGTAAGTAGTTAGTCATCGCACATATGTTCTAACAATAACGAATAGAACACTTATGTAGTTCTTAGTGTCTCCTTCTTTTTGCGAATTATTCTAAAAGAAATTAAGCTATCCTGACATGTGCATATATGTATAGTATCTAATTTTCAAGGAAAGATCCCTTTAAGTCCCTGTTGTAGCAGAAAATAAATACCTTAACTAACATGTTTATTCTATGGTGGATAGCTTGGAAAACATCAGCATTTAATGCTGGGTCGTTGGCTTCGCAGACGCTATTCACATTTTCTGAGCAACTTGTATTCTCCAAATGACATCTATGTTCAAAGTACCGACGTAGATCGTACTTTAATGTCAGCAGAAGCACATCTTGCTGGCCTATATCCACCATATGGTGATCAAGAATGGGACAGTATTCCATGGATGCCTATTCCAGTACATACTATTCCTGAAGATCAGGACTATGTCTTAGCTGCCAAGAAATCCTGCCCCAGATACGATTACGAATTGAAAAAAGTTCTTAATTCTGCCGAAATCAAACATATTAATAAAGAAAATCAAAAATTATTCGCGTACTTAACAGAAAAATCAGGGGACAAAATTTCGTCTCTTAGAACCTTGGAACATCTTTATGACACCTTATTAATTGAGGTAAGATTAACATATTGTATTTTTTGTTGATTGTCACCAAATAAATTGGATATACTTTGTTTAGAGTTTATACAACAAAACGCTACCAGAATGGACAAAGTCTGTATTTCCTGATAAACTGAAACCTATTGCAATCAAAAGTTTTACAATCGATGCTTACAATAAGATACTTCAAACTTTGAAGTCAGGTAAATAGAAAGCAAAAAAAAAAAGCTAGCAAATGAAAAAATATATGTATATGTAATACAGGATCGCTATTGGGAGAAATGATAGATCATATGGAGAAGAAGTCGAAAAATTCACTGCAACCTGACAGAAAACTATGGATGTACAGTGCTCATGATGAAACTTTAGCCAACATGTTGATGACTTTGAATGTATTTGATCCACATTGTCCACCATTTGGAGCTATGATTCTTATAGAATTGAGAATAAACTCGAAAGATCAGTATTTTGTAACGGTAAGTGTTTGGGGGTATCTGAATTCTATGGATCGAGATTTTCTAACTGTGTAAACGATTTGCAGGTTTCATATAAAAATTCTAGCGATGAACCGATTCTTTTAACGCTTCCTGGTTGTACTGGATTATGTCCTTTAAACGAATTTATTGTATTAACTAAAGATGTAATACCTTTGAATTGGAAAAAAGAGTGTGCAATGGATCGAGACAAATTTGGATATAATATAAACACAACTACAGTCATTGGTGTGTGCAACAATTCACTTCTATATGTAAACAAATAATTAATCATATGTGTGATTCATAATTGTTTATTTTGGTTTCAGCCACTTTGACGTCTTCTATATTGATGTTAGTTTTATTAATTTTATCTATAATTGGTTTTATTTATTGGCATTATAAACGAGAACATAATCAGTATTACCTTCGGTTAACAACTGATCCTATATAATAATGAATATATGTACATATAGTATTGTTCAAACTGAAAAAATATTCTACAGACAGTATCTTTGTAATCGAGCGATTAGAAATGACAAAGGAAATGTTAAACTCATATTTACTTTTGCATACATCGACAAGTAGAATATTGGCACAGGAATAGGTATTCAACACCCATTGTATCCAGCACTTCAAAAGGCGCGAAAAATTTGTACTTTTCTATCGATGATAAACTATTTTAGTTTAAAAGCACACAAACAAAGGAGAAGGGATAATTCTCACCTAAAACAAAACTAATACCTGTAATATACTATACTATTGCAAAATAATTGTTGAAAACAAGGCTGTTTTTTAAGATGAATTTTATAATCATTTTTACTGGCCCTACAGGGGAAGAAAACATGTTAGACTTTTAACAGTTTTTATGATTACTAAGTGCTATGTTACTTAAATTGATTTTTATAAACATGTAAGAAAATAATCTGTGATGCAGGATGAAATAGTTTACAAAACAAAGGCGAAACAATTATGAATTTAAAATACGATTTGGTTCTTACGATATAATTAGTTTTACGTAGTGTGTGATATCGATGAAATATAAATTTTGTAATGAAACGTAAGAACTGTGTTTGTCTGCGATATGCCGGCGAGAGTCTAGTCATAATGTTTTAAGTTACCTACAAGCACTAAAGGCATACGTTGTTCTTGAGCAAGAAAGGATATTCCTAGGTATTTTACTGCTACGCTCTACTGGACTTTTGTTTAAACGCGGATAGATTGATATACGTGTATGTGTAAAGAGACAATATGTAAAACGAAAAAAAGAGAAATATTTTACTTAAAGGTGTCGTTAGCTTGAACATTTTCTTGAAATGGACCACAATACTATTACGTATTTTCCGTTGCTCGATATAATAATCGGTGTACAAATATACATATAGAAATATAGCACTCGAAATATTTTTGTGACATTTGAGGGTGAATAAACGATATACTACAAACGAAAACAATTGTTATTCTTTACTATTTAATAGTGAGAGATTGAAATAAATTACCTGTTCACGTTTTGGCAGATCCAGCACCGCTCGATAGTAGTAGATAGAATATACGACGGCTTTGCGTTGCATACCTTTCCTATGTCCGAGTACTGTTCGTCTTTCGAAGTCTTTGTTCCTCTGCCTACGAACAATCATATTCATACAGAATACATAGTTTGATTGTTTAACGAAACGTTAATTTCTGTGGAACTAAGTAAAACACAGAACGTACTTTTTTTTAACATCATTTTATAACAATATAACGTTCATTTATTTTAAAATTAAATAGTATACAAATAAGTGTGAATAGAGATTAGTGTCGTCTATGTACACAATTGAAAGTTTTAAGTACAAATGTTTTCTATTCTGTACAACGTTGAAATCCGTAAAAAAATATGATTCGTGAGTATACATATTAAATACTACCTATCAGCATTTACGTCACGTATGTATACATATATGTACATGTGATATCAATCATTTATCAATAATCTGGTATCGTGTTAAAGTTGCCATTGCCGTTTTCTTCGATATTGAACGCTGGATTTGATCTGAAATATTATTGTAAATTAGTTGCTCTATCTCTATTAAAAAAATGATTTAAAAGCAATTTATTTTTATAATCCAGGGAAAGAACTTACCTTTCTTGGGAACGTTTCAAAATTAAGGAATTCGACTGTCGACCCTTTGGTTGGTTAAAAATGCGTATGCAATGAAAATGTGTTTAGTTGACAAGTCAAAGAATATTGTTAAACTGTTACGAAAGCAATGACGATCAAAATCACGTATGACAGACACACAGCAATTGACAAATAAGTGTACAATGAATAAATGTAATAGATACACTAAGCAATCTCTACAACTGAGAATTTCAACTTGCATGGTGTCATACCATTGTGTGTGCGTATTATTGAAAAAAAAGAAAATGTTTGGAAAGCATTGCCAGATGATATTACATACCATATGCGATGATGCGTCGAAACCGCATAATCTTGCAATAGTTTTAAAACAGACAGGTGTTCTGTACTTGGGGAAGACATCTTGTTCAAAATAGTATATCACAAGTGAAACTCATTTACGTACTTAATGAAGTTTCTGACACATTGAAGAAACTATGAATGAAAAAGGAATCATTCGAACTTTTAACTATGCTTGATTCGTTTGATGTTTAATGCCTATTAGATACTTAAATACTATAATTTATATATCACCATAATATATGTATAATAACATGCTTCCATTAAATGTTAATATTATTTCCCTTACTTAATGATTCAAGCGTAAATCGATTGACATCTATTATCCACACCACGTTTATCTTTCCTAAATAAAATGCTAATTGTAAGTAATAGAAAGCAATACAATCGGTTTTCCATATTTTGTATGTTAGTATTTATTAAAAAAACGTATACATTGTTAATAAAGCATGTATATACATATATATTATGTTTGTATACCCACAAATAGTTGTTCACCTTCAGACAAATTGCTCTGAATTCTTCTGAACTCAATTCAATGCATACAAGGTGGAGAACAGAAATACCAGAGAATCACCCAAACATCTTTGGTATTCCTGGACAAGAATGCAGGACAAAGTAAATTGTTTCTACATGTATCCGTAAATACAGTAGATATTTACGTGATCCTTGTAAGTCTACGTGATCCATTCAATATACAACATTGAGCATACACGCACGCACTGATAAGCGTTCATAGCAATCTTGATTAAATTAAAAAAAACGTTATCTTGGAGGATTGAATAAAAACGATTAGTACACTTATGATGTTGCACGACGTTGATTCAACTAATATAACAATCATAAACATTCTACTAAAAAGCAGACAGCACAAATACCCGATAAACCTTTACAAAAGACATAAACATATACGAATAGTTCATGAAAAACGTATACGATCTTTGAAATGATTAAATTATTGCTAACTGTAACCGTTTACAGTTTACAAGCACGCGGAAAATAATATTTCCATTTGCATATTAAAACAATATAAACAATATAAAACTAAATAAATCGACTAATAAATAACGTTAAAAATAGAAGAATAGAAAAACACAATCTCACCTTGCATATATAGTTGGATTTGATAATCCAAGCGTCGTAGTTACAGGACTACCTATATATTTTCTTACAATCTACAACAGAAACAAATAAAGTAGAAAACTCTGAACGATACAACAATACAGCTAATGTCAACGATACCCGTTCGAACGTACCCAATGATCGGCAATAGAAGTTGCACCCATATTAACAGCCATATGAATAATCAAGTAAACGCAAAATAGTAGATATAAGATGGAGTATATCGAAATTGCTAGTATCACTGCCCAATGATGCGGTAAATCCTCTTGGACTGTATTTATAACAAAATATATATTTATAGTTATCACTAACGCAGACAGTGCTGTCGCAACAATTTTGTTTGTTCTGAAATTTGTAAGAATGAATTAGAATTTAAAAACTCGACAGACATAAAGTATTTGTTGGATGTGTGTGTGAATACTGTATGATTACGTACATTCCATTTCGAAATTCGCCCATTATTTGAGAGCTGCTCGTAAATGCTATGGTTGGCAAGGTTGCAAAAGGTAATTGAAGCGTCATAATGGCGTTCAAGATGTCGTTCATAGTAGTTAACCTGTCTATATTGCTGAACATTGCTACGAGGAAAGTGGGAACGATGGCGATCATTCGAGTAAAAAGGACTCGTTTCCATCGAGCCCACTGAAGGTTCAGAAATCCTTCCATTGCGAACTGTCCCGCGTACGTGCCTGTCATCGTAGAAGATTGACCAGCGGCAAAAATACCCACGGCCCAAATGTACATTGCCGCGGCACCAAACGCGCAACCGAGAAATATACCACCTTTGTTAAGGTCTACCGAAACGGTTTCATTATTAGCCTGCAATTAAAATATGATTCGGTATAATTAAAAAGTCATTAATAAATGCTGAATCCCATCGCTGATTAAACCGATTACAATAATAAGATCATATATATATATATAAATAGTGATACGATTTGATTACTCACTGGAAATGTCTCAGTCCACATAGTGTTATTATGAGCCGCGCATATTTTACGCTGAAATGAAATGTAAATATATAAAACTACAAGTATTTTACAATCGACATTACATTTTCTATACTTACAACTTCTAAATTAGTTTTATGATGAAGCCCGTATGCAAAAACTGCTACGACAAATACGTTTATGATAAAAGAAATCAACAATGCTATGCAAGCTTCGATGAAATAATACATATTTGCCTCCTTCACTTTTTTTTGGTTCCCTGCGATCGATGTCCCTCGACTAAAAATTATCAATGTGCGTGTTAAAGTAAAAATTGAAGTATTATTTTGACGTTCTATATCTATATATATTCTTTTTAATTTTTCTTACTTTCACTAATGCACTGTGAAGATATAAATTATGTGGCATTATAACTGCACCAACAATGCCTACAGCCTGTAGCAACATTTGCCTGTCGTAGTCCCTGTACCAGGGTACAAACATGCCTTCTATTACCTCGCCTTGTGGAGGCGCGGAGACAACGTACTAACATAAACAAAAAGAAAACAAAGATGTAGAGAAGAGAAAGAAATGGTTGTAGATAATGCTTTATTTCAGCCTTACAGCTAAGAAATTTGACTTGGTTTACAATATCCTATTTTTACATATCTAACTTATCCACACAGAAATGGTTCTATAAATCCTTATATGTATTTAACGAATTAAAAATGTACACATATGACTTACCTCATAGCCAAAGGTCACAGCCATTATAGCAATTAGTAATCCAAAAAAGCATTCCAATTTCCTCAAACCATATTTATCTAACAATAAAAATGTAAAAGTGTCGATCACGGTGATGAGAACGCCGCCCCATATGGGTATTCTAAAATGTATAAAAAATTATTTGACGAATCTATGTAATTCAGTTGAATGTATATACATGACAAAAAATTAAAAAGAGAAGCGAACTTACGCTTTGTTCGTCAATAATGATAAGGCAATGGCAGTTCCTATTACTTCTTGCATGTCGCTGCCGATAATGGCTATCTCCATCATTATCCATAATATTAGTCTAGGTAATTTCTTGTATTGCCTATAACACATTTCAGCTAAATGTAAACCAGTTACAACACCAAGTCTGGCGCTCAACCTTTGCATAATAAGGCCTAGAACTGTTGCGCTTAATAGTACCCATAATAACTGAAAAAAACGTAAATACGATAAAAAATAAAATATTTGGTTCCGCTACTGCTCTATCGAATAAGAACAAGCTTGGAAAATATACCTTGTATTTGGCTGCAACTCCAGACTGCAAATCGGACTCTATATTCCCAGGATCCAGATAAGCTATGGACATTAAAAATCCAGGACCCGTAAACGCCCATAATTTTCTGAAACTAAAGATACCCTATAAAAGGTTCATTCGACATTAGTAACGCTCGATGATTATAAAATTGTACGTTTTCAAGTAGAATCAAATGAATAATCTTAGATACGTTACATTGTCTTCATCTGGTATAGGAACTTTTTGATCAGCAAAGTATGTTTGATTACTGTTAGGTGCTAAAGATGTGTTTTCCGTCGCTTTATCATTATTTTGCGTTTCCCGTGTACGCTGATGAGGCACTGTAGCGATCGTTGAATCATTGTCACGTTCGATAACGTAACTGTTCTGCATGGTATATCGATGGGACGAGTCTAAATGGGAATCATCGGTTTAAGTACATTAACAATCACAGAATCAAGATCTATATACCGATGTTATGTTAGTTGAGCAACGTGTCAACGTGCTGATCGAAAGCGTATCACAAACACGAATCATCTATCGAACTGCTATTTTCTAAAACAACACGCAGTATCCTCAAAACATAATTGTTAATTGAACATTTTGTTACCGTAAACTTAAGAATGAGAAGTTAGAGTTCAATGGAATCGAAGGAGAAACATAACCCAAAGAAAACTGAAAAAATGAAATCAAGCACAAAATAACGCGAACAATCAAACGGTATCGACCGTACGCGACCAAGTGTGTTCACTCCAATTGAAGCGACTCGTGCGACTAAACTGCAACAGTCTGACAACAATAGGCAACAACAAACGAACCAGCAACAGAAGACTAAGCTGAGCAGACACGCAGACACTGGAAGACTGGCAGACAACAGGAGAGAACCGGTAGTGATGCTGCCACTGCCATCTGCTAAAATCTACTTCACCCCTCCACAACGACCGATTTCCCGAATTCAGTCGAATCCTAAGTGGAGGCGTTTCTCGATTATTCTGTAAAAGTTTAAATCATCGAATCTAAAACTCATAATATGCACGCAACTTCCACGTATTTGGTCGTATGCTGTAATAACACTGTCCAACAAATTTCAACTTTTTTTTAGTATTTCGATTCTCACTATGAAATTATTATAGAGTTTTTTGCGCTGATTCCGAATCTGACCTTAATTTTTCTCCTAGACGCACAGTTTTTGAGAAATTTGAGTTTGAAAAAAAGACCTACTTTTCAACTTTGAACAAATATTGTGATGTTATTATAAAAGGTATTGAATTGATTTTTACAGCAAAAGATTCCTTAGACTTCCCGAATATACTGATATCCAATACTAATACCTTGTGATTGTTTAAACATGTTTAAACGATCATTAAAGACGGAGAGACACCATTTTTGCACCAATTTTTTACGATATTTTTGAATTTATCTCAAAAAATAAGGTTCCAGTGGAAAATCGAACTATATCACGCGATAGAGCAGACTTTTATCTTGAGAAGCCGCCAGTTTTAGGTATGTTTCCCATCTTGTAAATTCCTATTTTTACTATAAAATAATAAATAAAGAATAAATATGTTAATAGCAATAAATAACAATAATCAATAAACATTTAAATAAGCTAACATAATTGCACGCCTGCATCGCTGTTACGCCGCGCCGCACCGTATTCCGTCGAACGACCGCGCTAGTGTAAGAGCACCACTGGCGGCAACTCATGTCGGGCGAAGATATCTTGTTCTCTGATTCGGTAAAAACGTCGACGTTTCAAATTTCAAGAGGGGGTTTCTCAAGATAAAAGTCTGCTCTATCGCGTGATATAGTTTGATTTTCCGCTGGACCCTTATTTTTTGAGATAAATTCAAAAATATCGTCAAAAATTGGTGCAAAAATGGTGTCTCTCCGTCTTTAATGATCGTTTAAACATGTTTAAACAATCATAAGGTATTAGAATTGGATATCAGTATATTCGGGAAGTTAAGGAATCTTTTGCTGTAAAAATCAATTCAATACCTTTTATAATAACATCACAATATTTGTTCAAAGTTGAAAAGTAGGTCTTTTTTTCAAACTCAAATTTCTCAAAATCTGTGCGTCTAGGAGAAAAATTAAGGTCAGATTCGGAATCAGCGCAAAAAACTCTATAAGAATGTCATAGCGAGAATCGAAACATTTTTTGGCTGTTGGACAGTGTAATAAGAATCGCGTAACGACGCGTGACAGACACGAGTACTCAAGGGATTTCCCGTCTATATATATGCTTACGATTACGACTGCCGGTCAATGGAGATGACTGTTACTATGATGAGATGAATAAGTAAGTATGGCTGCGACTCTGGAACGAACTCTTTCCGATTCTGACTTTTATTTCTACGAAAACGATCTACAGTATATGTTCCAGCCATTCAAGTCTAAACGAGTTGAAATTGATCTTGCGATTCATAATTACAAAGTATATAGCAATAATCGACACTACATATAGATATATAGACTATATACTTACTCGGTTAGAGGAATCTCTACCCTACTCGACGGAGGATTAATTTAAAGGGAACAGTAGCACCGATACTTATTAGAACCGATAGTTTACTTTACCAATACCACTCGAACGTGAGATGATAAAGAATTGATTAACTTTTTGATCGATTTCACGTATCCTAATATCAAGAATTTAATCAACTATGCGATTAGATACGATCTATAATGCGGTTATCGATATCCGTACACGAAAGCACGTAAAATTTTTTAATGGACTTTGACAAACTTTTGAAGCACGGTTAAAAGCAACCAAACAGGAAGCTATAGCTTCTTGTTATGTTATTTTACGCGTGCGAGTCGCCTATTTACCTACAAATACAATATACTATTGTCAGTGTATACGCGTATATGTTATAGATAGCTACATTCAAGTATACGTGTATAGTCGAATATCAAGATTGGTATAATTTCTTATCAATTTACTATTAGCTCGAGACAAACATCGCTGAGATATCATTTGCAATAATAAATATGCAATTTGTTTCGGGAATCGTGTCTTCGGATTAACCGCTTCATCAAATCTGTGGGAGTAATAAAGAATATACATATATATACAATAGAGATATACGTATTTATATACGTATACAGAGTGAACTGCACATTCAACACTAACGATCACTGTGAATCACCGTGGACGTAGCGGTAATTCCAACGCACAAGGAAAATTCTAACTGGAAACTTCATTTCTCTATGCGAATGTTTTTCAAGTTTCGCACAGAAGATTGCGAAACAGTCGGAACGAAACGTGACCCGTGAGTTATTCAGAAAAATAATGAAGCGTCTCCGTGAGTTCTTTATATTCTGCGACTAGCTGAGAAAAGGGAAAACACCGCGAAGTATTTCAAACGATACATATGTATACTATATTATCTACTCGCTGTCGGCTGTTTCACAATATATGTATGTATAAGTACATACATATTTACACTTACGTCTACATCTATAGATACATGCATATTATTATACCAGATTCTTGGCCATTTTAATATTACACTCTTCCAATGAAAATAATAATCAATCCGTGTATATACTTAACGATATCGAATTTGTTATCGATCACAATATTACGTATTTTAAGCTCTGATATAATCGCGTACGTGACGATTGTTCGCTGTACGATAAATAGATAAACAAGGTAAATAAGGGAAGAAGCCCTTCATTCGACATTTGTTGTTCATTGTTCAAGCGTTCGCTATTCGGGTCTTCGGACCTTGAAGAAACTCGCGAGAAAATCGCATTCGTTCACAGATTTTCCTTGACACACTAATTCTACGCGGGAAGGGTAAATTATCGGCGTCGCCAGAAAAAACGGGACAGTGCGTACCCTTTGCTTCTGTTCGTGGAATGTTGAAACGATTTATTTAAAAAAAAGGCTACTTTGGAATTTTACGAGCGTATTTTGCGCATACTACTGACTAATCGTTGCAAAAACTGATTCTCGGCCATGAAACGCGTGTCTCGCGGAATCTGACAATAAGTTTGGCTCTGCGAGAAAAACAAGGCACGAAAGGATAACGGGTAGACCAGACGATACAGCAAACCGACCAAGTCACAATGATCATGATAAGAGCGACAGTCGTCTGCGCTATAATTAGAACTAAATTAGTCAGATATTACGTTCATGGCTATTAGTTGTTGGCAACACGTTGGTTTTGGGCAAGTTGATGTTCCGCAATCCTACGTTTCACTGTTCTCGGCCTACCGCTTGTTACGCCGAACACGCGTTTACGGTGGTCATCGTTGTCGGTATCAATTCTGTTATTCAAAACTAAAGAGCATGATCACTACAACAATTATACGGTTAAGAAAGAACAAGAAAAAGTGTTTAACGAAATAAAAAAATCATTCGGTGCGGGATTCGATCCAGGGCCAGAAAGATTCGCAATCTGGGCCAATCGAAACTGTTGGGAGTCATGCTCATACATTGAAATGTAATGTTTTCTTTGGGAACCCTATCGAATGGTCCAAAAAAAATCAATTTCGTTTGGGGTCATTTTTCAACATCAGATTTATGATACTCCGGAATGTAATTCATAAATCATACCAGACAATTCTCCTTCATCAGTTATATGTATAATGTTAGATAAACATTGACAGATTGAATCCTTTATAAGTCTGGCAATCTCTTAATTAATCCGAGGTAATAATACTTTGGATTCGAAAATCGATTTTGAAGAGATTTAACAATACAATAGGTGATAGTGACAGGCTAACGATCAACGCATCAGTTACGTAGGGTCATAGAAGGGACATAACAATAGACCTAAGACCTTGTTAACTTTTGACTGCTTTATCGACCTATATAGATATGTAGAAACGGAGAGTAGAAACACCGACGAGATACACTGGGCGCGCGGAGCAGTGTAAACGAGCGCGTTTTGTTTACAGTTCCCGGGAATATTTAAATAGATACAGGGAATCGCGAAATACAGTGCGATCGATCTACGATCATGGGCACAAGTTGCTGGTCCACCTTTCTCGAACCGCGAAGCTTGACTAACGTGTGTTCAAAATATATAATACTGAAATTGCCAAAATTAAATGGTTATCTATCAACATTCAATTAAAATGTTTGATATGGCACACAAAATGATTATAAAATTTCACGACAAATGATCCTTACACTTACGCGCGTGTTGACTTGTTTTTCTATAAATGTATGTGCCACCTGGTGTAGCGATGGGCATTATCGACTAAATTCAACTATCGACTAATTACTATTTTTACTACATACTATCGGATATTTAGTCGATAGTTTTTAGTCGACCGAAATTTTGTTTTAGTAGTTACGTCTAGATTACGGGCTATAGTCTATGCTTATCTGGTATAGGTCAGTGTAGGTCTCATGTCATCCACGGTATACTAATTCTAGCTGTACAAAAATAATTTTTCTCATTTATTGAAAAGCATATCTTATTAGACATATTGAACCAAATAATTCTAACAATTATATCGCATTATTTCCATTTTTTACCCATTAACGACTATATATTAGTGCTAATGAAATAAATGATAGGATAGTAAAGATATAGTAAATCTCATGATTGAATTGATAGCTCCGCCCGTGCTCCACCCGCTCTACCACTGCATAAATCAGTCGATAATTCAGTCGACTGAAATAGTAACCACCACCACAGCAAAATTCATTCGATAGTTTAGTAACCCCCACCACTGCAAAATTCATTCGATAGTTTAGTAAAACTAGTCGAATGAAAATAGTAACAGCTACTATCGAATTAGTCGATAGTTTTTAGTCGATAATGCCCATCACTAACCTGGTGTCACTGGTAGTATTACTTGGAAACGCATGCGCACTGAAAATTCGTTTCGAAAGAAACGAGAGAGTTTCGCCTCTGTGAAACGTCTATGCATTTACTATGTACTATATATATATATATGTATTTGTATACGTATACGTATACGGGCGAGTCACAGCCAGTCACAGCAGGGTGTGGTTTAGGTTTGAGTCACTCGCAAGCGCAAGCAAATCAAATAGCTATTGAGCGCCATGCTGAGCTCTGTTGAGTTGTATTGAGTTGTGGTGAACCCCGCGTCTAGTGGTAGCACCGCAAATGCAAAACTCTGAGTGGGACGATTTGTATGTATATTGGTATACATAAGTATATGTATATGTATGTACATACGATGTGTGTATATACATACTTACATGCTACTCTTCAATGTTTGTCAATGATTCATTTCGTTTCTAGTTTAGTTAGTGAATTGCGATCGCTGTTCTTCGATTGTGGCTCGAATGTGTAATACCGTAGGCGTGGAACAGGGCTATAAGAGAGCCCGAAAGTCAACGTAAAGGAATTTCGAAATTCTCGAGATAAGGGACTTATCAGTCAGCCATTCGGACCTGACACGATCAGCCACAAAAGCATTTTTTATAGCAACGTTTTTTTGAACATTTTACGTTAGAAGAACATTCCAGGGAACATTTTTCGTTAGATACTACGTTTTTCTGACTTACCAGGTGAGTTTAAACAATTTTTCAATGGCATCTTCTCCATCCTGTCACAAATAAGTGGTAGAAAGTTTTACTGGAGAAAAAGATGTATCTACTTACACTGTCCGACCGAGAGTAACTACTCCTGTTAAAGATTTAGTGTTTATCATGCCATATTACTAGCTACTACATAATAGATATTTAAAAATTACTTTTCAGGAAAATGTCGAACAATGCTAGTAGCTTGGAACAACAAATCGCAAACTTACAAATTAATCATGGAGATGGTATTAAAATTACAAAGCCTGGCAAAAAGGTCGGGCCAGCTGTACCACCAAAACCAAAAAAATCACAGCCTCAGGTCAGTTTATAATAGTAGTATTAGAAGATTGATCGATCGTTTTGTAGCGTATAATGTTCTATGCTTGTTTATTATGTCTGTTCCATTATCGTGGGGACACGTTTATGGTAAAACTTGATTTGGTTCGGAACTACTCTGAGATCATTTCTAATGAAACACTTCCCTATATTATTTGGTTTCAGGTTGTAAAGGCAGGAACTGCGTCGTCGTATAGTACAGTATTGAATAACGTCACGCCAACTGAAAAGCCATCGAATTTCTATGCAAACTCTCCTACTCCGTATGTGCCTATAAATATAGAGAAGAATGACTTTTCGGTGTCGTCGACCACAAACGGAAAAGACACGTCTAAACTTTATCAGAACAACGATAACTTTTATGCGCGACAAACCAACGAGAAATTTGAACCAAAATATGGATACGACGAGAAGAACTTCTATTCTAATGTTGGAAATCTGCCAGCTCCTCAAGTCCCTGCCGAGGATCATGGGAGATCGGCGAGAAACGTCGTGTACAGTAACATAGATCCTCCAGGGAACATTCAGAATAAAACTGGAAGCAAGACTGAGAACGACATAATCTACAGCAATATTCAATGGAACTCGAAACCGGAAAACACATACTGTAATATTTCTCCTGCTCACGGTAATCAGAATAATTAATCGGCATCAGAATCTTGAAGATAATCGTATAGAACGACTCGCTGTTCGCTATGTTTCTCTCGCCCGATAAGATTCGGTAAACTTATTCGATGAATTTCATTTACAGATGATTTACCGCCTCCACCAGAATTATCGGAGTACGTCCCTTGTGTTCCAAGTAGCTCTTTTCCTCCACCGCCGGAAGAACTGCCACCACCGCCGAGTCCTGTTTCATCAAGTTACAGCGAATTGAGACGCGCCACTTATCAAACCGATTTCCCTTCGGACAATTATCCGAATGATATTTATGGGACAAGCTCGCAGTCCAGCTCGACGTACGAGTCTATATACGAACCGATCAATCCGAGGCCACCGTCTCAGTTATCTTGTAATTACTCCATGTATTCCGGCTACGGGTCCGCTACGTCAGCCCAGCCACAAGGGAAAGTTTCGCCAGTTAAAGAAGTATGCTTGGATCGATTTCATTTTTTTTTTCCGGTTCTCGATCGAATGTAGGCATTGTTAATTTGCATGTTACACCGTTGTTCTGTCTCAGGTGGACGATTTGATGGATTTATTGGTAGACAACGATGAAGACGACGATATATATGGAATATGCGCGCAATGCGGTCACAAAGTCGAAGGCAAAGGATGTTCCGCGATGCACAAGGTTTTCCATATCGATTGTTTTTGTTGTTACGTTTGTAAAGTGAATTTACGGGATAAGCCATTCTTTTCATTGGAGAGCAAGCCTTACTGCGAGAAAGATTATTTGAACACTTTGGAGAAATGCTGCGTTTGCGCCAGTCCGATATTCGATAGAATATTAAGAGCCACAGGGAAACCTTATCATCCGTCTTGCTTCACGTGTGTGGTTTGCGGTCAGAGTTTGGACAGTATACCGTTCACGGTGGACGCTACCAATCAGATTCACTGCATAGAATGCTTTCACAAGTACAGGATATTTCCATATTTCTTGTAGCGGTAACGCGTGTCGAGTACAAGTCTCATTTGCCATTTATGTTACAGGAAATTCGCGCCACGATGTTGCGTATGCAAGCTACCAATCATGCCGGAACCAGGCCAGGACGAAACAGTACGGGTCGTGGCTCTCGACCGTAGCTTTCATATTCAGTGTTACAAGTGCGAAGATTGCGGTTTGGTTCTGTCTTCCGATTCCGAGGGGCGCGGCTGTTATCCTTTGGATGATCACGTACTATGTAAAAGTTGCAACGCGACTCGCGTCCAAGCACTAACGTCACACATGACCACAGAATTGTGAACTGTGAATCGTTTTTTAATCTGTAAACGCGCCAACAACTGCCAAGATTATTGGAGCCATATATTACGATCAGTTATTAAGCTCTTTTAGCTGCAGTTCCAACGATTTTTCAATCTTAGCAATAAGTATTATACATATAGTACTGTCGAATATATCGAGAACAATTAAAGACTCGATAACTTTTTTATCATTGTTTATTATTACGTATTACGAAGAGATGTGTACCTTTTGCCGGAAATATCTTTTCGAGACGAGTGTGATGATTAATAGTTACGATAACGAATAATGTGATCCTAGGAAACATAACATACGCGGTTAGAACAAAGTATTCGATGTCTAGTGCGAGAGAGCGAGCGAGCGAGATCTGTGTTGAATTTTATATGAGATTGTATTCACGAAAATGGCACGCGAATGCGACACGAGAGGTAGAGATTGTGCCATTTATATATCAGTTTTCTTTTACCTATACTCTGGTGCATCGAACCTGTTAGGTATTTAGATTTCCGCTTTACGGTAAATCGTGCAAGAATACAGTGTATTGGTGCAAATACCTTAAACCGTATCGTTCGTTCAATGATAAGTAAAAAGACTAAGCAATTATACAATAATAGAAAGCATAATTGTTAAGACTCATTGCTGGGGCGATACCGAATCAATAAATTATTCCATCTGTTTAACAGACAAACAATCTGGTTTTAATTTCACCGTCGTTTCCTATTCCTTCTTTTGACTTGTGCATTTATTCAGCAGAAAACGTTGGAAGACGGATCAGAACAAGAAAGGTAAAATGACAAATACAGTATGTGTATATTGGAGCATAATATATTTTATATCTTTATGAGATTTTATTATCATTATTATTATCATTATCGTTATCATTACTATAACATATATATTTGCAGGAGAGATTCACACTCATTTTTACTCTATATACCTTTTCTTTGCTATGTCATTTTCCATCTATATAATGTTCATGCACAGATGATTTTATTTTCTTTTAAATATATGTATTCTTTTATACGTAGTATATTTGCTTTTATTATCGTTGAGTACTAGGATAGTTTCTTGTACGTACAACCTACATGTCATTTTGTGTATAATTTATGTTTTTTTCTTTTCAATACATCAATTTCAGTGTTCTCGAAGGTATGCCTTTCCAGATTGTCAAGCATCGTTCGTCCATCTCGGTCGAAACGAAACGGAAATAATACGAACATTCTCTTGTTATCCGTTCGCTGCTACTACGGTTTTCCTTCTGTTTAGGCCATTGTCGCGTCTTACTTAACAGAGTATCGCGTCAAGCACTTCAGATTTCCAAGAGAAATCAACGAATTAATGAGGAACGAGCTAGACGATATTTCCGGAATATCGAGAAATCGAACAAAAATTCCCACGTGTAACGTGAACGATACACAATCGTAAAAAAGCAAACCTTTCGCACCGTGTACAGTGTACAATATACATCAATTATATTTCTATTTTCAACTACGCTTACCCACTAATATCTATCTTAGACTCCTTTTCTTTTATATTATAATATACTTTGCGAAGTATATATTATGTTATATTATATTATTTTATACTTTATACCGTATCAGCACCATTCTACGTTGAATTTAGTACATGGATAATAAACGTAATCGTGATCTTGAGATCGTTCCTAACACGCGCTTGTCTAGAATTCGTTCGAACCAGTACCAAACTGAACATAGAATCGCGCAATTTCTTTTCGAATAGATGTATATTATATATTATGTATGTATTTATGTATTTACCTTATACATGTATATGCGCGGGCGCGCCTGTGTATGTGTATTATATTATATTTATTATATGTAAGTATGTATGTTTTTCGTATGTAGGCGTGTTTAAAAGATGCGTGCGAACGCGGGTGTACGAAGAAACTAGAACCGATAATACACCGACGCGTCACACGAATGATTTATTCACGCAACCTATCTTCTTTTCGTGGTTTTTTTGTTGTTATTGTTGTTGTTGCTTGAACAACTTGCACGCAATAATCACAGCCACCTATCCAGATTCGCACTCGCACACAGTCATGTCCAAATACGCATTTTTCTACGATTCTTGTCGCTGTCGCATTCGCATTCCATACACGCGCATACCCGTACTCGCTACACTTTGCTCTCTTCTATTCTCCAACATTTTCCCGTCTGTTTATCTATCTGTTAATAATATGTATATATGCATGTATGTAAGTATATATATGTATATTGCTGAGATATATCTTTCGTGTATCATACATAGAAATAGGTGCCGAAACGAGCTGCTCTTCCTTCCCTTCATTTTTCCGTTCAACCGTTTCATCGATGAACGCGCGCAACGAGTTCGGTAATTGATATATATATGTGTATAATAATCGTGTTGTAAAACGATCACAATGAGAAAAAGGGGTCACGCGACTCGAATAATACCGTACAAAGTACGCGCCGATACCTTTACACCACTCCTACGAATTTTTTTCGCTGTTCCGAATCACTTTTTCGTTTCATTGTTCCCAACCGGAACGGAAGAGACGGTTATCGGTTTTTCGTTTGCTCCTTCGGCCCGACTACTAATCTCCTCCCTTCTCGAATTCGGAATTTCATTCTCGTCGAAAAACAGCTTTCTTACTTTCACACGCTTTGTAATCCGCTGGGTACTGGTGGGCCGTGGAGCCCGTAAATCAATAAATAAATAGAGGAACAACATTCTTCAAACATTTTTTTCTTATAACAACATTAGAGGCTCTTGGAACGTAACGCAACAAATGTTCAACAATACAATCACGAAAACAAATAGAAGGCACTCTTGCTCTTTTTTCCTTATCTCGATAAATCAATTTGTATGTTTTTTGTTTTTGCTTTGTCTCGACGACTCAACGGGTAACCTACGCGTTCTAGGCCTTTGTCCATGGTGGTCTACGTACTATCAACCCTCGTTAATTATATTCTCCCCTTCCTATAATCTTTTTTTTTTTGGTCGTCGTCGTCGCCGTCGTAGTGGTAGTCATTGTCGTAGTCGCTACTAGATATCATTCTGTCTCGTTCCGTCTCTCGTTCGTACACGTTTTGTTTTTTTTTTCTTGCTTTTTCTCAGGTTCGACGGATACGTCGCCAGCTTTCAAGAAGAATAATAAGACAGCTATTCGGCGACGCCGCGCGAACCTTCGTTACCTGTTCTCACCGCCATACACTTGTCCGTATTTCCCATTTCTTTTCGTCTTTTTCGTCGTCTTTTCTCCCTTCTGTTTAAATAGACAATAATAGCTACAATATGCGAGATATGAGATAACAAATTTCTCGTTATAGATAAAAGAAATTCACCATCGTAACAATTAGGTAGAATATTATTTAACTTCTTTTATATTATAATAATTTAATTATTGTTATTTGCTTGGAAGCTCACAGCCGACACATTTTTTTTTTGTTTAATTCATTATTACATATACTTCTTCTTTGTCTTCTTCTTTTTTTTTTTAAATCGTATTCGTTAGGTACGGGGCATCCGTTATTTTTTTCGTGTTTTCTCCCAACCTCGTTTTTTTTTGCTTTTTCTTTCAATGTTCAACGTTACGTTTAACAGCTACTTTTACGATCATCTCGAATGTTTTGCGCGGAAATTTTTTTTCACGAGAAACGAACAAAGAGGATGTGTGTGAGGGTATATGGGCGGGGGAAGTGGAACGATAAATTAATGACCGCTACCGTTTCGAGAAATGCGTGAGAATATATCATGGTTCACGGTTACTCTAATCAAGAGGGGGAGGGGGGGACAAGAAAAAAAAAACAACAGAAAAACTATAAGTACTGTGACGCGTAACCATGTTTCAGGTAGAAAATCAAAAAATGAGAGACGTGGCAGTGCCTTGAGCAACCGTTTTACGAAACTCAACTACATTCTGCCTCCTTATTACCCTTCCGCGTATTTTTTCTTTCTTTCTTTTACTTTTTTTTTTATCTTTGAACACATAACAAATCGCTCGCGTTTGTACGATAACAACGTTATTTGTTTTGGTTTTCTCTATTCTTCCTCTGTTCTATTATTTGTATGAATCTTTTTCATCGTCTTCGTCGTCTCTTACTCTTCGTCTGTATATCCACATCTATCCTACTCTAGCCTTGCTCGTGAGATTCATGGTTTGCCGAGCCTATCGCGCTTATAACGTCAAATACTGCATATGACATAGATTTAAGTAATGTAGCGTACCTATAGTATCTACCAAGGACGCACAAACACACATATACACACAATATATCTGTTTTTTGTTTTCAATATATATATATATATATATATATATAAGATATATATAGATACATACAGAGAGAGAAATGTTTGTATGTATATACACACACAATCGTTTCTCGTCCCGTAATCATTCAACTGTTGCAAGCGATAACGTAATCGATTAGCTTCCTGCATTTCTTATCCGTTCGTTTTACTAATTTATATTTCACCTATATATATATATCAATTTTCGTAGGTAACATAATAATCTTTAAATATTGTATATATATATATTTTTATATATAGATGCGTGAGTGTGTGTATGTGTGCGCATGTGTATCCATATATATATTTTTTTATTTATTTATATATATATATATAGAGAGAGAGATATTCATTTATAAATGCTTAACAATTTAGTATGTTTGATAATTTACCGAAGAATTAGTAATTTACAAGTTCGATCGTCTATAGTTTACTTGTCATTTCCCTTTTTTTCAGTTTTGTTTTTGTATTCGGTATTGAGATCACAAGAGAAGAATTCTATTTCTCTCTTCTTTACACGGGTGCTAATGCAGCGTTGACGTTTGTTCGTTTTTTGAACAGGCGACAATTTGAAATTGAGGAAAGGGGGTGGGGTGGGGGGCGCACACGCACACGCGTTGTTCGTGTGTCCGACAAAATCGCGAGGAAAGATGACTGCGACGAAAAGAAGATCGATGAAAAAAGAAAAGATAAGAAAAAAGAAAGGAGAGAGTGAGAGAGAAAGAGAAAGAGAGAGAATTCGAAGAAATATGGATGAGAGAGCGCATCCGAAAAGTGGCTCGAAAGCTGAAAGGCTCAGAGGCTCAGAGCTTGCATCTGATGGCACGTGTCGCCCAGCTGATTCTGATCGGCGGTTGTGGAATGGGCCGGAAGCGTCCTCGGAGTGCCCGGCGGGGTGATGGGCATTCTGCCGATGCCCGGAGGAGCATCTCCGGCGCCGCCCAGACTGTCTTCGGACACTTTGTTGCCCGTCTGCATGATCCCGTTCACCTTGTACTTGCTCTGCCTCAGGATCGCGTTGTTCTGGGTCGAGCCGGAATTCGAGTACTTCTCGGTGGATTTTCGTCCAGTGGCGGACAAAGCAGCGGGAGGGATGGCGTATCGGCGTTGCTGTTGGCCCGACTGTTGTTGCTGTTGTTGTTGCTGCTGCTGCTGATGGTGATGTTGGGACGGGGCTAAGGATGGCTGATAACGGTTTTGCGTCGGAACGTACAACGGGACCTGGGAGGTGGGCGGTGATAAAGTTGGAAGCGGTCGTGTCATGGGCGAATACGGGGCTGGCGGAGGGCTGACGGGCTTTTCCGAATTGTTACTACTCTCCGCGATATTTTGAACACTCTGCGTACTTTGCGTGCTCTGTACACCTTGCGAACCGTTGCTACCCGTCCCGTCAGCTTCGAGCGTCGCATTGTAAGTTTCGGAGGACGACCGACTGCTCGAACCGGCGATATTCCCTTCGGACGTTTGCCCGTTGTTGCGATAGACGTTGGCCGCGTTCTTGCGGCTCGAGTAGGTGTTCGACTTGATCGCGTGATCCGCGTACTGATCGTTCGAATGATTCCTGCGACCGTTGGCGTACTCGTTCCCGAAACCGTGACCGGACGCGACGAACATCTTCGACTGCGAGGTGCCCGCGTAACCGGCGTTATACGACTGAACGGGTGGCATGTTCGACACGAAACCACCGACGTTCCCGGATCTCTGAGGACTGTAAGTATCGGATCGTGGCGCAGCGTAGCAACCCGGAGAAGTTTGCACCGTCGACGAGCCGCCGGCGGTCGCACCCGAAGCCACCGTTCTTCGTTGATTGCATTGTACGGAGAACCGCGAGCCCATCGCGGTCGACGCCTGGTATTTGTTGTAACAGCCGTCGACGTTCGCGTGCTTGTACGACTGCGAGTTGGCCAGGTGCGACGGTTTCGCGAACGTCGGTTGATGCGGCGACAACGCGATCCCGTGACCACCCTTCGAGTAACTGTTCTGTCCGTTCGCGTGTCCCGATTTCGAATACTCCCTCGAATTCAGGTAACTCTGAGGTTTCGCCGACGAGTCGAAAATCTGCTGAGACACGGAGGAGCTCGGGGCCGTAGCCGCGCCCGGTGTCGGCAGCAAACTGGCACCGGCCGTGACCACCGAAGCATTCGGGAACGGGGCTGTCGTGTGCGCGTGAGGAATGTAAACTGTCGCCGGATGATAGACGATCGTCCTACAGTGCATCCGATTGCCGGCGCAATCCTCCGCCTCGTTCAAGCACGACTGCGAATTGTACAAGTTCGCGCTGTGTATCGCGATCGAATGGTAATTCGTGTAACGACCAGACATGGGGAATTTCACGGGCATCAAGGACACCATGGGTGCGGACGAACCCGCAGCAGCTTGCGTTGTTTCGCTGTGCTGTTGCTCCGAGTGGCTCGACGTCGAACGAGAGTCCTACGGTTCAGTTTATAGATATGGTAGCGTTGCAGCGAGATGGCTTTTCGTAGTAGCCTTCGATGTTTCGATTAACGACCGACTAGGCTCGGTTCGAGTAATTTTCGATCGCGATCTCGATCTCGATATCCGGACAGCGCGTTACGATTTTCGATCACCAGAGCGAAATATAGCGGAAAAGGCGGAAAAGAGCAAGATAGAACGGTTTCGATTCTCACGATCGCAACTATGGTCTGTTCAACGAGGCAGCGAAGTATCAGCGTGCGCGTTTCGCTAACTTTCTCCGAAGGGCAACTTCAACTGTATCGCGGTCGAGTGGCTATACGTTTACTGCCTCGTTTCGTTGGACAGAGTATAGAACGATCGGTGGACTCGACTTACCTCTTGTGGAGCAGCTTGACCATCGGACGAAGACGTTTGCTGGCACGATGTATCGGTGGGGTACAGCAACATCTGCTGATCGGCGAGACCCATGGCCGCGTGCGGAGGCGGCGGAGGATGGGCTCCGGCTGCGAACGGATAGTAAAGATGATCGACCTGCGTTTGAGGCGGGCCAGTGGGCACCGGTTGATGATGATGATGCGGGGGCGGGGCAGCGGGGTAAAAGTGCGCGGCTGCTGGCGGAGGCAGAGAAGGCAGCGGCGCCGGCGGAGGTCCCGTCGGAGGACTGGTTGCCCCCGCCGTCCCGTTGTTCCCATTTCCGGAATTGTTGTTGCCAGCGTTCGCGTTGCTCTGCGAGTTGCTACTAGGGTACAAGTACGGAGAAGCTCCGGCTGCGGCCGCCCCTGGATAATACGTCTCGTACTGCACAGAGAAACAAACATTCGTCCATCAGCTTTTAGTTCTCAAGCGGTCCTACAATACCGTCGTAGTGGGTATCGTAATTCGTGAAACGAAGCGTGTAACATTTTATCGGTCTATTTTACTTTACGAGTACACGTATACAAGTACAGGCGAAAACATCCTTTTTTTTTCTATCTCTATCTCTCTCGTTCCTTCGAAAATCCGAAAATTCAAAGGAAATCGAGATCTCGTTCTCATTCTCGTTCTCGTTCTCGAGTGTACCAAGGTCGATGTACATGTCATGAAAATTCTTCGACGCCGACCAAGCTCCGAGAGAGACACGCTTCAATACTTTAACGCGATTCGATCGTTAATCTCTATTCTAATGTCGCGCAGAGTCTTCGATTTCGCGAAATATCCGGGAACATCTGCCGCGCTACCTCTGCAACGGTTTCGCGTTAAACACGCAGAAACGATGACACGAGAGACGACCGAGCATGAAGAGAGTACGAGAAGGAAACGCGAACGCTGCACCGTGAAACGACGCGCCAACGAGTCAAAAGAAAGTAAACTATCTACGACAGTAGTAATCTCTGTACAAGTGTAAGCATTCGATAATCGAATTTTCGTAGTCGAGGCAAGCATAAGAGACGCGTGCTCGACAAATAAACGTATCGTGTAAAGTGTGGAAGAATTTGTGCGTAAGACACGTACGTGAAATATAATATAATACAATATAATGTAACGTCGCGTAACGTAATATAATATATTCGGTATAATAGTAATAATAACAATAATAATAATGATGATAATAATATAATAATAACAACAATAATAACAATAACAATGAATCGTGAAAGAGAATCGAGTGTGCATGCATCATAGTTGATAGGCCATGCAAAAGATTGAGAAAGAAAACGCACAGGGATGAATGCTAGTCGCTGCATGCTAGTCGTTTAGCATAGACCATGTACCTTTAGACCTCAATACTGTATAGCGTCGAGAAGGACGTAAGTAGGCATTTGCTGAGGGTTGGGTAGAAACGCCGGTGGTATGGCTTCTCCCATCAAACCATTTGTCTGTCAAACCGCAACCGAGTTACAGTTTAATAAAAAATACAAGCTATACCCATAGACATAGACAATTGATATGGTACATATGGATGTACATAGGACCCAAGATTAAATATCGGGAATATCGTAGAAAGAGATCCATAGAATCCATAGTTTCGTGTGCACTTTACTCACCGGCATAGGCGAATACGGATACTGCTGTGGCATAAAGAGAGACGGTGCGGGACATGGATACATCACAGGCGCGAAAGTTTGATGACCAGCGGCTTGAGGTCCTAACCGTTCGGATTTTTATTTTTAGAACCACACTCTCGGATCACTAATTATTACCTACTAAAAGAACTACGACCGTCCCATCGATAAACTTACCAAACACTCCCGTGGTTTGATAGATGGTCGCTGGATCGGTCGGTGGAGCGATCGGTGTCGTTGGCGCTGGAGCCATCGTGTTACAATACATGCCATTCTGATACAAC
The DNA here is from genome assembly GCA_028454225.1 of Lasioglossum leucozonium. NCBI lineage: Eukaryota > Metazoa > Arthropoda > Insecta > Hymenoptera > Halictidae > Lasioglossum > Lasioglossum leucozonium. Next base: position 4,382,400 of record CM052220.1, on the reverse strand, counting down.
CCCATACCTGAACAGAAAACATACGATGCACGTTCCGCGTATTCAACCGATACCACCCAAAACCAATTTTCAAATCAATTTCTACCGACCATTTGGATAATAGTAGGTGTTGGTAGGCACAGAAGGCGGAGATCCAGAACCACCGTCGAAAGACCTGTTGAACGGTTGCTTCTTGATCGCCGGTGCAATATTTAGTTTCCTTTCTCTCAAGACGATGCAATCGGGCTACAATTCGAATAGTTAACGATTAGTACGGGTAACGCGGTTGTCGGGTCGAGCGTGGTACACGAGACGGCTCGTACCTCTCGTTGAAGTCTCTTGGCTTCCTCTTCCGTTTCAAATGTAACAAATCCATAACCTTTGGACACTCCGGCACGGTCTGCGATTATCTTCGTAGCTTTCACGTTGCCATAAGAGGAAAACAGTTGAGTTAGTTCTTCCGGGCTGGTATTGGCAGAAATGCCTCCGACGAAGATGCGATTAGGCACCAATGTACCGTACTTTGGTGCAGCCATCGTGAGACTCGTAGCCGAGGCAGGGCTAGAGGCTGGACTAGACCCCTCGGTTCCACCCGTTGACGCTGAACTCTAAAACAATAAGATCCGAACAAAATATTCGCAGGATTAGAGATATTCCCAATGTCTCGGTCGCCATGGATCCATTATTACACCGTTCGGGTACTTAGTATATCGCGTTTTGTAATTTAAAGTCGAATCGTTTCTACGTACGTCTCGAGAACACTTGTAATTTCGTGATAACATCGACTACACGCTGAAAATATTCTATTTAGACGACGACGAAATGTCTCGTGGAAACGTGTAATGGTCGGTGTTGTCTCTCGCCAATACCGAGAGATCGGTCGCGTATTCGCAAGTCCAACGAAAATATTGACAGTCGCGAGCTGTCTGTTCGATAGGAATATTCGTAGCATCGACGGTAAATGCAGGTTAAATGTTTGCGGAGGTTGTTTCGTTCGGACAACGTGTTCGGTAGGTCGATATCGTACGTAGGAAATCTCTTGTCAACACGAACGAGCGATCGCCGAGTCAAAAAAAGTAGGATTGATTCGAGGGTTATATACGATGGAAACGTTGGTTGTTAGCGAAAGAGTGCTCACCATCTTCGCGAGAGTCGGGCGTGTGAACGTGTTTGCTGGCCGTGAGGTTGTCCTAGCAGCTTGAAGGTACCCTGGCCTCGCACGAGGTCACCTGGGTGCCCAGGGACTGCCAAGGACCGTTGCAACCACTTCAAAAGGACTTCCAGCCTCCGGCGAAGCTGCTGTTCCTTCTCGCTAAACCTCCAAACACTACAGAGACACTTTTACAAGATGGCGGTGATAGCCGCCGTTCAGGGCGCTAATTTTCCCGATTTGAAATTTTCGATCCGCCGTGTTCCGCGGAACGCACGCTTTCGACTTTCGACTACGCGAACGGACGGAACGGATCGTGCCAACGTTTTCCTCGGCCGAGGACCGATCGCGACGGAGCTTTTTCCTCGCGTGACAGAAAACGAGCACGACAATACGAGCGCGGCTCTTATCGAGATTGAACGTTTTAAACGAAACAGAAACGATAACAGAAACATTGGTAACATTGAACTTTCCCGAGCGCGGAACAACGTTCGAACGTTCCTCCGATGTACGTGCACGAATTAACACGGTATCCACTAGTTTCGATTCGATTTACGCGTATTCGCGGAAAAAACCGAATCTTGTACATAGGGACTCGTATCGGCTCTATTTCTAAACATTACCTTTGCGATGCCTCGATGTCGTACAGTCGCGCGGCTCATGGAAAGTATCGATAGCGAACTATTTTGTTTTTATTTTTATTTTATCCCATTCTAGTGGATCCTATCGGACGCATCTTGATATCGAAAGATCCGCGAGAACACGCTCAAATACATGCACGGAATTGGAAGAATCTTGAATTCGGTTTCGCCGTAATGGCGTTGATTGGCCGCGGTTACTATGGCTCGCGCGGAAAATGCGAATTTCTTTTTTTTTTGTTTTTCGTTGGAGCTTACCTATGGTTCCGGTTACGGAAGGTTTCCGAGAATTTCTTCGAACATTTTCGCCGGGGCTATCGATTCTATTTTGGAGGGCTGTTCGTCGCGCGACTAATAATCGAATAACCAAACAACCGAACGGTCGAATAAAAACACTGAAATTCTAACGAGTAACGAGAACGGGGGGAAAAACGAAAACGAGCTTCCTCACAGCATTGTTGACTACGAAAGACTGAAACATTCACCGCCGCACTACGCTGATCGCTGCAGCGCGTCCGTAACAGTAACTCGTATCGATACCGCGGCAAACCGATCTTTCTTATCGACTCGGAATCCCCTCGATAAATACCATCGATAATTCACAAGATTTCGTTTTCTTTTTCTCTCTCTCTCTCTCTTCGCTCGCGAATAACACGTTCGGGGAAACGCGACGCGCTATCGTTGTTTCGAGCACGGGGTACTCGCATCTGTTTCCAAAGATGCGATGTTCGAATGTTACGAGAAAAATGACAAAAGGCAAACGCACGCGGCGATGGCACCGTCGATAAATACGTACCGATGTAACATTTATTAAAATTTGTATATTTAGATAATATATGTATATGGTAGAGACGTATATACAGTAAATGTACAATAAATTCACGAGAAGCTAACAAGAAAACAATTATATATCGGTGAAATCGATATACGTCGACGAGATCGAATTTGTAGCAGGAATGCCGTACGACAATCCCTCGGGACTCTGGTAATCCGAAATGACTTTCGAGGCAACGTTCAAGTTCTGAAAAGAAAGAATGAATTTGCGAAACGGTAGACGATAAACAAACACACGTGACTCCCAATAATAATAATAATAATAATAAAATAACAATAATAATAATAGTAATTTTCATTGATGCGATTATCGGATGATCGATCTCGAGACGGCTCGTTTCCTTCTCGTTGAACTTACGTATTTTTTGTGCATAGCCAGGCAAAAAGTGCAGAGCTGCGGCCTCGCTTGCGAATCGGGCCAGTGGTTTGCCCCGTAAACACCGTTGCCGTCCTCACCGACACGTAAACAGGGTTGTTGGTTTATGGGCCCTGCAACGAGGACGGCCCCCAGGTGGCTGATGTAACTGCTGGCTAATCGCAAAGTCTCGATTTTTGATAATTTCCTATCCGCCGGTTCCGTCGGTATCAACGTTCTCAACGCACTGAACGCCGTATTCACACTGCACAGGGAAGATTGCTTTTCTTCAGTGTTGTTCGCGTTGTTCGCATTGTTCGCGCTCCTTACACATTCCAAAAGGATATTTACAATTTTTTGTTCCCAGTATCGCGTAGATTCGCCGCTTGGAAATCGTCGACGAATTTACTGTTCGCACCGTCGCGATTTCCAGCAGCCTACGTGAGAATTTATGGAAAAGAAAAAGTAATGTTCACCTATGGGTGCGATCCCTTTCGCGGGCATTCGCTTGATAACGTTGTTTCGAGGATTCCTCGTTTCTCCGTGCAGCCATGCTGCGCCGTTATCGGTAAGCCGTCCCGCAACTCGATCGACACCAAACCACCGCGAGAGTTCTGTCTCGTCGCACCAACAGCTCGCTCATGAATGACCAAGCTTCGCGGCTTTCTCCGTTTCCTCTAGGATTCCCTTTTTCACGTTCTTTCACGTTCTTGTTTCGCCCCCCTCTCCGTAAACAGACCTGCTCCGCTCCGCCCCCGTTTCCCGAATACACATGTGAGCTGCACGTGCATCCGATCACGGTTCAACGGAGCACTTGCACTATAAAAGCGTCGTTACGGTAAAAAAAGTGGGACGAATTGATGACAATAACAGTACAGAGAAGAATCACACGAACAATTCGAACGCGGCGTGTCGACTATGGGAAAAGAAACGCAACGAAAATTGATAAACACGATAGAAAAAAATAACAAGGAGGCAAAGATTTTTCCAGGAAAATCATTGATTGCACGCGCAACGATTTCAAATTTTCGTGAAAAGCGCGATCAACGTTGTTTCGCGTAGCGCCCAACGGTGATCTAGCATACTCCCACGTAAAGTGGCTGGCAAGTCCAGCTGGGTTTCACATTACGGTCAACAAAAACGCGGCGCAGAGCGGAGCGATACGAAGAGGAGAGGAGCGACGAGGCAGGAAGCCAGGAAGGCAGGAGGCCGAAGGCAGAAGGCAACAGGCGGTCGAGGCGAGGAACACAAATTCCATACAGCGGGACGGTCATCTATGATGTTGGAAAACTCGACGACGCGCGGTAAGATGACACGAAAAGATAGTCTTTCAAAAGACACTTATTTATTTTGTGTCCAGGGAATTCGGTGACAGGCAAACTGGTGGCACGAAATTATACATTGATTCGATGTTCGAACGTTCCGATTACAGAAAATGTCTTGTTTCTTATTTTCAACATACAAACGGTAAAGTAGACGACAAACGATGGTACGCATCCATTCCCGCTGACTCTCGTCGTCAGCTGTACGCTCGTTAAACTATTAGGAGACTCGGAATGGAAAAGTAAAACGAAAAAAAGAAACGATGCGACGAAAACTGGACGTTTCTATGAAATATTTACTTAGTTAAATAACTAGATTACATCGAATGAATTGTATAGCGAAAAATGTACACTTTCGAATGCTCGCCAGAATAAAAGTGTTGTTGCCTTGTTCCGTCAAAAAAACGTTCACGCATCAATTTCCAGCGCCTGCACCAACAGGACCGTGTTTCGCGTGTGTTTGTCTGTAAAATACTGCGGGGACCGCATGACCATGGAAGATGATGCGTTCTCAGCGTACCGTTTTTCTATAAACTTTTTTTCATTTTCTAAACTTTGGTCACTTTCTTACAAAGTTTTCTCGTTAATACTAATCAGCCGCTCGATCCAACCAGTATCAAACGCTCGTGGTCGTTAAGGGTAAAATCTTCAAAGGATACATATAGAAAATATACAAATCGTTCGACACAGAAGAATTACAATAATATTAAAACTTTAGTTACATTCTTATACTATGCATTTATATGTACTAGAACACGGAAGATCGGTAAGCCGTCCGCTATCCTTACGAAAAACGGACAGCTTCCTCTCTTCCCCCCGTTCTCTCCCTCACCCTCTCCGACGATCTCTGTCTAATATGTTGGAAGTTAATCTACAAACCATAAAATTATTGTACGCTTCGAGGACGTAACTCGCCTGCGTTCGACGACCTATCGGACATTCGAAAATGAGAACCAAAGGAAAGAACGATCTATAATCTCTTGTACGAGCATAGAATTACATAAAAAAAGAACCAGAACCGCGGTGACCCATTTCTCATCTGAACACTTTGGTATTATCACCGCTCGCAGGATTCAAATCAAACGGAACAAATCGACATCTGAGTTAACAACTGATATTGTGGATCGGTGATGTAATTATATATATGTATAATACATACCTGGAGATTTCAAACAAATTTACATGTCAAGCGTGTGTTACATTTAGATGTATGTATGCGTCTGCACTTGTGTTGCTGTTGTCCGTGTGTATAAATTTCGTTCCTGACCGCGCCGAATCCACGTCAGCATTATTATATTTTCAATAATTCATATCGCTTGTTGTATTTACACTAATACGCAATGCAACGATCCATACGTTTTTTTTTTTACCTTGTGTTTGCTATATATATAGCTATACATAGCTCTAAGAAACCGTAAAAATATTTTCTGATCCTAAATATAAGGTCAGTGATATCTCTCTCGCTCTCTTTCTTTCTTTCACTCGCCGTTAACACGTTCCTTCCACCATTTATAGATTTTTCTGTTTTTCGTTTTCTTTCGTACTCGAGTCGCGTGAAATTCTCGTTGGACGAGATTCTAACGAGAACGAATCGTTCGCGATCCTAGTTACGAAAGATAATCGTTAGGATAATATAAATAAAATTACACTTAAGGGCGTGATCCACGTGCAGCTTCTTCCAGTGCGCGAACTTTAAGCTCGCGCTCGCGTTGTTGTCTAAAAAACACCGTTCGTTAGTCCGATGCAGTGGTTCGTTAGACTAGTCTCGAGCATATAGAGCATACATAATTAGATATTCGGAAAGTTTTTTACAGATTTGGAAGGACGAACCTTAGATATTCCTCGTGATGGGCGACGAGCGACGCGTGAGGCTGATATCGGTCGCGCTCCATCATCAGGTGACGCTGCAATTGCTCGTGGTGAGCTGCCATGTCCGCGTACGGTCTTCCGAGAAGTTCCGCCGGATGAAGCGCCAATCCTGGATCACGCGGCATCAATCCTGGCCGAGGGTAATTCGCGCCGGCTGCGGCTGTACAAATAGGAAACGTTAACGAACCGATACCAACGATCCCAAGTACTTGGAAGCTATCAAGCTCTCGGACCAATGGACAAATTAGCATGCATGACAGAGCGTGAGAGAATGGTTTCGGCCCTTTCGGTGCGTCGTGTGTCGTGGTGTCGTATGTGGATCTGTTCGATTTTTGTATGCGTGTGGGTGGGTGCGCGCTCACAAGGAATTCGCGAAACTATTTGTAGTCAACGGGACGAACGATGATCGTGCAAAATCCGAAAGAACCAAGAAATTATGCTCTGCGACGACGATAGGGGACGACGATGATGGTCGCGCGCGTGCTCGGATAATCGCTTCGTTCCTTTCGACGAACGATCGGGCTAGCGAGTACGATGTGCAAATTCTTTGGAAAAGGATTCGTACTGTGCGAATCGGAGACCACGCGCTACGCGCCACGTGCCACGCGGCACGCATCGTTTCATTCCATCCATCCACGCGTGTACACGCAAACGACCGACTCTCGCAACACTCGCGCGCACTTGCACCTTACACGATTGTATTATAGTATATATCGTTCTACATGATAACGTCGAAGCGATATTGAAACCGGTTCGTGGGATCTGTTTGTTCGCTCGTACCTTCACCGAAAGAGGCTCGATGCCCAGTCACAATGGCATGGCGAGAAAAGCGAGAGAAAAATGCAAAAAAAAAACAACACAGTAGGTCTGCCGCAAAAGAAACGCTTGTTCGATTGCGTCTTTTTCTGTTCTAGTCAGGATTTGTATCTTTCGAGACGAGCTCCGAGACGCGTGTTAGAAATTGGATCGAACGAGAAGCACGTTTCGGTACGCTCACACGCGATCGACCTTTACCGGTTTGAACGAAACGGGCTGCAGTAAGGAACGAGATAGTAAGTAGCGAGCGACCGAACCATCGTGAGCGCGTACGTATGCTGTCGAAGTTGAAACAACGGTATCGTTCGCAACGAGTTACGTTTTTCCGATGGTCGCGCGACGGAAAAACGTTGCGTCGTTCCTCGTTGACGAGAGAGCAAACTGTGTATATGTCTGGCGAGAGGAGCGAGAGGAGCGAGAGGAGAACGCGCTTCGATTCGACTCCGACGAATTTCGGCGAACTTCGACGAACTTCGACGAACTTCGACTAGGGTGGTCTCGACATTTGACGATTCTGACGGCAAAATTGTGATAGGCGATCGCGGTGAAAGGGACGATCTTCGTGTAGGAGCGTACTCGAATCAGATATCCTGATTTGTAGGACCTACCAGGCAGGGGGAATCCAGCTGCAGCCGCAGCCGCAGCCGCTTCCTGCTGTTGCTGAGCCTGTTGCTGGGCCTGCTGCTGTCCCGGATGTAAGTGCAAGTGCGTATGCGCATGCGTATGCGCGTGAGTGTGAGCATGATACTCGGGCGAAATGCCAGCCATCTGCAACCGGACCATCGGGTCAGCAGCTAGAGCCAGTCGCTCGTCCAGCTGGCCGTGGTGATGAGCCGCCACGGGATGGCCAGCCCCCGCACCCGCTGGCCCCCCGCCGGCTGCAGTCGGTATCCCTAAACCCGACAGCGCCTCGATCAAACATACTGTTCTCTCTAATCGTCCTCTTAACGCTAGCCAACAACAATAACTATATCTTTCTCCTTTTCAAACGATTTTCTCGCTCGGTTGCAACAACGTTTGTGCAACACGGTTTCGTCGCCCGGACGTTTCACAGGCGTTTCATAGGTGGTTTCCGACTGCTGGCTGCGGCCCGAACATGTCCCGTTTATTTCGTTTATCGTCGATTATTGCGATTATTTGGTAGTCGTTTAGTTATTATTCGGACGAACACAGCAAACAATCGGAAACGACCGCTATCGCTATCGCTAACATCATCATCACCTCGCTCTGTCCGTATCGTGGCAAAAAACCTAAGCTTCGATCGTATCGTTTAGAATTCGAAATCATGGCCATTATACTTGATGATTCCACGATGCGAGAAGAAAGATATGCGTACTCGAAGGGGTTGGGTGTTGGGTGTTGAGGGGGTGAGGGCGGGGCTGGGAGGAGAGTGTGTGTGCAAGGCGGGTTCGAAGGACAGTAAGAGTTACCTAGTCTTTCTAAACGTTCTCTTTCCAGCTGACTCGGACCGGGCGGAGCACCGTAGAGGCCGAACTGGTGCAGAGCTTGAGGGGGGCGCCGAGGGGCCGGGCGCAAGGCCCGCCGCGGCGTAACGACGATGGATCTCGAGCCAGTGCGGGTCGACCGGTCCCGGCATCGGTCTGGGCGTTCCTTTCAACAGTTCCTCCTTGAGCCGGTCGTTCAGTTCCCTTTCGCGGAGCTCTCGGATCTCCCGTTCCCTCTTCTCGCGCTCCAAGTGCTCCAACTCGAGACGTTCCCTCGTCGCCGGTCCCCCGTACATGTAGTGCAGCATCGGGTCCGGTGGGGCCGGATGCCTGGCCGGGGAGAACGCGGCGTGCGGTCGCGCGTACTCCGACAACTGTCTGAGCGCGGGAGTGTCGGCGTAGGAGCCGGGCCTGGCGGCCGCGGCGGCTGCCGCAGCCGCATACCTGTCGTACGGCGAGACCACCGGCTCGAGCGGTCCCCTGCTCGGCGGTTTGCAGACTTCCGGCTGTTTCTCCGGTGTGGTCATCTTCCTGGCTTGCTGGGCGGCGGCTCTGTCCCGTTCCTCCCGTTCCCTCTCGGCCTGCTTGCGGGATCTCTCCTCCCGTTTTCTGGCCAGCTTCGAGTCCGGCACCGGCTTGAACATCAAGTCCGTCCTCGTGCACGAATTGTTCTCGCCCCGGTTCCAATGCCGCAGGAAAATAGCCGACTGCGATCTGTGACACTCCGAGTCCTCGATCCTCGGCTCCGGTGAAGGACCCCGCGGGCTCGGTGGCTCCTCTTGCTCCTGCTCGACCAGATCTGGCTCGATTTTCGGCTCCGGGACGATTGGCGGCTGCGGTTGCGGCTGTGGCGCCCTGTGATGATGGTGCGCCGAACTGCTCGACGTCAGACACGTCGCCGAGACCAGCGACGGCTTCCGTTGTGTATTGTGCGAACTGTGCGAACTGTGCGACGACGAGTGACTGTGCGAACTATGCGACGAGATGGTCAACAGTTTGTCGTGGTGCAACGCCGTCGCCTGATGCATGCTGGACGAATGATGATGCGTGGCGATCAGATTCTCTCCTTCCTCTCTAGTGGTCACGCTGGAGCTGGTGCTCGAATGGTGCGCCGTCATCATGGTGGTGCTCTCCTGGCTCCTCTGTGGCGACGGCGGTGGTATCGCGTGCGGTACCGGTCCGTACGGATATGGCGGGAACGAGGGATACCCTCCGACCGCGGCGTACCCTGGGTACGCGTGGGGATGATACGGGTGCATGGGAGTAAACAGCGAATGGTGCATCAGAGGATGATGAGGATGGAACGGATGGGCCATGTGCGGGCTTGGCTGTTGCGCGGGATGCATCACCGGCTGAGGAATTGACGTGGGCGGTGGCGGAAGCGTCGGAGTCGGAGACGCGGCTACCGACTGAATTTGCGGGACAGCTTGATTGCTGGCCATTGAATGTTTGCTCGGCGTCGGAGGTTTGCTCGAACTGTCCGGATCTTTCTTGATGTTTTCTAAACTCGGACCAGGAAACCCGGACTGAAACCCGGGAACTTTCACTTCTTTCAAGCTCTGCAGCGGATCTGGCTCGGGCGGGATGATCTCCTGTTTGATCTTCAAGTTTTGCGGCTCCATAGGCGGCGTTCCCGCCAAATTGTACATCGACGACGGCTTTTCCATCGGCAGCATCCCGCTGGGTTGAATAGGCTGGAACAGATTGCTCGGCTCGTTTCTCTCGGACTCGCTGTTCTCCGGAATCGATCGGTCTGGAATCCTCTCTGGTATCCTTTCGGGCATCCTGTCCGGTATCCTGTCGGGTATCCTATCAGGCATTCTATCGGGCATCCTGTCCGGTATCCTGCTGTCTCGCATTCGTTCTTGGCCGAGTCTATCGTCGGAAATCCGTTCGGACAGTCTGCTTTCAGAAGACATCACTGTTAAGCCTAAAGGTTGCGGCGAACTCGGCATTTGCGGCATCTGAGACATGTTAGTCGGTATACTTTGAGAAATGTTCAAGTTCAACGGTGGTCCCGGCATATTTTGGGACATGGTCTGGCCCATGTTCTGACCCAGATTCTGCCCGTTCGACATACTTTCGCCGTGAGCTCGAAGATTCTGCGTTGGTCCCATGTTTTGCGCGCTCGACATATTCTGTGGCATTTGCATGCTCTGTGACAAGTTTTGTGGAACATTTTGAACTGGAGGAACGTTGGATGCGTACTGCATGTTCAGCGGCAGTGGTTGTTGCGTCGGAGACATGATCTGCGCGTTCTGTATTCCCTGGGGACCGGTCGACGCGCAGATACCACCGCTCTGAATCGTTTGAGATAAATTCCGTGGCATGTTTTGGCTCATGTCGTTCATGTTCAATGGTTGTGACGTGCTCAAGTTAAGTTGTTGCGGTTGTTGCTGTTGTTGTTGTTGCTGTTCGGGATCCTTGGTATCTTCGTTGCAAGGCGACATGGCTGACTCTATGGGCAGAGGTTCTAACTTTAACGGCTGATTCATAGCTAACGGTACATCTTCTATCGGATGATCCTTGTTTTCCACCGGCTCTTCCAGCAACGGCTTCTTCTCCAAAGCGTGAATAACGGGAACGGATATCGGCAGAGTTTGTATAGGTGCTGGTACGGGGGTGGACACCGGCGTCGGTTCCGAAGGTTCTTCCGGCGTGGTCACAGCTGGACTGACAGGTTCCTCGGTCGGCACTGTAACCGCAGTGGGTTGATTTTCGTTCGTATCGCCTTCTCCTTCCCTTTCAGGTTCATCCATGAGAGAGTTACTATCGGTCGTTAGCGACTCGGACGGACTCTCAGGACGTTCACCGCGTTTTCGTTTCTGAGATTCCTTGTCCTCGTCGACCTCGTCAGTTTGAGGACGTTTCTGACCTTTCTTCGGTGTCTCTGGTTTACCACCGCCGGACGACTTTTTCTTGCTCTTATCTGGCGTTTGTTGTTGTTGTTGTTGTTGTTGTTGCTGCTGCTGATGATGTTGCTGTTGCTTCTCTTGGTCAGGTGTATCCGTTCCACCTGTACGTCGAGGTCTTGCGGGTCTAGGCGTTTCCTTGGCCTTGTTTCTTGTACGCATTCTCCCTGGGCTATCTGGTGATTCCGCGGGCACAGGGCGGAACAGATATGGAGGGGCTGGCGGTAGTTCTCCGGTTTTCTTCAAATGTATTCTGCATTCCGTACAAAGCAATAATCTGTCCTTGCCGGCTACCTGATAGTCCTTCGAATTGGTTGAGAAGCAATGCTGACAAGAGTGCGTTGCTCCGTTGGTGTTGGTGTCTCTGGAGTCGCTGTCCTCCTCCGAATTATCGTCCTCTGTCACAGAACTAATCTCCCCGCCGGGATTGTTGCTGGCAGGCGTTCCAACCGGCACGGTCTCGGGCTCTGAAATCGGCTCCTTCTGACTAACGTTGGCCGGTGGTGTGTCCTTTGGCGGCGTTGGGACCTCTTCTTTGGGCGTACCGGCTCTCGAGTTGCGAGTATTGCGAATCCTTCGGAGAGAGCCTTGTCGCCGTCTTCGATGAGGTCGATTATTGTTTGCACCGGGCGTTTTCTTCCACAAGTAATAGAACTCGACCAATTCCGGCTAAAAATACAAAAATGTTCCGCGTCAAGATAGTTTGGTTTTTTTCGTGTTCCTGGTGAACATCTAAGCTACTTGTCTATGCAAATACAAATGCAAAAGCAAATGTTGATCGCTACCGTGTCTTTATGGGGCAAGAGATCCTTTCTGATTCTCGAAAAGTTCTTTCCAAATTGACGGAGTCCTTTGACGAAGCGTTTCTACGAGACAGAACATGACCACCAATTAATCGTAAAACTTGTCTTTTCTCTAACACTTCCTTAATTAGAAAATCATCACGATCACTGAATACGATATATGGTACATGGTACATGAAATTGTCGCTATCTTATAACGTGATACTCGGAATGAATGCGAAAGAAATTCGCAAAGAAACCGTCCAATTGGTCAGGCACATACGGTCGGGTCGCACGCATCTCGCTATTCGCTCGGAAGATTACCACTGCTACTTCAGATATATCGCATCGCGTGACAGTGAGCTTTTCACTCACCTTGCCACTGTGCCGTCCCGGGTCCCACGTTATGAGACAGCGACAGTACATGGTATATTGTATATGATATAGCATAACACAGGATAAAATAGGATAGAATAGAGAAAAGAAGAAACGCTCGCAAACGGATTCTCAGTCGATCGTTTCAACTTACAGTTTCCTCCTCTGACCATTTTTTTATCGATGCCTTTAGGTACAGGACATTTAACGAGAGCCTGCAACGCTCTTCCTGGATCATAGCCAGAATCGTGCAAGATGTCCAGAGCATTGATAGTCGTGTCGTCTCGGGATGCAGCCACACAACCGTCGTCCGGGGATCCTCCATCACACATGCCAGCAAATGCAGCCATAGATCGAGCTGCTCTCAAGTACATCAGAAGATCCCCGTCTAATGCCATAGCTGGAATCCATCTTAGCTCTTCTCGTTCTTTAGAAAACTCTGGATCAGGAAGCAGCTCTCCAGGAGGTATACCCGGCCGATACTCAGGCAAACGGGCCTGACAAGAAACCAACTCCTGTACCCAAAATTCGGGGTTGTGCGTGGTTAGCACCAATGCCAAAGCGAGTTAGTTGTACGCACCTATTCTCCGGCTTGCTTTTCGAGAAATCTACACGAGCCAGTATAACTTTTTTTTTCCATTCTGTTCCTTTTGTTACATTACTGGTACGAGAAGTAGCGTGAGTACTTTATGTTTGTGTACAAACTAATGATCATAAATATAAGCATGAAAAACGAGAATTCAAGTAATGTATGATTATTATACACATGTTATTATCGGCTTTACATTTAATAACATTAGTTATGTTCACGTTCACGATAAAAGCTATATCGAGTTAATGTAGCGAACGAAAGCACATATACTCTTTGGTGAATCGATCAACGGAAACAGTGAAAATTCTCGAACAATGGGGGAAAAAAATCGTGGTAATTCACAAACAAACAAAGAAACAAACAAACAAACAATCAACCAATCAATCAAACAAACAAACAAATAACATGGTATTTACATGATGAAAACGAAACACATTTATGGAAAAGGTAATATAACGAATAGATAGATAGATAGATAGATAGATAGATAGATAGATAGACAGATAAATAGATAGATAGAAAGATAGACAGATAAATAGAAAGATAGATAGATAAATAAATAGATAGATAGGTAGATAGATAGATAGATAGATAGATGTATGGATGGATAGATTCCTTCGTATTTCTCTATGTGTTGGTATTGTCGTTCCAGTACTTCAGTCGCAAACATTATATACTTATACGATATATTATATACTCATAGATGGTTCAAGTAACCAATGGGTTATCATGTAAACAGAGTAAGTTCTATATTTGTAGCAATGGTGTTTCTGTCATTTCACCGTGACTGAATACCACTATGAACGTGAAAATAATCTTACGTCGCATGTTATCGCCCTATATATCATAATAAAATATTTCATCATAATAACTTGCATCATATTCAGGGTCTTTCAAGTAGTAATATCATCTGAGGCATGGTACTTCGGCTCTGCGATCATACTGTCGAATAAATAAGAATCATTATCGTGCAGACTTAAAGAATAACTATCATTGTTATTTGAACCATCGGCGTACAACGAGACTGCGTAACGAATAGGTACCTGCTCACTTTTTGCTATTCAAGTTTAAAACTCCTCTCTTGACGTGTACAAATACAGGCAGATATCAAGGTTTCGATCGGACAATGAGAAAATATATTCTATGAATGTGTACTTCAAGCGGTAAACAAACACCGATATCTCAATTGCTCTAAACCTGTAACTAAGCACACGCCATGCATATTTTTAATAATCCTTGAAACTAATGGGATATCTACGTTTGGAACATCATTATTGCCATTTTCATCGAAGAGTTACGACATTGACCGAAACCAAAATAATACAGCGAATGTTTTGATGATGGTAAACAACTTTGCGTACATAAGATACCCAAAATTGTTTAAATCTGCGAAATGGTATGTATACATACCCAAAAATTTGAGACAACGTGAAACCCACTCGATTACTTTATCCTCCCAATTTTGACAACGTTTGTAAGAAAAAACTATGTAAGTTAAATGTAATTACCATGGAACATGTTAGGTAACGCGACAATGTTAAGTCACAGTTACCCGATGCTTCTGTGATTATATCTCCGCCTTAATCTATTACACTCAAAATATATGTCTTAGGAGAACAAGCCTTGAGTTAGGTACATTGTGCAATATAGCTAAGTAGCAAAAAGGTTTTCAAGGTATATGGCAAACCTGGTGCGAAGGGCCAACCCGAATCTCGCCCTGGGTGCCGGCAGACATCTCCCCCTCCTCCGAAGCTCCACCGTCTTTCTCCAGTGTTTCGAGTGGCTTCTATCTTGGACTTTCAGTAAATTCCTATCATCCACCCCCTGAACTGTATAGTTATTCTATCAGTACATTTGTAATAATTTTAGAAAAAGAAGTACTGCTAACATGCTTCTTTCTTTAATGACCCCTTTTTCAACAATGATGTCAGTTATTATGACATTAGTTTTTGTACTACTCTGTCGCACACACGGAAGAGTGTCAACACGAACACGTTAAATTCTTTGTATCTTATATACTACATATTGTATACTCTATGAGGCAAGAAAGATCCCTGTGGTAAAGTGCTCTTTCCCTCGAATTATAAAAAAAATACTGTAGCATTCGAACCTCGAATTCGGATCAACGAAAGAATTTCGGAATTTCTCTCCCTCCCCCTCACCCTCCAAAAAGAAAAAAAAAAGAATGAAAATACACTTATCCGACCTTGCATACTGTTACAATTCATTAAGGAAACCGAATGTTGACGTAATAACCCATTTAAATACACTCGCTGATACATATTTTGACTTTCCTGAAGTGGTCTTGAGTCACGGTGAAAGCGGTAAACGGTATAAATGAGGTATATTTAAATCGAAACGCTTTATCGCCACTGTAACGCAATTGAAGCGTGCCAAGATGCGACGGACGTCATAAAAAATTTTTTTGATTGACTCATCGATGTACAATGCGAAGATACAAGAAAGAAAAAAAAACATCTATTTACACAATTTCGTCATGTACGCAGAAAACTCGAATGAAATGTGTCCGTGTGCGGAATTGCGAACAGCGAGCAAGTTATCGAATCATTCGACGCTGCCTCTCAGACAGTACGTTCGAATTTTTCGTCGCATCGCGCTTCGCCTTGGCAGAATTCCGGAGAGTCGTTAAAATTAAGTGGAAAGCCATAAAATTTCAAGGCAAACTCACCCGTGATAAATGTTTCAACGATGTGCTCGCATTGTTCCTCCCAACACGACTCACTTCCGCATGTATAAGCTACATACGCTACCACCCGCTTACGCTGATGAACAACCGATATAGAAACTTAACGATTCACTACAAATTAACCATCGAGTATCATAGGATTATATCTTGCACAAATCAGTAGCCACAACACCCAAACGCAGCCATCTTGTACTGCATTTTGTTTCGTTTTTTCTATTGTGGGGGTGCGTTCCAATTCCGAGCGTTCCCACGTTTCTTTTCCATCGATGGGTTTCTGGTGGCGATTCAAATTTCGAAAATTCAAACTTTATGCTCGTCTTTGATTCTGTTGCTTCAACCTTTTCTTCTATTATTCAACATTCAACTTTCGAAAAAGTACAATACAAACTTATTGATCTTACTTTTTTAAAGTTGGTAACATCCTTTTAAACGTGCATATACGCACAATACATACCTATTTATCTACATCCATTTATGCGCAGGTGAAAACAGGGCAAAAAGACTAAAGGTTTGGTGACTTTCGTGCAAAAATTCCTGCGGCCTGTTTTAACTCTGACCTGCAGTTCTTGAGTCGGTTCTCTGTTTTCACCTTATTTTGAACATATTCGTTCAAGAGAAACGGTAAATAATGCATAAATTTATCATCTTAAACTGCGTTCGCAATTGACGGCATTAAACTTGAACAACATGTATAATACCGGCATCTTTTTACTGTATACGTAAATGATCTCGTACCTCTTCATCATATACATCTACTATTCATGCCTATTTACACATATATTTAAATATACATACATATGTTGTGCCGTAAACTTCCACATTTTGCACAGTTAATTTCTAAAATCTCATTTTCTCGATTGAACGCAGGATATACCGTGGATATGGCGAAAAAGACTGCAATTTTGTTGATTGCTGACGGTTCAGAAGAAATGGAAGCAGTAATCACAACAGACGTCTTACGTCGAGCCGGAGTACGTTCTTTCCGGGTTATAACCTTAAATTTACTTCGTTCGCACATTATAATGGATTATAAAATTTTTAGATTAACGTGACGGTAGCTGGTTTACCGGAAAATCAATGCATTAAATGCAGTCGAGACGTTAAAATTTGCGTTGACGCAAAGCTTAAAGATGCAGTTCAACAAAAGTACGATGTTGTTATATTGCCTGGTGGTCTAGGAGGCTCAGAAGCTTTTGCATCGGTAAATAAATCTATATTTACGAAAAATAGGAACAACCAAACAAAGAGAAGTGGTAACATATTTTTATGTGTATTACCAGTCACAAGAAGTAGGAAACCTTCTGAAAGAACAAGAGAAGGAAGGTAGGATTATCGCAGCAATTTGCGCAGCACCAGTTGCATTGAAAGCACACGATATCGCGAAAGGAAAACAGCTTACCTCTTACCCATCGATGAAAGATAAATTAGCAGATACCTACCAATATTTGGAATCTAAAGTTGTAACTGACGGTATACATATAATCTATACATATATGATCTATGAAGAGACTATAATTTTTTAAATGTACAATGGCAACAATACACATATTTATATTTTATAGGGAATCTTATTACTAGCAGAGGCCCGGCAACCGCATTTGCTTTTGGCCTGGCAATTGTGGAAAAGTTACTCGACAAAGATACTGCGGAGCAAGTTGCAAAGGGAATGTTGTATACAGAGTAAAAGTACCTAAATGGATGTGCCTATAATCTATTCAAGAAAGATGTATACTGATAAATAATACTGTTTATAAATTATTAAATTAATATCATACATTGATGTCTTGATTTTCTTAAATTTTTTACGAGCATACGTATTTACGCGCAAATCTAACTCTTAGAAATGTTTTCCGTTGAAATTCAAATCACCCGCTTACCTTTCAATATGGCCGACCTCCGTTGTCCAAAATCTTTTGAAAGTAAATACCTTCTTTCTTATTTACATGGTTCATGGTCACTTGCCATACATTGCATTTGACACTTTATGAATTGTGTACATTGCATATAGTATACGTGTATGTATGTATCTACTTACTATTGCTTATTATATATATGTTATTACAGAACCTGTAAATATTTACTGTAGAATTTTGCAATCGTGGTGTTTATCCTTTGGAAAACTTGAATGTCCTAAGGCTGAAACTTACTGTAATTTACATTCAATATCTAAACAGAAAATGTTTGAAAGCGATGATTGGGACTTGGATCAGGTAAAGTCGAAATAATTATAATATAAATGTTCTTATATTCATAATGAATTGCGAATAAGACCAGATTGTTTTTAGGATTTTTTAAATGATGTGGACAGCAGATCGAGTAATGTTTATTGTACAACGGATAACGATGAAATAACACCGAAAAGACGTAAAATAGAGGTTTCAAACAATGCTATTGTCTCACCTAATAATAATGTTGGCCAGTGCCAGGAGAAACCGGTTAACAAAACTGTATCGCAGGAAGATGATAAAATGTCAAGAAAAAATCTAATACTTGGCATGTTTAATAAAAAGGTGCCAGACAATAATATTTTTCAAAAGTTACCTGAAAATAACGATTCGATAAAATCGCAATCGAGTAACACACGTAGTTGCGATTATACTCAATCAAATAGAAGAAATGTTGTGCTTGAAATACTGAAAAAAAGAAACATGGAAGATAAAGTTGTAGAGAACAATACAAAAAATTTGGATTCACAAAAAAAATGAATTAAAAATTGCGAGCAACAACAGCAATTGTATACAACAACAATCTAATTCGAAGAACAATACTCTTCGAGGTAGCACACCCAATAATTCTAAAAAAAAGTTGTTAGAAATAAAAAATAAATCCAGCTTTAAAATTCCTCAAGCTCCAGCAAATAAAAAAAATGGCACTGATTAGAAGATTTCCAGGACCAGCTGGTTTACTACCAGACGACATAGACATTAACGTTCCTATTTCATACTTGAGTAGCTTAGACGAAAACGACACCTCAAGAGAATCAAATGAAACTGATTTGCCCGAATATTGCTCGCAGAATACAAAGGATCTATTCACAGAAGGTGCCTGGCAATCGATGTTAAACGATTTACCGGATGGATTTTTGAAAGGTAGCGAAATCGCCACTGTTAAACAAATGGCGAGCGCGAATGGACATAGCTGTTCAAAAGTTGATTTTTTAGCAGGAATAGTCGAATGTATAGATCACACTCACGACAATCCACCAATCGTTTTAAAAGATTTTACAGATAGCATTCGAGGAATTGTACATAAAGATATACCTCTTCAATATCCTGGCGTATTGGAATCGAACGTTGTTATATTATTACGCGATGTCGGTTTATTGAAGACCTCTGGATCCTTTACCTCCAATAAGTATCATATTCTAATTTCACCTTCGAGCTTAGTAGCCATTTACTCCAACAAGGGCAAAATCGTATGTACACGTCCTATGGAATCGGTTCTAGGAAGTGTTTCAAATGAAAAGATGAAGCGGAATCAAAAGCAAACGGAAGAAGACGAAGTATTTTCAAAAGTCGTGGAGGAACAATTGCAAAAAATTATGGATCACACTAACAGAAACAGTTCTCCAAAATTGAACACATCTGAAAACGAATCAATAAACTTTGATTTCGGAAACGATTTTTCTTTTTCAGCTTCTTCCAGCGAAATCACGAATACGCAGAGTGGAAAAAATTTTTTTAGTCCAACGTCGAAGAATTGGAAAGATGTGGAGAAAGAAAATGTCCGAAAACAGCAAAGTTACAAGCAAGCGATCACAAACGAAAAGAAGAAAATTCAAAACGAACAGAAGCAGACGTCGGAAGATGTGTTAAACGCTTTGAGAAGATTTTCCCCGAACGTGGATACCGTGAAAAAATTATCTCATAGTCCAAATATTTTGAGAACGGGAATTAGAACTGGAATTGAGAACAGGAATGCCGACGGGAAGGAATCGGAAACGTCCCGCGACAACAGATATCCTGAAGAGATGGATGTCGAAGAGGATGATGTAAATACATGTTCGGTAGAGACGAAATCTGAGAAAACGAAAGCAAAATTACATGTATCTAGTACGGAGAAGAGCAAGTTGTCGGTACGATCAAAATTAAAGCAGTTTAAAAATATGGACGCGTTAACACCTTGTCGAACTTCCGAGTCAACACCTTCGTCGAGCTTAAATACTGAGAATGATACGGGTCAAGAGAACAAATTAATCAAGAAAGATTCAGAATTCAGTATACTATGCACTACTGAAAATGATTCCGACGACGAAATGTTGTCTCAAATAGACATGGACACCATATTCAGTAATGCTCAACTGGTAGAACAATAAAAATTTACTATTCCTAGACTAATATGCGAGCAATGTTTCTCATGCGATAAGGATCGCGATGTATAATGAAAGTTGTATGATTGTGAGAGAATATATTTCCATAAACTATAGTGAGACAAAGAGTAAATTTTACACGAAAATAAGAGAATGTCTGTACTATATATTCATCATATATTTTTTATATTTGTACGAAACATAAATACAAATAAATATAATTTTCTCAAAACGCGTTATTTTTATTAAAATTCATACATATATATGTATATAATTAGTGGGAAACGAAAGTAAACCACTTCAGTATTCAATTGGTGCAGATACGAGCGAACACTGATAATATTATCGCAACGAAGGCTTCTTACAACATTCTTAGATCCTCCTTATATTGTATACAACGCATTTTTTTTTTCGCGGACAAGGAAGAGGTATTGTCGACCTTGGTAGGTGACGCAAACGATAGGACTTATAATAATTGAGTCGCGCAGTTTTTCACGATATGTTTGGTAAAAAAGAAAGGAAATAGAAAATAATGGAATCGAAGAACAGAATTAGAAAAGAATCAAATATTTCGAGGACACTCAAAGACAGGGACTCGTGTCGGCAACGATCTCAATTTTGCTGACATTAGCCTAAATATCAACCCCCGGTCGATCATGAACGCAGGATTAATGATCCCGAATTCGTCGATGAATTCGCTACCGAGCGGACCGCGTATACGCCAATGCGGATCTATTAGATCAACCTTGATGTACCCTGATGTGCGATGATACATCTAGGCGAATGATCGTGCGATTATGAAGTGCAATTTACTCACATTAGTTACGTGAGACAGAGACATCTGCGTTACGATTAAATTGCACGATATGTGGGAATGCGTGTGAAAACAGGTAAATCGGTATTTGAATCTCCGATCGTGATTCGAGGGATTCTTAGCCTCTGGCTAGGGACACCGGTAATCGATAAAGAAACAACGGAGTAAACATCTTTACGTTTTTACTCTTTTTACACTGATACGTACCTACATATAAATGATTTCTTCGCGACTCGATAGATTAAATAGAAAGAGTTACATTAGCAATAAAAACCTACTGCGCCATTGGCATCGCGAACAAAAATTCCATTCCATTCCGTTTCACTTCCCTCCATTCCGTTTCATTTCATTTCATCTCATTTCCAAATATTTCTTTTTTATTTACAGTTTCATGTCGCATCAACTGCTACGTTATTAGCGGCATCATAGGTCAGAATATACTACATTATTGTTCGATAAGTTTGGTTTCTTTTATTAAATTCAGCAACTTATTATGGGAAGTGTACTTTGAATAGAGGAGAACCGAAAGCTCCACAGATATTGCTCCATCACGGTCATCGCAATGAGAAGCAGAAGCTTTCGATACTCTGTGTCATTCTAATTTGTTTGTTGAAAGTTGAAGGTTTAGACAATTCAAGTTTCTCGAGCGAAAAACACAAATGCGCGCGAATCGATACGTCGGGCGTCGCGGCGGTACGGCACCCAGTATGTAGTTTAGAAAACTATCCCTCCGCAGAAATTATAATCGATTTCAGATCGTATTCTACGGTACAACAACAGTGCCATATAGACCGTACGTCTCGAGATAAGGAAAACGTGAAAATTCTTAGGTGAACACTCACGATCAAAACACGTACGAGTAACTGTACATAATAACATATGTTATCGGACATTTCCATGATCTTTTCGCGCATCTCCTTTGTTAATCGCTTACGCATCGCTATACAATTAATACCAAAGATTTCGTATTTCCTCTTTACCCGATTAGTAAATGATAAACAATTCGATTGTTTTGTTGGAACTCGAATATATATCTCGGTTGACGATTTTTACCAATGGTATATGCATGTGATGTGGATAGAAAAGGTATCGATGTGTTTCGATGTTTAAAAATCGAATCGATAAGGGATCGTGCAAGGTACACGATTATCGGTAGCAGTCGAAAAAATCAATTAACAGTAATCGTTACGAAGCGACGTTTCATCTTATTTGCCAACGACGAGGGGATTTTGGGCGAGTCTAGACTACGTTTGCTCAAGTTCTTTGAACGTTTACTCGCGTCGGAGCGATTTCGCGAATTCGCGAACAGCCGCGAAAATCCGAATGAAAATATTCTCGATTTTTCGCGAAAAATTGCATCGCGCACAAAATAATTCGCAATTCTAAACGACGTGTCGTAACCGCACCGCACAAATTCGAGGTATAGCAAAATAATCTTATAATAACATTAGGCTTAACAATATAGTCACCGTTATCCTAGGAAAGTCTGAATTACGAGAGACAAATATGTCAATCGATATGATAATGGACACTTGATGGATAGCGATCGATCAAATTTGATATGCACGTGTCAACGTGAATCGACAAGATTATCGATGCGCCACCACGTTGCGCGTGTCAAACTAATCCAACGTTTTGGGAAAGTAGTTTCGTAGGAAGACGCTCTCGAACGTCCGCGAACTATCGGCGAACCACGCGCGTAAGGTTAACGTGTTTGGTCGCGAAAATTTGATGCCGCGCGTAACCTTAAACCCGCGTTGCACACCGTCGAACAATGACATGCTTCTTGCAAAAAATATTTTCTTCTGAAATTACGTCGCTGTGACGTTACAGACTTTCGATAACGCGGGTAACACGCCGGGCGCAATCAATGTTTTGAGAAAACGTGGAACAGTTTGCGCCGCGCGAGAACGAGTACAGCGAAATGTTCATTAACGATCTGACGCTAATTCGCGTCGCGCAACGCATGCCGGTGTAAGATACGGGAACATGTAAATCACGTAATTTGCAAATCGCAATTCGACCTTTACCGGGAACGTCGCGAAACGAGGAACGAGCGGCAACAGACGTCAACAATGAAACAAGAAAGGAACAAATCTTTTATTTTACGCGAACTATCGTTAATTACATGTGTAAATACAGTCTCGTGCGAATATTTAGTTTCCATCTAATCTCAAGTAGATTTCATTTTTAGCATCTGTTCGTTTATCGGCAAATAACATTCTGATTTCGTTCTAGACAGCTTACCAGTTCGAGAAGAGAAGAAGTCTGACTCTTGTCAATTGAGGCGATGGTAAAGTCCGCGTCCGTGAGGGAGAAGGCGTTGTATAAGTCCGGATATGGGTACGGGTAAAGACCAGGGCCACTCTAATCGCAGGGCTGAATAGGTTATAGCCTCGGGACGGCAGCCAGCAATTTTATATTTTTATTTGTTTATTGGTAATATATTTCTAGGTGTGAATCTTTTGTGAAACTTCACCGATCACCCTGCTCCGGCTACCCCTCCCGTTCTTACAAAGATGACGGCCCTGGTAAGGACATGGGTACAGGTACGGGTACAGAGAGGTGCAGGTAGAAGAAACAAGACCGTTTGGAAACGTACGTGCCGGTATTCTCGAATTGGACGGTAAATTCGTCCGTCCTTCCGAAGAACCGGTGAACCGAATAGGAAATAGCGAGCAAATATCGATACGTGATCTATCGGTAACTGGTACCTGCCACCGCGTAGGGAAAAGCGAGCAATTCTCGATAGATGATTAGGGTAGCGGCGGGGACCAGACAAGGGGAGGGGAGGAATTCGTGCATCAGAGTCCAGGAGCGATACGGAATGATGCAGTGTTGGCCGGTGCGCGGCGCGAAACAGGTGATAGTGCACTGGGAAATGATAGGACGGTTTACGTTCGACCCGCGAACGGTGAACAGCAAAATTTCCCGCGACACATCTGCCGTGGTTTCCGCAGCCGGTTTAATATTCTTGGTCCGTTCGATCGGGTACGAACTTTCGATTCGGCCCATCGCGCATCGCGTCGAGGCCTTGTTTCGCACGACACGCTCCGCAACGCGATCAAACTGAAATTGACTTTCGGCCACTTCGCGTTCGACTATGACGTTCTCTTTTAATTTCGCTATTTTCCACGACTAGTTTGGACACGGTCGAGCGATTGCCAGTTCCTTTACCGTGCTCTTTACCTTGAGTCGGTAATTTTCGATCGTTCTCCCACCAGCTTGCGCGACTCGCGATCATCTCCGAGATCGTTTTCGCCTTCCTGGTCGTCCGAGTCCTCAGAGCCCTCCGAGTTTGTCCGGTAGACAGCTGAAAATTCCACGACACCGGAAGCTCGCTGGGAATGCACGAACCCGTGCACGAGAGAACTCAACGCCGGAGTGTACACAGGACTCGCGAATAGGCGCATCGAAACCGAGGGTAAGTACGAGAGAAATCGCGAGAAACAGTTCCCTCGTCTTTGCAAATGCACCGACATTCCGGCGCCTGCTTCGAGCTACACTCGTGTTTCTGCAATTTTGTAGAACTCGTATCATTTCACTAACATTCGCAACATCCTATGGCAACGAATCGCTTTCGAATTCTCCGCGTTCCCCTTGTAGGAGCCCATTCCTTTCGATACCGAACAAAATGGTTATTTAGTTCTCTTATTATCGTTCTGTTCTATACCGCTAGCCGTTTGAAAACCTAATTCATCGGAGTTGAACTACGACCGGAAATGATATCTGGAAAAATGGGAAAAGACGTAGCGTATTGAAGATGCAAGATGTCTCAGATAATAACGACAATTTCCGGTAACCGCACAAGAATAATAATACCGACAATTATAACAATGGAATTTGTTGTGTAATTAGCGTGTTCGTAATGACGTTCTTATACGATTCAATCGTAAAAATATGCGTTTCGATGAAAAAAGCCTCTTTCGGTACGCGTACGTACAAGAAGAGACGTTGCAATTGCTCGAAACGAGCCTTGACGCTTCAGCGCATAGACGCGTGGAATTGCGAAAAGATGGAGAATCGCGTCTTAATCCATTAACATCCAGAATTGTAATTCGAAGACGCCTAGTTTCGGAGTTTGTTTTCGGCAAGGCGCGGCTTGCGAGTACGCGCGACGCAACGCAACGCAACGATTCTTCCTCGAACTTTCCCCTAATCGCGAAGCGGTGGTGCAACCTCTTCGAACTATACATACGCATAACGGTACGCAAACAGACCGGTTGTTTTTGACCGTGGCATCGATCATCCATCCGCGGATTCTGTCGCGTCTCATTCTTACCACCAGAGATCGGCGGTCTTTACGAAACAAACAAGTTCCGACTGATCCAAAGTTGCACCGGGTGTCTCGTTACGCAACGGCCTTTACCTAAAAGTATGGAAACGCGAGTTGCATTTCTAGCGACACCGCGACACCGCGCGAACGAGAGACGCAGCACACCTTCGACTCCGATCTCCGAGGTTCCGTGACACATATTTCACAGTGGAATTGAAATTGCGCAAACACTGTCGTCTCTTTTTATGGCGTTATCGGGCAAGATCGTACTCGGATCTAACACGACAATCTGTCTCGCGATTTTCTGAACGTAACGGCCAGGCCACGTCGCGCGTCTCGTCAGGGAAAACCTTTGTCGACTAAACGACGGCTATCGTCGATTCGTTTCTTATGTAACGAAGGATTGCCGGCGGTCTTGCATTCCATCTAGAAAAAGGTGAACCAGTTTCTTTTTTTGTTTCTTTTTTGTCGTGCCAACGGTGATTCGATCGGCATGGAAAATACCGATCGCGAATCGCACCATTGCACCGCACCGCACATGTGTCTCGCTGGGCGTTTTCTTCCTCTATTGTCTCACAATAAACAATTTCGACAAGACAGGTTTATTTTTTACAATATTCTTTACGATCAACCAGCGTCGGCCGATCGCGTGTCGTTTCGATTGTAATTACACATAGTTGCGGTCGCAGCGTAGTTTCCGTGATATTTTTTCTGTATTGCTAAACGGAATCGTAGCAGAGGGACGACAATTCGACGGGTACCGCTCGGTCTGTAATGCCTAGGCGGATAACAGTCTTGCGTCACGTCGCCGATAGATCTAATTATCGTTGTACAATAGAACGTCGTAATTATTGCAAAATAAGTGACAATGTAACCCAGACCAAGGCACCTTTACGATTGTCGTTGCCTTATCTTGTTCCTCAACCGGCTCGCTCTAGAATAATTAGGTCTATAGTCTGTGAAAAAGAGGAGGAATGAATCGTTATTCCAATTTTTCCGCTAACAATCGTAATCGCGATCGTAATTGTAATCTACAATACGATCGCTAACTCAACGATGTACAAAGATCGACCGAAAACTGCTCGATAAATTTATTCGGGGTATTCGAGTAATCGCAAGTGTATGCATAGATAAACGTCGTCCACGAGGAGCCGCAAACGGAATCGTTGGGGCGACGATCGAAAAGTCCGAATGCGATCGCACAGGTAGCGCGATTCTGCACGATCGAGCACATGCCACGCTTTGGACGTTGCATCGCGTCGCGTCGCGTCCCGTCGATGATTTCGCCTAACCAGTCGTCTGGCCTAGCATAGTCGGTGGTCAATCTATTCTGTGTCCACTGTCTAATTCAAGAGCACGGTCACCGTGATCGCGTTCATTGTCCAAGTACCTATTGGACGCGTCCGCGTGTATCCCGACCCCGCGTATCTTGTTTCACGGGATGGGCTCGTTAGTATTCTTTTCTTCGAGTCGTTTAATTCCATCCGAGAAATCTAATCGGCTGTTCTTCCTTGATTAGCGTTCTAGAGAGCCGCTTAAAGGTGAACTCTGCGCACGTGTTCCTTCCTCGAAGACGAGCGAAGGATTCGGTTTCGGCGAACGAGTCACCAACCATCGGGTCGCTACCGACCACCACCCGCTGATCACCGGTCGCAGAGGCAACAGCAAAAGTTGGTGGATCGCAACGACCAAAATCATCTGTACAATTTCAGCAGCCAAACCCTAAAGTTATGACAACATCCGATGGTGAGACGTCTCGCGAATCTTCTCGATTTTCCCCTTTCTTTTCGTCGCCGTTTTCTATCGGATGCGGGATACGTGGCACGGAAAACAGGAAACGGGAAACACGGGACGACGCGAAAGTACGCTTACACGTGTCTACACGTGTTTGCAGTTACATTTGGAATTGACGCGTCGCGTCGTAACGAGCGAGCTCGATTGTCCCAAGTACACACGCGTATGTCGGTCGGGGATACGGCGAGATATTCGTGTAGTCAACGAATGTAACAACGTTTATTTATCCGCAGATAAGGAAAATCAGTTTTACACGTTTCACGGTTATCGTGTTCTTCGGTGAACTTCCAACCGGCCACGCACTAATTTCTATCTTTTTCGTGCGAGATAAAATCACGCACGGATCTGCCGATGACCCGATAACAAACCGTCGACGCTATCGCGATCGCGATCGCGATGAGAATGTTTTTACGCGACTTCTTAGATTTCTTCCGACGATTCGATAATAATAAAGTATTTTTGGCACGAGTGTCTCGGGCGTTGTGATTCGATCGAATCACGGCCAATAACGAGACCGAGTGGAACAATTAAAAAAAAAACTTGTAAGAAGTACGGTATACGCACCGTGTTCGATATCATTGATTGCTTTTCGAACGAAACCTTAAACGATATCCGTTCCGATCTCCGCTTTCTTTCTTACACACGCTTTTCAACCGTACAGGGGTAAAGGATGACCAAACGTCGGAAATTCAATGGCAAAGGATTCATACTGGCCAAGACGAGGATATGGTAAGCTCTTTTCTTACAGATAACGTGTCTACTTTTGTAGAAGACCTAGCCCACAACCGATGATTTCAGCGCATTAATGGATTCGAGAGGAGCAACCTGAAATGTATTCTGACTTGCGTATCTTACGTATTGACCGTCGGTTGGATCAGACTGTTCTTCCACTGGTATCCTCATTTGCATGTCTATGCAACTCACAAGAAGTGCCCCTTGAATCGTGCTACGAAATTGCTCGTAACCGTAAGGAAATTAAGACTTACAGTTCTTATTGCTATTGTTGTTGTTGTTGTTGTTGTTGTTGTTGTTGTTACTGCGATACGACCAAACGTCTAATAATGATTATCGATGCGATTACCTATTAGGATAATTATCAAGGAAAGTACAAGTCGTACTTTGTGAAGGAAGTTAAAACCGTTTCTGCGAGGAACCTCAGGTTAGTTCTAGAGCAACCTTTATCTACGATTCAGCGATAACGATCGCCCAGGTTTCACCGCTTCGGTTTGTCCTTTCTGTTCGGCAGCTCTCAAGAATTATCGAGAGTTTTTGGAAACAATGACAATCATCTTGTCGAGAAGATCAAGTGCAAAAAGCTGCAGATTCGTTTGGAGAATGGCACGCAACGCGAGATGTTCGAGTACAGAGCATTCTGGTGTAAGAAGCAGTGTTACGTCTGGGACACGCAGCAACACACGTTCTCCAGATTGGTCGGTCTGGACAAATACACGTTGTGTTCGGACCTACATTTGTACAGCAATCAAGGTCTCTCGAAGGAAGAACAATGCCTCAGGTAGTACACGCGGGTGATTCCGTTGTTGGTTGCCGGCTGCCACCTCTTTGTATACTAGTGTGTACGTAACCAAATAATTTACGTCGGTTGTTTCAGGCGACTTGTCTATGGAAACAACGAGATCGTTGTGCCCGTGCAGAGCATCGGCGTACTACTGCTACTGGAAGTTTTGAATCCGTTTTATATTTTCCAAGCGTTCACGCTATGCGTATGGCTAGCAGAGGATTACCTGTACTATACCGCGGCAATTATATGCATGTCGTTATTTGGAATCACGAGTACCATAATACAAACCCGCAAGGTAGAGAAACGAGATCGTTGCGTTGCATCGCGTTAAACGTATTTTGCGCATCGTTCTTGAGACCGATTCCTCATTTTAGAATCAAATGAATCTGCAAAGCACGGTCGCGTCGTCGGAGACGATTCGCGTACGCAGAGGCCCTTCGCGGTCGGAAACCGTACCGTGCAGCGACTTGGTCCCCGGTGATATCATAGAGTTGCCCACTCATCGGGCCACCGTAGTATGCGACGCAGTCTTGTTAACAGGCCAATGTATATTAAACGAATCCATGCTGACCGGTGAGCCATTGAGTTTCGCGATATCCTTCGCTTCGATTTCTATGCTTCGAATTACCGTTTCTAAAACCGATCTGTACGGAATTTCAGGAGAGTCGGTACCAGTCACAAAAACTCCACTACCATCGCAACACGTTCTTTACGAGCCGAAAGAATGCTCCCATCACACGATATTCAACGGCACCAGCATCATTCAAACCAGGTACTCCGGCGAACACATTCACCAACGCGAGTCTCTAGTATAAATTCTACAAACAACTCGACTCCCATCGAACCGTTCCATTCGAAAATTTGGTTACTGCCCTGATAGATGTCACGGGAGTGGTCCAGTTCTCGCGCGAGTTATTCGAACGGGTTTCCATACGAACAAGGGAGGCCTGGTAGCAGCTATTTTATATCCACCACCAGCGGATTTCAAATTCGATCAAGACTCTTACAAATTTATCGGCATCCTCGCCTTCATCGCCAGTTGCGGTTTCATTTACACCATCTTGAGCAAGGTGTGCGACTTACGATTGTTGTTGTCATTGTTAATCGTTGATCTTAACTCGTTAATCACTGTGACATTCGTTCACCACCCAGGCTTCCAGAGGAATCACGGTCGGCGATATTGCCATAAAGGCGTTGGACATAATAACGATAGTGGTTCCGCCGGCGCTTCCCGCGGCAATGACGGTAGGGAAACTGTACGCTCAGTCGCGACTGAAAAGAGCACAGATCTATTGCATCAACAATAGGGTTATCAACGTATCTGGCAGTATAAATTGCATCTGCTTCGACAAGGTAAGGCACCCGCGTTGGATTATATTCTCTTAGACTCCAGTTCGACCGTGCCGAATCGGACGATTTTACATACGTTTTTCTAGACGGGGACCTTGACGGAGGATGGCTTGGACATGTGGGGAGTCGTGCCCTGTACGAACGGTGTTCTCGGCGAATCGGAGAGAAGCGTTCCCAAGCTAAAGGATCATCCTCTTTTCGAGGGCATGCTGGTTTGTCACAGTTTGACTCTGATAGATGAGCAACTTGGCGGAGATCCTCTGGATGTCAAGGTATTCCGGATCGAACCCTAAACTTACAACATACAATACCTCCGGTACCAATCGTCGTTCAATGAACACCTTTCTTCTTTCTATTTCGTTTATACTCATAGATGTTCGAGAGTACCGGATGGATACTGGAGGAACCAGACATCAGTCGCTTGAACAAGTTCGATCCCGATCCCGTGACGACGACGATCGTAAAGTCGGGCAAGAACGAAAGAGATCCGTCGGGATTCGGAATAGTGCAACAGTATCAATTCTCGAGCTCTCTGCAACGAATGTCCGTAATAGCGCGCGAATCGGGCTCCAACATTTACAAAGCTTACACGAAGGGTTCGCCCGAAATGATTCTCAGTCTGAGCAAACCGGAAACCGTCCCGAAAGACATTCTGTTCAGTTTAAGACGATACACAGAACAAGGGTATCGCGTTATAGCTATGGGTCGCACAGAATTCACCGAAGATAGCTCCAAGGTAAACGACGCTTTATTTTATTATTCGTTAATCATTATTATATTATAGAAAATAGTACTAAACGATTCCTGTTTCGGAACAGGTAACGAAATTGCCACGCGACGTGATCGAACAAAACCTTGAGTTTCTTGGTTTAGTCATCATGGAGAACAGATTGAAAACACCAACGAAAGCAGTCATCGAGGAACTGAGGTCAGCCGACATGCACATTCTAATGATCACTGGTAAATGAGGCCGCGGCAATCGTTTATTATCCTATACTATCATGGAATACTATTTCTATACACTTGTGTGTATATGTATATTATAGTAGAAAGTGAAAAGACCGATCTGCCTGTTGCATGCACCGTAATGAAACAAGTTATTCCAGGGGATAATATCCAAACTGCTGTGAGCGTTGCAAAAGAATGTGGCATTTTGTCGCCGCAAGAGACTGTGATAGACGTCACTGTAGTTATGAAAGAAAACAAGATGCAGCCAGAGATTTATTTTAATGCTCAGGAATTGCCTCATAAACTGGTAATTTTGTTCTATCGTATCGATCATTGTTCAAAATATATACGCCGCTGTAGTAACGTTTTCGATAGAAACGAAATAGCGCGCGTATTGGTTCATTACTTTAGCCTTGTTCGTATTTTTGCAGAATACTCGCGACAAGAAACTGAGGATAACCGAGTTACGGGATATAGAACAAACTGTAAGCAGTAGTAATTATCGGTTCGCGTTGTCAGGCCAGTCGTGGCAGTTATTACGCGAGCATTATCCGGACATTGTGCCGAGAATTTGTGTACGCGGCGCGATATTTGCTAGGATGACCAGCGATCAAAAGCAGCAATTGGTGTTGGAGCTGATGCAACTCGGTTATTACGTTGGTATGCGTCGAACCGTGGACACGCGGACACGCGACATGTCTATGCTTCTTAATTATTACTACATACAACGACTGACACGAAATCAATGTTAATGTTTCGTAAACATTCCAGCTATGTGCGGGGATGGTGCGAACGACTGCGGTGCTCTGCGAGCGGCGCACGCCGGCGTATCCTTGTCCGAGGCAGAATCTAGGTAACTTCTTGAACCTTGTTTCCACGTTGCGCGAGTTTTCAAATAATGCCGAAATATCGAGTAGAGAGAATATATCAAGCAGAAAAGAAGAGACTTCGAATTGCTGTTGCTGCTGTTCTCTCTCTCTCTCTTTCTCTCTCTCTCGCGTTACATTCCAATCAAGTTCAACCAATGTCGAACCATTCAAGGCTACGTATCGCGCGTAATTCTTGCGCTCTACAATTACAATTTCATTTTCCTTTCTTATGCGACGGAAGACAGACGAGACAGATGACGCGTATACGCGTGTGCAGGCCAATCTAGCGCAGTGGGCACTGCGTTACCAGCTACGCTCTCGCCTTGTTCACACCGTATCGAGCTAGCACACATTTATTTTTTCTCGATCGTGTTTCATAGATTCGTACTTATCGTATGCGTATTCGACGTATACAACGGCAGTATCGTTGCCGGCTCTGATCGCTTTCTATTTCGTTCCAATTATTAAATGACCCTGATCGTTGAGAGGGATAGTTAGTCACCGACGCGAACATAATCTCCAATCGATATTTATTTTTTCTTTTGTTTTGTTTTTTGTGTAGCGTTGCTAGTCCATTCACGTCAAAGGTACCCGACATTACTTGCGTTCCAAAGGTAATCAGGGAAGGTCGTGCCGCTTTGGTGACATCGTTCGGGATCTTCAAGTTCATGGTGATCTATTCTCTGACGGAGTTTCTGTCCGTCATAATCCTCTACTCCATCGACTCGAATCTAACGGATCTAGAGTTCTTGTTCATCGACATTTGTTTGGTCGTTAATTTTGCCTCGTTCTTCGGGAAAACGCGGGCGTACGAGAAAAAATTGGTGAAGAAGCCTCCGATGACTAGTCTTTTAAGTTTCACGTCGATCTTTTCGCTGTTTATACATATGTTGATTATGATCGTTTTTTCAAGCGATAGCTTATCACACGGTACGTACTTTTTCTTGGTTCACTCCATTCGTTTATACAGGCAAATCTTACGCGTGCTACGAGAACTATTCCGTCTTTTGCGTCTCGATGTTCCAATACATAACTATGGCAGTGATATTTTCTCATGGGAAACCGTATCGGAAACCTATTTATACAAATATTACTTTCATAATTTCCCTTATTCTACTGACCACGATCTGTACATACATCACCGTCTATCCTGCCGAGTGGATAGTGAATTTGCTCGAGTTACGCGTTACTCCGGCCTACAACTGGAAAATCATTATGTTGGCTCTCGCTTTAGTCAACTTTGTAGTTTGCATTTTCGTCGAAACGTTCGTAATTGAGTATATGATAGAGATGAAATTAAAGTCAAAATTCTATAGGCCTGAGAAATCGAAGAAAGAGTATTTGAGGGTAGATCACGAATTGCAACGTGACACGAGTTGGCCGAAACTCGACAGGGATCTGCCCGTTTTACCGTTAACGCCGAGCGTAGAAAATATTATCAACGTGTCGTACATGCAGGAGCAGCGTTACACGAACGGCACCGAAAACGTTAACGAAAACGATAAGTTTTTAAATGTTCCCGGTAAAGAACGGTATCGCGCCATAGAGTCGAACAACGACGGAAAAGGTTTACATGGGTTCGATAATAGCGCTTTTGTTAATGACGAATCGCCGCGGGATGCAAACATGGTAACTAGATGTTGAGTCGGTACGGTATGCGTGCTCCGAGTCAGGACTTTTATCAATAAGTATCGCTGTCGGGCATAGGAACGAGATTGCACCAGTATTTCTACACAAGTATTATTGAAATAATTTCGAGACGACAACAACTATTTTTACTACGAAACGAACATTTCTCGTTACTTTGCGCCAGCTTTCGACGAGCAAACGCAACATACTATGTTCGTTAAACCTGAAACGTAGTGATTTTGACTATCTTGACGATTGCATTCTGCTAAAGAGTTCTTTGAAATTTTCCTAATGCAAGAACGTATTAGTCTATCGCGACGAGGCAACGTGTTGTTTCTTCCGAGTATTTCAACTATCAAACGTATGTGAGAATATCTTTATTTATTACGGAAAATATGTTTCCTATTTAATAAAAAATTTGAGCATCTAAGAAATAAAACAAATTACAGATCATGAGACGAGATTGTTTTTCATCTTCCGAGCCAATGATTTCAATTTTCTTAGCGTTTTCTGTAATATAAATAATAGACGCGTTAATTCAGGCAGAACTGTATTCGTAGTAGTTACCGAGAAAACATATATTTGAAATTATATTCACCTATAATGTCATTTTGATTGGCTACGAGTTCTTTTTGAATCCAATCTCTGTAGCGAAGCACGACTTTATTTATTATTCGTATCGTACTGTCGTGTATCCTAGGTTTTAAAAGAAAGCTAGGTAGAGTTGAAATGATTTCCTTGAATACGCGTTCCCTGCGATGCATCATTTCAGTTTAGAAGAGTTGTCAAAGAACCATGCAAAACAAAGAACTTCTTAAGAGTACAAATACAAGCAATTACCTGTGCAGTTCGTGTAAAGTATGATCTAACATGATATCGCTAATGGCAGAGAACAGTTGTAATTGCATTTCTTTTTTCGATTGACTGCAACATGCGTTTACAACTGTTTGTAGAGTTTCGCTAAGATCAAGATTATTTTCGTACCAAATTTTACTCGCTTTTAAAAACAACGTTCTTAGCAACTTTATCAACTGGGGTAAAACAGTATTATGCGTACTTGACCAGTTCTCGAGTTTCTCTGTATGGAAGAATAGAAATAGAGATAGAATCTACGTACGAAACGGAAACAACCATCTACGCGTAAATTAAATTGCAATCGTGAACTCACCGTTTAAGTATTTCAGGACAGACGTAGAATAAGTTTTGCTTAATTTAGGTAGAATTTTATCGTCACTGTGTATAGCTGTAAACCATATGTAAATCTGACAAAGTCCTAAATTATGTGTCAAACAAGCGTCGTACGATTCGTCGGCAGAGAAGTCTTCCTGACGTTTTCTGTTCCTCATGGAAGCAAGAAAAATACCGGATGTACCTGACTTGTTGTAAGGAAATTTTGAGAGAAAATTTTTTACATAAAGTTCTTCGAAATTACTCTTGAACCAATATTTCATGTTCACGTCACATTCGATATTCAATATGTCTATACACTCAATTATCAATTGCATAATTTCTACAGAGCTTTTCAATAATTCTAATGCCTCTGCAGTTATCAAACGCGACGAACTGTCCATGTTTTTATCGTCTGGACACACTTCGATCCAGCTATCGTATATAAGTGGCATTAACGCTTCGACATACTTCATAAGTTCCTCTGCATCCAAAGCTTTTTCAACGGAGCTATCTTTTAAATTGTCTCTTTGTTCAAAATCAATTTCACAATTCTCGAAGAACGTATTTACATAAACGGGGAGATATTTGGTACGCTTATTTACATGCACAATTCGCGCAGCCGCGTTCAAGCTGATGGTTTGTTGTGATTTATAAAAACTAACAATGGAACTGAACATTGTAGCCAATCTTTCCAACACCTTTATCCTCCACTTTACATTAGTATTTTTTGTGTTCAACGTTGTTATCAACTGCCTCCCAGGCTTCATTTCAGTATGTAATCTACAGATCATATCCAAAAAATTTGGTAGGACTTTTTTACTATTTTTTGCCAAAATGATACTACAGTTTTGCACAAGTATGTCTAAAAGAAGCAAAGCATCTTCCTTAATTCGAGGATCTATATGTGTCATAGCACATCTCAAATATGAAATCAGAACATCGCAATGAGGATTCAGTTGATTGTTGGACACTGGACCAAGAATTAAACTTAAAACTTTGAAGGAATCATGCCTTATGCTTCTTTCTTTGTCGAGAGACAATGCGCAAATTCCTTGCAACAGAGACCCAAATTGTAAATTTAACAAATCCAAAGAATGTTTGGATAAAATATCTTTCAGTTCCCTTATGGCTTCCTGTCGAACTGTCGAATTATGGTGTTGGAGACGCGACAGTAAATCCTAAAATTTTTAGTATTATGGTGACATTCTCTTAAAGAAATCCATATGTTTAGAACGCATAATATTCCATATAATATTACCTTAACATTAAGCTTTCTTTTACTAAGAATTTCCGTGTCATCGCGTTGCTTTAACTGTTCACGTATTACAATCTTCTTAACTTTGAACGTTGCATCCGTAACGTTCAATCCCTTTGGTAACTGCTTTGCTTTTTTCGCTTTCAATTTCACTTTCGCCTTTTCAGACTTTAAATGTTTCAAATGTTTATGTCCCTTGCCCATGATTTACATCAAAACAATTTTTTCCAAAATATTTTTCTTTAGGTTAAACCAAACCAATGCACGTATTTAAATATGTACTTACTTACAAATCATACGAGTTTTTCTTATAATATCAGGGGTATTATAGAAAAATCTGTTTGCAAATATAAAATTTAGTAAAACATGCGTGATTTATGTTATAATAATGAAATACATACTGTACTTACATATATTTAAATATATTGTATTTAAATACACATTTATTTAGTCCTCGACAGTCCTCAGTCCTCCTCATACGCATAGAAGTAAGGTTATGTACCCATGCGGTGTATTTTATTAGATCGTCAGATGTCATGTGTGCAAGAGCAGAAAATCTGTACTGAACTCAACTGAACTGTTATGCTGTCATAAGTCATAATAAGTTTAAACCTCCTGAACAGTGACATACCTAAATAAGTATGTAATAATGGGTAATTTCTTATATTTGAAAAAAGGCGAACACACGTAATTTGCAAACGCGTAGTACGACGTTTATTCGTATAAATAAACTAAAGGTACCTTGTTTGGTTTTTTTGTCAAATCATTCAACAATACAAGGTTAGATTAATATTTTAAACATGTTAGCGTTGTTTCGGCATTACAAAATTGTCGATCCAATTTCATATTTACATGTGGCATGACAATAGTACATTTTTTACCAGTAGCCACTAAAAATATCAAGTGTTTTAATTTTTTCCTATTGCAAAGAAATTTATGTCAACATTAATGTTTTCTCAGCAAACCTTTTCAACTTTAAATTGGTATTTCGCTGCAAAACGATTTCATTTTTTTGAAGAGAGAAGTGTACTATATATTTAGTAATAATTATTTTAATAACTATATAATAGCTAATTGTTTCAATATATGATAAATTGCAAAGAAGCTTATGTAATGATATCATGATAAGATAATAATGTCGGGGTAAAGATAAGCTTTTGTGTGACCCAAATGTTTAATTATAATTACACTGACATTGACAAGTTTTTAGGATAAGTAAATAATAGATTCCATATAACTTTTCAGACATTGTTCTTCATTAAAAATTGACAAAGTTTAGCATAGTATAAGAATGCTATTAGACTGAAAAAGACAAGGAAAATAGTGAATTAATAGTTGCACATTCTAATTGAAGAACAAGGAACAGATAACTCAAAATGAATACCACATTAACTTATTGTCCTCCAAACATAACGTTTACTGAAATTTGGGTAGATCATGGAATGTCAAAATGTTTCATGGACACTGTTAATACTGTTGTGATCTCGTTGTATCTGTTAATTTTTGGTACGATACAACTTTGGATGTATCGTAAATATGGGACAGAAACTCCTGCATCCTTGTTACCCAAAAATAAACTATATACTCTACAGAAATATCTTTTATACTTTATTCCAATACTTAGTGTACTGAGAATAATCTTGCAAGGTACAATTTTAGATGATAAAAAAGTTTATGGTTATATGGTAAGTAAACTATACATTAACACGTTTACGTATAGATATTACTTAATCGTTAAATGTTCTATTATCCTAATGCTTTTAGATTCTCACAACAGTTTTATCTGTAATCATGTATCCATACTCTGTCTACATATTAAAGATAGAGAGGCACAAACTGCTACCTAGCGTGCCACCACATGGCCATGGTATTGTTTTATTGGGCTTTTGGACCTTGGCATTTGTTGTTCAAAACCTTGTTTTTATTAACATTGAGAAACTCGACTGGTGGTTTCATCTAAACACGTAAGTTTCATTGAACACTGCTGAAACAGAAGTACTCTGTGTACTCGAGCATGACACATACTAGTATATTTTCTATGTATATACACATGCTATTTACAGATTGACCGACCAAATCGAGATGGCACTGTTTGTTCTGCGTTATGTGAGCAGCCTGGCTATCTTTGCCTTAGGACTGAAAGCCCCAGGGCTAACCGGTAATTCGGATCCAGAATACCATACTTTACCAGATGGTCCAACTACACGGCCAAGATATTATCAAGGTGTAAGTCACAGTAATATTTGATATTAAATATAATTAAGTATATTTAATAATACAATGATTTTTCAGAGACCCGACGATAATACCTCAGCATGGAAAAATGCCTGGTATAAAATCAAAGTTTTAGCGCCGTTTTTATGGCCTAAGAAGAGCTTCATGCTTCAAATGAGGGTTACTTTGTGTTTTGCATTACTTATATCTGGACGTTTGATAAATCTATATGTTCCAATTTATAATAAGAAGATCGTGGACAGCATTAGTAACAGTTCTGAAGCATTCAGGTGCATAACATCTTTCAATGGATTCCTTAAATGTACTTGGAAATTGCATCATTAAATTTTTTAATCTTTGTAATAGGTGGGACCTCGTATTAATATACGTGGCATTCAAATTCTTACAAGGGGGGAGGTACAGGTGGTATGGGTGTACTGAATAATGCCAGATCGTTCTTATGGATTCGGATACAACAGTATACTACCAGAGAAATTGAAGTGGAGTTGTTTAGGTAATCATTCGTGGAACGTCCTTTTTTCAAATCTGCTCGATTGAAGCCACATTCGCATTGTATTCTTATAGAAAGTACATTTTTATAGACATTTACATAGTTTGAGTTTACGCTGGCATCTTGGAAGGAAAACGGGAGAAGTATTAAAAGCTATGGATCGTGGTACCGACTCTATAAACAATCTTCTGAATTACGTTCTCTTTTCCATTATACCGACAATCGTCGACATTATCGTAGCCGTTGTATTTTTCATAAGCGCGTTTAACCAATGGTTCGGATTAATCGTATTCGTGACTATGAGCCTCTATATAGGTAAGTGCATCATTATATGTATTATACTATACAAGTATAATAGAAACAGAAACGTATCCATGATTTCATTTTAAATTTTAAACTTGAACGATATTTGTATATACATATACAAAATATATGTTTGTTAGCTGCAACAATCGTGGTTACTGAGTGGCGTACGAAGTTCCAAAGGCGAATGAACTTGGCAGATAATGCTCAGAGAGCGCAAAGCGTTGACAGTCTACTTAATTTCGAGACGGTCAAGTATTACGGAGCAGAAACGTACGAAGTGAATAGCTTTAGGGAAGCGATAATAACGTATCAGACAGAAGAATGGAAGTCGTTGGTTACGTTAAATATTTTAAATACATTGCAAAATGTAGTTGTTTGCAGCGGTCTGCTAGCTGGATCTCTACTTTGTTTACACATGGTTAGAAAACGCGAAATACTTTTCATACTTTTCATTTTAATTTTAGCAAAATCAATTGCACACTAATGAAAAATCGACTGTTTTCAGATTGTATCCAAGCAAGGTTTAACAGTTGGTGATTACGTTTTGTTTGCAAGTTACATCATTCAACTTTACATGCCATTAAATTGGTTTGGGACATATTACCGGTAAGCATCGATTCGATCTCTTTCGTTGAATTCTCTCGATAACCATACTATTCGCTTGAAAGTCGTTTATCTTTTACAGTGCGATACAAAAGAATTTCATTGACATGGAGAATATGTTTGATCTTCTACGAGAGGAACAGGAAGTAATCGATGCACCAGGTGCTGGACCGTTAATAGTAGAGAATGGTCAAGTGGAATTTTCGAACGTGGCATTTGGTTATAGTCCAGAGAAAATTATTTTAAAGAATATTAGCTTCGTCGTTCCGCCAGGGAAAAGCGTTGCTCTGGTTGGACCATCCGGAGCTGGAAAATCGACTATAATACGATTGCTGTTCAGGTTCTATGATGTAGAACAAGGTTCGATTTTGATCGACGGTCAGAATATAAAAACGGTTAAGCAGGATTCGTTGAGACGCGCGATAGGTGTTGTGCCTCAAGACACAGTATTATTCAACAACACTATAAAATATAATATTCGATACGGTCGTATCGAGGCTGTAGATGCGGATATAATCGCAGCAGCTCACAATGCAGATATTCACGAACGGATTCTCTCGTTTCCGAATGGTTACGAGACGCAGGTATGTGCTACTTTTTGTTGAGCTGCATTGTCATTTGATTTAATGATTATTTGCAACTGTTGAACGACATTGTTTAATTTGGAATGCATAGGTTGGCGAAAGGGGTCTTCGTTTGAGCGGCGGAGAAAAACAACGCATCGCTATCGCACGAACAATATTAAAAGAACCGGTAGTTGTACTTTTAGACGAAGCAACGAGCGCACTCGACACTCACACAGAGCGTAACATTCAAGCGGCGTTAAGTAGAGTGTGCGCCAATCGAACAACCATCATCATAGCACATAGATTATCTACGATTATACATGTTGACGAAATCCTTGTCTTAAAGGATGGAGAAATCGTAGAAAGAGGCAAACACGAGGAGCTTATTTCTTATAACGGGATGTATCATTCCATGTGGCAGGCGCAGTTACAAAACGATCAAGATGTTTCCAACTTGTCAAATGGCGATGTTCAACCGGAGGCCGATGCATCAACATCTCGGACACTTTGAGGGAAAGAGGAAACAGAAAACAGAAATTTCATTTGTTAACATATTCCTTTTTAATGAGAGAAAGCGCGTACTTACGTGTTTTTAGAGAACGACAAGAATTTACCCTTGTTGCGAATGAATTTTTAGAACAGAGTAATACTGTTTTGTTTAGTTTATATTTTCTTCACTTGTAGTTATAAGAAAAAAATGTGATAGTAATTGGTTTTACGAACCTAAATTAAAGGCTAGTATGTTTTCCATTAATATTTTTCAAAATAAACGAAATATTTCATAATAAAACTTTCACTTTTTTATGGAATAGAATTAGTAATAAAAACATGTACTCATGATACTTGCAAAACCTTTACTTTTCTACAATGTATACAGTTAGCTTCAAACGAAAAATTCTACAAAACATTTTATGAAAGTTGTACATAATGTTTGGTGGTTCGTAGAGTGAACATTAAAAATTCCTAAGTTTCTTCTTCTGCTACTTCTGCCGTAGTTCTACTTGCGTATGCCCCATCGGGTACCCAACCTGATTCATCGATAGGATCTCTTACAGTCTCCTCTTGCGCTCCCCAGTAATAATAGCTTGCAAAACACATCCATGTAATAAAGTACAACGTCTAGTATAAAAAAGATAATGTGTAAATTTTTCAGGATAACATGAAAACAATAATTTCTTCCAATAAAAATAGATGTATTACTTTGAAAATATCTTCTTTACCCATAATCACTAGTAATGGCTGTCCGTGTCAACTTGAATTTAATAAAAATGTTATCAAGATCTTATAGTATTATTATTATTCAATTTACTCTTGCATAATTTAAAGTAATCTTGCAGCGTAATTCTATATCTTGGGCCCCCTCGTTCTACATTTTTTTTTATATCAAGAATTTAACTTAATTAATTTGAGTAACATCTTCGACAAGATTGTTTTGCAAACGATAGCAAACAGCTGATAGCCGAATATGTATCTAACTTAATCTGACTGAGTTTCATGGTGACATATGTATGTCCATGACGTGTATTAGAAATGTTTGCGCGCCGATAGAGAGTAAAACGCATCGTTGTTATTGTTAATTTATTTCTTTTTATTATGCGTGACTGAAAATGAACAGTCTTGGTTTAAGTTTAATTTTAAAAATGGGCTGTATATGCTCTAAAGAAACTGTCACGGTAAATTCAAGAAATTATACGGTTCGTGAACATCTTGGAGAAGGGCAAGTTTGACATGAAATGTACATTTTCGTCGATTACCATAATAGTATCGTTCAAGTTAATTTTAAAAATCATTCTTTGATGCGATCATATATTTTGTAATACGTCTTTTCAGTTATTAACGAGATAAGTTTTAATATGTACCAATTAACCTAATCTGTTCCTTTTGTATGGTAATGGTGACGAATTATACATATAATTAAATCCCGCTATTAATTAAATTTTAATCTACTTGTAGTGGATTCAGTACTGTACTTTTAGCCGAAGATACAGAAACGCATAAAAAGTATGCTATTAAAAAGATCATCTGCCATGGTCTGGAGGATCAGAGGCTCGCCACAAAAGAAATAGAATACCATAATCTTGTGAAACACCCGAATGTAATAGAATGTATAGATTCTACTCACAAAGGGACTGCGGATCCAGTTATTAATGCTACCAGTGAAGTATTAATTGTTTTACCCTATTATCATGTATGTTTTATACTTTACAAATCACTGACACGATCATAAATAATAGTTGAAGCTTTTGGCAGACCCTCTTCTCTATTTTTAATTTTCATTTTTATTCAGAGGGGGACACTTGGAAATGAGTTGGAAAGACGAATGAAAAATAAGGATTACATGAGTTCTCTGGAAATTTTAAATATTTTTTTACAAATATGCGAAGGTGTGAAAGCATTTCACGAAGCAACACCAGATCCTCTTGCTCACAGGGATCTAAAGACTGCAAATATAGTTCTCGGCGATGGAAGTACACCGATTATAATGGATTTAGGTAAAATATCATAATTGTGGTAAACCATTTTATGTCAGGCATTGTTAGATTCATATTCCTTGTTTCAGGTTCTGTAGCGCCTGCCAGAGTAATAGTTTCTGGATCGCAAGCAGCTCAAACATTGCAAGATATAGCAGCCGAAAGATGTTCGATGCCATATAGAGCACCAGAATTATTTAATGTGGAGAGTTATTGTATGGTAGACGAACGAACGGATATTTGGGTACTTTTTTAGATAGGTTTATCTCATTTATTTGTTTATTCTTTTTACTAAAATCTGTAAAATACTTCTCCAGTCTCTAGGCTGTATACTTTATGCGCTTTGCTACTTCAAATCACCCTTTGATGCTGTTTATGAAAGGGGAGATAGCGTGGCACTAGCAGTCATGAGCGCAAATATTACATTCCCGGAAGATGCTCCCTATCCCGAGGTTATTAAGCAATATGTATTCTTTTCTACTCGTGTAACAAAGATTTGTCTATCTAATCTAATGTTCAAATTGAAAATTTTGCAGGACCTGCAAAATCTGATTTTATCATTGTTGAAGGTGAACCCAATGGAACGTCCTTACATATACAGCGTTATAGAAAGTGTCCATGATCTTATTGCAAAGTTGGAGAATAGAGCATAACTGTATCGGGAACAATAATATAACTATTTATTGTTCCAAAAATTAGATATAGACAATTTTTATACTTCTTTCAAATGTCCATTACAGTGAAAGCGCAAGTCGCATAATATTATAATGCAATAATATATGTTGGTAGATTTTTTACCAAACACTCAAAATAGTTCGATTATTTCAAAATATTGTTTGAAACGGATAAGAAAAAAATGTTTGCAATAATAATCTCTCATATGTATGTATTTTCCATGGACGTTTGATACTTCTGGCATAAAAATGAATTTCAAGTATGTAACACTTTTTTTTTATCGATATTGTTGGAAGTGTAGATATGGTGAAAAGTATTTTAAACGCGTAATTCGCAATATACAAAAGGATTGAATAAAATATGTTTTATTTTATGTCTACCTTTTGGATTAACATTTATAAGAAAATTATTATTAGAAAAGTATTATTACCATTTTTTTCAAGTTAGGTAGCAATCTGCAAATGTATAATAGGATGGATAATTTTTTGTACTTGATCAATTATTGTTGTTACCGATACCTCCTAAGTTATATTATCCATCTCAATATATATTATCTATAGAATTTTTAATCGAAATTTCACGTGCTGGTAACGACTACAAGAATCATACGATGTGACGTATGTAGCTACGTCACGATGTAATACGTCACGATGATCCGATAATGCCCGAACACGATTCGCAAACTACCTGCTATACCTAACTGTTTTACGATAAACAGATTGTTTCACTTTATAAAAATTTTATTTTGTCACTTAAATTATAGTTACCACAAGTAAAATGATTTAAGTGTTGAAAATGCATCGATAATCTTTAAGCCGCACTTCACTCCGGTGAACGTCTTTCAAACTAAGAATGTAAAGTAGTTTTTTTTCTGGGTAGTCGTAGACCGCTTCTTTCCTGTTCGGACGTACAGTGGAAATACATAAGTATCTCACGAAATATTGCATTTTCATATCAACGCAACGTACACAACATACAAATCGTAAGTCGTTTTCTTTAACATTTACATGTTGCGTATCAACAGAAGCAACAAGCTAACCTTATCGATTTCAAGAATTTTTTTTCATCACAAATACATGTATATTTTATATTTATCTATCTGAGAACTCAACTAGAACTTTGTTGTTTTACGTTATTCATTTCACACATGCAAAATAATTGATGCAACGAATAGCAAATGTATTTCGTTATACAAACATGTATGTACTATTTAGATACTGTATACACGTACATATTTATATGTTATATATTTAGATGCGTTAGCATAGTTGAATGATATAGCAAAGAGAGAGGGAGAGAGAGAGAGGATCCATCGTATCGGTCAAATACATATTAGACAAATTCAACCTCGACTACTGAATTTCGAAAAAATTGGTTAACCTCGAGATATTCTGTTTGACGAATAAACATGTGTATTATAGGTATACGTAACGTGTTCTTTCTTTGGCGCTGTTTATTGCATCACTCACATGTTGCGTGTTATCAGGATTATCAATTATTAATAACGCTTACTTCGATCTAACCGTGTGAAAATGATACTCGACTGTGGTTTTTTTTTGTATGCAAAATTTAGTATAACATGATACGCGTTTTAACGGAAACACTTTAGTAACGTGTTCGTCAAATTTCGTTCATATAACATAGCACATCAAATAATAGACCGAAAAATCTGCGGTTGCTTTGATTCTCTTTTTTAAGTGCATTTGTTTAACTAGAAGACAAAGTACACGAGGACTCTACTACTCTGTCATGACGTAGCAAATG
Source organism: Lasioglossum leucozonium (assembly GCA_028454225.1). Classification (NCBI taxonomy): domain Eukaryota; kingdom Metazoa; phylum Arthropoda; class Insecta; order Hymenoptera; family Halictidae; genus Lasioglossum; species Lasioglossum leucozonium. The sequence goes on along the minus strand of CM052220.1, from coordinate 4,337,581 downwards.
CTAATTTTTTGCGTAATAAATCCCACCTCATCCTACCTTTCTTACATATTAGACGACTTGAAAAACGCGGAAAAAAAAAAATGCTAATAATTAGTCACTTTACATAAGTTATGCATATCTTTGTCGGATCAAAGTTCGGGTCAAGTCCTGAGGAAACGCGTACCAAATATCTGTAACTCTGATAAATTCGGTCAAGTACATCTGTATAGATCGAGTGCACGGGAATCGCACATTTCGATTTGCTTCCGACAAAACGAAAAATTGATTGTTACGTAAATTTCGCGTTTTCTAACCAGTCTTCGCAAGCTGTTATTAGAGAATTTGAACCCAGCTCCTCTGGTTATTCAAGAAGGTCAAGGTTGCACTTGTACGAAGGAGATGCTTACAAGAAGTGGAAAGATAAGTGGAGATTTTCCATGAAGCTATTGTGGCTTAATTTGAACTAATTCCTGTCGAGTTCAAAAATCATTTTCATTAAATACTAATTTCATTGCACAATAAAGAAATACAATGGTAGAGTTTATTGAATTATTTAACAAGTTAATTGACGCTAATCGCTTTGAGAAGCGCTGCATTATACCTACCGTTGAGAATCGTAACGATCGCAAAGTGTTATGAATTGACCATTTATACTAATACGATAACACCTACACCGTTACACCTGTTACTGTCCCTTTAAAAAATACAAAATATTTTATATTTAAATGACCGACGTGTTGCCTATTTTATATTTTTAATATGTACAGATTCCGCAATAATCGATCTACAAATCGTAAATCTCTATGTAAATCTCTATGTAAGTCTCTATGTAAATCGTAAGTTCTGTCTTCGACTATTTCGCCGAGATACTCGGGCTAGAATATATTTGGATATCGTAATTTATCCGATAACATAATCAATAACGAAAGAGTTTGAAAACCATTACTCTGTCCACGTGTTAGGTGAAGATCGTATTATAGTCACGTGACCACTACTTAATCCTCGTACGATCCTCTGAACGTGTAAGTACGATGTTCTTTGATATCAAAAGTCAGAATAAATTGAACGAACCTTGTTCGTACTATCTAAATTCCTGGCGAATATTATTATATGTTCTATCTATGTACATATATGTATATGTTAATGAAATATCGTTAAATCTCTCAATTATGAATGTATTTAGTGCGAAACTTTCTTGCATATATATATATATACATACATTGTAGTAGGTACGTAATATAGGATAATTCCTTCGAAAGAGACCGTTAATATATTACGGTAGAATTCGATAAACACGAAAATTTGCAATACAGGAAATAGACCGAGAAATAGAAACTGAAACGATTAAAAAGATTATAAATGTAAAAAATAGCGTGCATTTTTAAATTATAATATTTGAAATGTAAACGAATAGAACGCGTAGCAACAGAAAGAATAATGAAAATAGGTTAAAATGACCGACCGTGAGAAAAAAAATAGTAGAATCGTACGATATCTCGAGATATCGTGAGCTCTTGACATTACATACTTATGCGCATGGTGTCACTTTGAACGTTCAGTTAACCGCTAGCAGCAGTGTCGGGTGGACGTTTCCCGGTATTTCCTGTTCCACTGCAAGTCTCGTAGGTTAGGAAATACATATAATCGTGTGAAGGTTAAGGTCGACCCCTTTTTTATTGTAGCCATCAATTTTACTTAACGAATATTGGATTTTTCTCCAGTGAGTGATTGTGCTTTCGTCTCTCGTTTCGAATATCGATTCGTATTTCTAGTTTCTCGCGAATCGAGGAAATTGTTCGCGCGTGTCTGAGATCCCAAACTAAAACCAAACTGTTCGCTTTAATTTTCTACTTATGTATATCTATGCATGTATGCATATGTATCTATTCTATTCCGGAAAGTTTCTACTTATTTTATTGTCGGTCAATACGATACTAGTAACAAGAGAAAATGAAAAAATCAAACAGGATTACGTGAACGACCACGTTGCAAAGTAGATACATAGCTGGAGTTCGAGTGAAAGTACATGTTCGCTTTACAAGCATTGGAAATTTCTCTTCTGATCGGCTAAAAGAAACTCCACGACGCGACATCTTGTAACTCTATGATATTTCAATTGAAATTGTTGCTACGCGCGTCTCACGTACGAATTTCAGTTTGAATTATACTTTTAGCGTCAGTTTCCCACTGACACGACTGTTTCAATTGCCAGCATTCGAAATGAATTTTTCATTTGGTAAAATTCTTGGTAGATTCTGTACATAAATAAATAGGTACGTTTTGGTCGGTCCGTACCCGTACCCGTACCCGTACCCGGTAGTTACATTTTCATTGCGAGCGTGTCGTTGCTACAACGACTCGAAAAACTATCGTAAATTGTAAATGAACTTGTCAATTGTCGGAACGTTAGAGTAGAAAAATTTCAAGGACAAGCAATAAGTAAATATCTACCGGTAATGATTTTTTTGGTACGATCGCTGATCGATAAACTGTATTTGTAGAGAATTTTATAGTAGAATTTAAAGTTCACTTTACGCACATGTAAGTACATTAGATGCAAATATATTAATGCGCATGTGTTGCAAATCGTATGCACAGCGGTTGTATAACTCATACAAAAATGCATGTACTATTCAAATGGCAAATAACGTCATGTGTAGGTAAAAATGCATGTACTATTCAAATGGCAAGTAACGTCAAATCAGGTTAAATGATTCGAAAGACTTTATCGACGTTCAAGTAGGTATTGTTCGTTAACTTTCGTAGATCGAGGAATGTTATAAAATAAAATAGACTCATTTCGGGAAACGGGTCTGGTTTAGCTCTGTTATTTATTTGAATTTCGGTCGGTTCGGTTGTTGTGTCCGTTCGACACTGGAATGCGGTCGGTCAACTTTTACTTGAAACAGTTCACTGTAATCTCAGCGATTTTCAAAGCGAACACCAATTTTTTCCTTTTTATACATTCTTAATTCTAAATAGCGACGCAAATTAACAATCGTTAGATACATTTTTTCCATTTCGTACGGAAATTTTTCGGAATATTTTTAGGCCTAAATTAATATTCACTGGATAAAAATAATTATAAATATTTACTTTCAGGTATTTAAAAAATGTCGGCGAAAGCGATTCGCGAGGCAACAGGGAAGGATCTAATTAACCGTAAACTTCCTTCTGGCACTAATGCGGTACAATGTAGATTTGTGACCATCACAGAAAATACAAATTGGGCAGATGTTTTGAACAGCAATCCATGGCTAAAGTCTGAGAGCCTGGTTGTGAAGCCCGATCAACTGATCAAAAGACGTGGAAAGCTCGGTTTGATTAAAGTAAATGTAAACTGGACTACGGCAAAGCAATGGATCACGGACAGAATGAACAAAGATCAACAAATTGGAAAAACAACTGGAAAACTTCGAACGTTTATCATCGAACCTTTTGTTCCGCACAAACAGGTAATCACTTATCGTTACTGTAAAGTTCTAACACACGATATGGAAGTTAATCGTAATATATCATGAACCGTAGGAAGAGGAAGCTTATGTCTGTATCTACTCCCACCGGAAAGCCGACACTATTTTATTCCATCATGAAGGCGGCGTTGATATTGGAGACGTCGACGCGAAAGCTTTGAAGTTGGACGTACCCGTGGGAGAAGGATTACCGGATCAAGCTACATTAATGAAGAAGCTATTAACGCACGTAGCAAATGATAAGAAGGAGTAGGTTATAAAAAATATAGTGTTGCATCTTACATCGGGAACGCTTCATGAGCGCATAAATAAAATGATTATTTTCTTTTCAGAACTATTGCCAAATTTATAGAATCTCTGTATAAGCTTTACGTTAATTTGTACTTCACATACTTGGAAATAAATCCATTGGTAGTAACGGACAATGGAATTTATATATTGGATCTTGCTGCGAAACTGGACACGACCGCGGACTTCGTATGCAGACCAGATTGGGGTGAAATCGATTATCCACCGCCGTTTGGACGGGACGCTTACACAGAAGAGGCCTATATCGCCGATCTCGACGCGAAATCCGGAGCTAGCTTGAAACTAACCATTCTTAATCCAGCTGGTCGGATATGGACAATGGTTGCTGGCGGTGGTCAGTAGAAGCGCACAGCAGTATCATTTCCGTGATTAATCTGGTTCATTCTAACCAAATTGTGATTGTCAAGTCGATGCCTCTTTGACGGGACTGATCCGACACCTGCCTATCTTCTATTTCCAACGTATTCTCTTTTCAGGAGCATCCGTAATTTATTCAGACACGATTTGTGATTTGGGGGGCTTCGACCGAACTTGCTAATTACGGCGAATACTCCGGTGCACCCAGTGAGCAGCAAACTTATGATTACGCAAAAACTATATTGAGCCTGATGACAAAAGAGAAGCGCAAAGAGGGCAAAGTATTGATAATCGGTGGCGGTATTGCAAATTTTACGAATGTAGCCGCGACATTCAAGGGTATCGTTAAGGCATTGCAAGAGTATCAGCCGAAGCTTGTGGAACACAATATACAGATATTCGTGCGAAGAGCAGGACCCAACTATCAAGAAGGACTGAGGTAGGACACATAGAAGAATTATTCATAACTGTGTTCAATTACTGTCAGTTATGGGCATTCATGGAGAACGTTCACGAATTTCAGAATTATACGGGAGGTTGGTAGAAGACTATGTATTCCTGTTTACGTATTTGGACCTGAAACTCACATGACGGCCATATGCGCAATGGCCTTGGGCAAGAAGCCGATCCCCGATCCGGAAACTCAAGAATTTTCCACCGCAAACTTTTTGTTACCTTCTGGACAGGACGTCGGGCCCACAGCTCCTTCGAAAAGTACTTCTTGTTCACCTACCAAACAACCGAAATTAAAAGCGAGCGAGTCCGTTGATGGATCCGCGAACAAACAACTTTTCAGTAGTAAAACTAGGGCCATCATTTGGGGGATGCAAACCAGAGCCGTTCAAAGTATGCTAGACTTCGACTTTGTTTGTCGTAGATCTGAACCGTCTGTAGCTGCTATCGTGTATCCGTTCACGGGTGATCATAAGCAAAAATTTTACTGGGGCCATAAAGAGGTACGTGCCTCAATATTACTGGGGACTTACATACTTACTTTTTTATCGTATTAAACGATCGTTGAATTCATACTGGAGAATAATCGCTAAATCGTATTGTTTTGCGAATGTTGAATACAGGTGTTGATCCCAGTTTACAAGCAGATGAAAGATGCGATGACTAAACACACGGACGCTGATGTTATGGTCACGTTCGCATCTTTAAGATCCGCTTACGATAGCGCGGTCGAAACTATGCAATTTCCTCAAATCAGAACAATCGCTATTATCGCTGAAGGTATACCCGAAAACATGACAAGAAAACTAATTCTAATGGCGCAACAAAAAGGTGTTACCATTATTGGTCCTGCTACCGTTGGCGGTGTGAAGCCTGGTTGTTTCAAGATCGGTAATACCGGAGGAATGATGGACAATATTCTTCATAGTAAACTCTACAGACCTGGCAGCGTGGCGTATGTTTCACGTTCCGGCGGCATGTCAAACGAATTGAACAACATCATTTCCAAAGCATCAAACGGAGTGCTGGAGGGTGTGGCGATCGGAGGAGACCGTTACCCAGGAACTACTTTTATGAATCATATAATGCGCTACCAAGAGAACCCAGAAGTGAAGCTCATAGTTCTATTGGGCGAAGTCGGTGGTGTGGAAGAGTACGAAGTATGCGAAGCACTCGAGTCCAAGAGAATTACGAAGCCATTGATCGCCTGGTGTATCGGCACATGTGCCAGTATGTTCAATTCCGAGGTTCAGTTTGGCCATGCCGGATCCATAGCGCACAGTAACTTGGAAACTGCCTCTGCTAAGAACGCTGCGTTGAAAGCTTCCGGCGCGTATGTACCCGACAGTTTCGACACGCTTGGAGAACTGATGCACACTGTTTACGAGAAACTTGTTAAAGAAGGATCGATTGTTCCGGAACCAGAGCTTCCGCCGCCAACCGTTCCTATGGATTACAATTGGGCCAGGGTAATACATATAATATTCAATAGTTGCCTCGTTCAGTCAAACAGAATTCCACAGAATTCGTTTTTAATCGTTTGTAATCGTTTATAATAGGAACTCGGCCTGATACGAAAACCGGCTTCGTTCATGACATCCATCTGCGATGAACGCGGACAAGAACTATTGTACGCTGGAATGCCCGTCACCGAAGTACTAAAGCAAAACGTGGGAATTGGCGGTGTAGTTTCACTTTTATGGTTCCAACGATGCTTGCCGGCTATGTATTGTAAATTCCTGGAAATGTCTTTGATGTTGACGGCTGACCATGGTCCTGCAGTATCAGGAGCGCACAACACCATCGTATGTGCTCGAGCTGGCAAAGATCTGGTTAGCTCGTTGGTATCCGGTCTCTTAACTATCGTAAGTGAACTTAGCTATAATTGATCTATAGCTTATATATACCTTAGCTATACGTGAAGAAAATTATTTTGGAAGGTTGTTTTAGTCTCACCCCCTAGAATTGTGACAAGCGTTGAGAAAATGATCTGGAAAAAAATTTGGGTCCGATTGGATCGTAGGAACCCGATGCGTATCAAATTTGAAAATTTTGAAGTTCTTAAATCACAAAAAGCACAAAAATTTCAAATTTCAAATTTTCAAATTTCAAATTTTCAAACTTGAAATTTTCAAATTTTAAATTTTCAAATTTCAAATTTGATGCTTGTCTGGTTCCCACGGTCTAAGTGGCCCCAAATTTTTTCCAGGTGATATTTTCAACACTTGTCACAATTCTGGGGAGTGAGACTAAAAAATTTTTTTGGTCAAAAAATAAGGTCGATACTGATTGATACTGATGATATCGTCATTATAATAACAGGGTGATCGTTTTGGTGGAGCATTGGACGGTGCAGCTCGTATGTTCTCCGAGGCCTACGATGCCGGATTACATCCGCAAGAATTTGTAAACAATACACGTAAAAAGGGCAAACTGATTATGGGTATTGGTCATCGTATAAAGTCCATAAACAATCCGGACATGAGAGTGAAACTTATCAAAGAATTCGTAATGGAGAATTTCCCTGCTAAGCCTTTGGTCGAATATGCATTGGAAGTTGAAAAAATAACAACAAGCAAGAAACCTAATTTAATTTTGAACGTGGATGGTATTATTGCCTGTGCCTTCGTGGATATGTTGAGGAAAAGCGGTAGCTTCACTAGAGAAGAAGCACAAGAGTATATTGAGATTGGTGCTATAAACAGTTTGTTCGTTCTTGGTAGGAGCATAGGTTTCATTGGTAAGCGCTTTTTTTTTTACACTATATTATATTGTATTACTCGCAAATCTAATGCTATGTCTTATCGCTGCAGGTCACTATATGGACCAAAAGAGGTTGAAACAAGGTCTGTACCGACATCCGTGGGATGATATTTCTTACGTATTGCCAGAACAATACAATTGAGTGCATCTTCCATTTGCATTGTCTATCGTAAACGCATAATAAATGTTACCGAGTTCATTTAAGGTTTCGATAGCTGTAACGATCATGATGTCGGTCCGTGCTTGCTCATAGCCGTAAGGACATGTTAATTTACGTAGATACAGGTAATTCAGAGTTGTTGTATAGTCCACCGTAACTCTATCTATTCTTACGAATCGAAGTTGTATTCGACAATGTTGCGAACGGAAATTTCTATACACATTATATTATGTTTTATAGACGGACTTGTTGAAAACGACAAATCCGTCAGTATTTTACTTGAAAAGAAAAACTTGAATGAACGCGTGAAATAGTAAGAGTTAATTTGCGTAATTCAAGAAGAACATTCCAACGGAGCATTTTTTTTTTAATTAGTTAAAAAGTGGGACTTAAATTGGAAAATCTGATAATTGATTGTTAACTAATGTGCAGCACTAACGTGTTAACTATTATGAACGATATTTATCGGTGCCAGTCCAGGTTATGTATTTTTCCCCGATTTATAAGAATACAAATATTTACGTATTTGAAAAGCTTCGTACTAAAAGTATATCAGCATTTTGTATATACGTGCATACACGAATGCTTTTATTTATACACGCGTGTATTAAAATGTCTTAATATGCACATATTATATATGTGTACAATACTACAGCAACAATTTGTTGCACAAAGTAAGTTTTCTTTCACGGCTAAAACTACACAAAAAGGAAGCAGTAGCAAAATAAAATATGTACAACAGTACTATCGTCAATTTTTTACTTAGCCCCATTGAAATTCATAAATTAAACGTTATTATAATTACAAATAGCGTACACAAATGGTTACCTTGTGCAAATATTTTTGCTAAATAAAAGCTGTAGTATTTTCGAAAATGCGTAATAAAATGATTCTGGTACAATCGTTCTGTGAACGCAGACAAGGAGTATGTAGGTTTATGCCGACATGAATATAATGTCAAACCATGATAGTGTCTTTCAATTTTTATTAAATCCCGTAAAGATTGGAAAATATTCATACATCGATTAGGGGTCAAATTACCTACATCGGTAAAAAAAAAATTAAGAACGCGACTTTTATTAGGTAACATGTAAATGTTGCGAAACTAATAGTAAATTGGTAATGAACTCTCGTAAAGATAAACGTTCGAAAAATACTTGTTTCAGGTGACAAACCATTAAATTCAAATAACGCTTTTAGTATTTACACTGATAAGAATATTCACAAGTTCGATTGGTCTAATCAAACCGTCTAGCACTTTCAATATCATGATCGATTTTATTATAAAGAGAAGCCAACAAATTTCGTCTATCATTAAGATCACAGGCTTTACCGTTCTTTAGAGAAACGAGACAGAATAGATCGTCGTATCACGGAGTAGTCGACATTCAAGGATAGTAGCAAAGAAACTTTCACTTTATTGAGTTTCTGGAATGTCGTCGGCAGCTATATTAATAATTCTCTCGCTTGGTGGTGGTGGTCTGTGACGGCCCATCCAATATATACATTTTCTTACTAGTTTTGGCACAATAATATTATTATAGTACGACATTCCAAGGAGCAGAATGGTGAAACCAATAAGCTACAAAAAAAAAAAGAAACAATGAGCGAATTATATTAAAATCTGACGACCTTGTGTATGTACATGTAATGAAAGTAAAAATAAACCGCAAACAGTAGACAATGAACAACTTACTTGCAAATAATGAAATTTTTGCCACTTAAGTACCAAACACAAAATCCAAATGACAAAAGTTCGAACACTATCTAAAATCATTCTTGTCGTAGCACTCATTTCTTTGGTAACGCTGATACCCGCGAAATTAAAGACTGCCATGCTGAAAGCAATACCTGTACAAAAAGGTAATATGAAACTGTTTACGAGGTGTATCCATCTATTTAGATGCTAATGAAAATGCTGACCGAGCATCGCTGACAGCAAACGTCCACTGTTCCCAATCTGAATAAACGCATCTTTAGTGGCTTCAAGTGTACCTCGAGAATTATCAGCGAATGGAGGTGAAGCGTGTATAAAATTCAGAGGTATTATTAGCAAACATGTGGCGGCGAATCCAAAAATACCTGAAAACATGTACGTGTTAAAATGCTATATACTTGAGAAACAAACGATTTAAACACACCCTCCCATCCAATCGCTTGCAGTGCCGGTATGTTCTGACCAGCTACAAATTTTTCTTCCACCACCATTTGAATAGCCTGTATTACCTGTAACAGCAGTAATGATTATTTTACAAAAAAAAAAAATGGAAAAGTTGTAAAAAGCACCGAAATTATGACGATTCTGTCAAATTATTCATAATTTCACCTGTGCACATATAATGAGTAAATCTCCAGTCAGGATAGAGTTTGTGCTCATATCCGTATCTTCCATAGTTATTACGTCACTGAGTCCAACGAGAATTAAACCGATTATGACCATACCTATGCCGGCCCATTCTCTTCTTTCGATTTTTCTATCAAGAAAACCCATAGAAAGTATAGCTGTAAATATTATAACTGAACCACGTAACATTTGAAAACTGCTCGCATATGTCATATTCAAGCTGATGTACATGAGAGAGCTGGCACACGTGTCGCACAATGCTGGAATTAGCAGAATAACGGGATTGAAGACACGTGTACCTTTAGTCAAAGGACTGTTATCTGTAGAACCATCCTGTAATAAGACACATTTAATAACAAACATTTGGTAATTCTACACATATAATAGGATAAAAAAATCTACACTTACGTCTTTGCGTTTATAATAATTATATACTACTTTAAATACAAGAAAGCACATAATTTCTCCTATAAACATGATAGAAGTTTGCATAAATGGATGATTGAAGTGCCTAGGTTGTCCATCTTCGCCTTCTACGACTTGTCGATCCGTGTATCTAATGGTCAGTAAAATATAACGATGTAGAAAAACATTTACATTTAATTTTTTCAATTAATTATACTCGAATACTTACTTGACAATTAGGGTATTAAGTGACCCAACACTGACCATAAGCACAGCCAAAAGGCCTTGATAATGTGACCACGCCATGCTTAAATAATTAAATGACTCTATAAAAAAAACAATAAAGAAATTTATTACTTAAAAGTTATAGTGATCTGAAATTTGGGTGTGGTCAATGGTTAAAATTATAATTCCAATTTCAAAGGTGTAGGAAAACTCTGCTATACTTTTGTAAGCAAATAAGTACTTATGCTTACTTCTGTACATACACAGTGCACTAAAGGGGGAGTGGACATGGGTGGATGACTGCTACGACGCGTCATAGTCCGACGTTCGCTATACTGATTAATTCTAACATTTTTAAGTACAGATTATACCATTGTTCGATAAACACGTTTCCAAAAGAAAATACACGTTATAAAGTGACTCATAAGCTACACCACGAAGAAATGAACGAACTATACTTATACAACCGTATAAACGCGTTTACTTTCTAAATTTTATTAAAAAACTTCCTAACGAATTCTTATACATACTGTGACAACCACTGATTAGAGTTAAAGACAATTGGATAAAAGAAATGAATGTTTTAGTTTAGAGTTAAAGAGTTCATGGAATCGAATAACCGATAGTATCAATTTCAATGTTAATGATCTCGACTTACTTTGCCACCATGTAATTTGACGTCCCAGAGGAAATTATACAGTTTGCAAGTACACACTTACTTTACTCAATCATATTCTTTATGAAATTTCATCGAGTCAATATCAAACATCACTGCTTCACTAATTGTAGTGTTTTTAATTCATGGTACGCAATGGTACACAACACAGAACCACACAATATAAAATTTAAACGTGTAATGTGTATGTATGTGTATTTAAATGGTATTACGAAAAATCCACTCCGCCCCGCCAACCGTGGAAAACCGTTTAAACTATATACATACGTAAATAGTAAACACTTCCTATTAAATAGTTCTTTGAGCGATCACTGTTCACAAAAAGAGGACGCTTCAATATCAACTGATATCAACCTAAAGAACGGTGCATACTGCCAGGGGCCAGGGGGGAGGGGTGCAATGAAAGACGGAAGGGAGGTCGATCTTTAATATTCTTTGATGCTCTCTGAAACGTTGTTCACTTATCTTGGTGGGCAAAACTGGGCAAAACCAGGCAAAACTTAGAACAAACCTATTAGTGCCCTCTGCAGTAAAAGTGACGTACTTGTAAGCAGTGCTGAGATATTGCGCGTTTTCTCGTGCATGCGCGGCGATTTTGGTATCAGTAAAATTTTTTAAAATTGGCATGATTTGATTCTGAAAAATGAATGTATAACATGGGTATTTGTGTATATTATGTAACTCGTAGGACACTCGTTCCGTGTCGTGTCTTTCGTCTCGCACAGGGCTCCACAGGGCCCCGCTACCTTGTCATCGTAACATAGATTCGTTACTGTTTTGGACTTTGGACGCGCATGCGTGAGAAAACCTGCGCAACATCTCAAAATTGTTTGTAAGCAATCATGGGATATTGGACGGTATTTTCACGCATGCGCGTCCTAACGTATCTGTATTGTGGAGAAACCCACTCAAATTATCATGGATTTATTTTGTTTATTTATTTAAGAGCATTTGTTCATTTGTTGTTTGGTAACATGTTAATTAGGATAATAATACATACAAAATCTCCGTGTTTTAATTTTGCTAATAACAACGTTCTTTTATAACGATGTAATTTCTGTGTCCCTTGAATGTCGTTATAAACGGACGTCACTAAATATATGTATTATTTAGTATAACGTTTTATAAAACAATTTAACGCATACAGACAAAGTCAATTTATATTACAGATATAAAATGTAATGTAAGCATATAATTTTAAAATTTATCGCGGCATGATATAGATGACAGCACTAGGTTTGTCTAGTAAGGTGGTTGAAGGACTCGATAGAGGTTGACTTCCGTCTTTTGCTTTATCGCTCCCCGCCCTCCTCCCTGCAACAATAAATCCACTTTATGCACCATCTTTTAGGTCCATGCGCTTTAATCAGTTTCCAGCATTGCGCAGCACTACAGCACTCGAATAGATACTTTTTGCCGTTGTATATTTACTAGGTATACCTATCAGATACTAACAGAACATATGACGCGTTCGGCAAAAATCATTGCTCTGTGTATACATGCTCTAAACTTATCAACGCATGGAAGATCGTAGAAGAGATATGTAGACTAATGTAAAGAAAAAAACATAAGAACGAAACAACTGTGTGTTCTCGCACAATTATTGAAAATTTACATATGAAAGATAATGGCATCGTTAAAGGCAAGCGAAAAGTTATCCAAAGTTTTGGAGTTATTCCTGTTGCCTAACTATAATATTGCATCTACTACTTATCTTGATCTTCTGCTAACCCATATTTCTGAGTCTATAAAGGAATGTAAGTAAGATTATCAAATGTATTTCTTATATTTTCCAATCTATTCTCTTCTCTTTCCTTACATGTTTGGAATATATCATCTTAATAGTATGCTTCGATAAAATCTTCAATTTTAGCTACCACGGATGAACATTGCGTGTTGTTTCGTAATTGGGTTTTGAAAGCACTAGATATTTGGAGCACGAATGGAAAACCTTCTCAGCCTATAAGCGTGTTTACTTTGAAACTTGTGGGACTTGTATCTCGTAACGAGATACATTTCCATTATTGGCAGTGCCAGAATGTATATAATAGGCTACACGAAATTTTTGAATTTCGAGAAGGCAACGTAGCATCTTCTATAAAAATGGCTTATACTACAATGCTACTAGAATTGATCCAACATCGAAGTGGCAGACAATGGGTTATAGATTCTGGTAAATAGAACAACGTTAATGCCAATAAATGTGCCAACTAAGTAATAATAATAATGATAATAATAACGATTATATTCATTTTACAGAAGTTTGGAAGGACGTTCTAAAGTATGCACATTGGAATCACACTATGTATGTCACACGCGAAAGTCAAAAGTTTTTATGTCTTTTGCTTCTAAACGAACAACAAAATATCAGTTTTTGCAAAGATGTTATTTTAGCGATTGCAGCACCATTAATGAGCAATAATTTTGAATCAGAAGTGTGTCATAAGTTGGAAGATAACTATTTGGAGCAGAATAAATTATTGTGTACTACGTTAGATTTATTAACCAATCTTATCGAAAATACATTATTCGTGAACATGGGTAACACTATACCCGAATTATGTCTGGAGACTATTAATTTAGACACAAGAGTAAAATCTCTTTTCGAAGCGTGTATCAGCACAAAGTTTTTGTTTCACGTGCATAAGCTGTTAGTTCTGTGTTTATTCATTCCATTGAAACGTGCTCTCAGAGAAGGACAGGAAACCATCGATGCTGAGATAGCGCAAAACTTTTATTACGATATGTGTTACATATCTATGTTGCTACTATCAAAAAAGTATATAACAGAGATTGTGAGAACAAACAAGTTTTTAATGATATACTGGAAGAAACTTCAATCGTTGCATGAATTTTGTCTATCGCAGCAACACAAGTTTGAACATCAGTGTATAAGTATAATGGTAAATATCTTCTTTGCTACATTTTACTTAATTGTTAGAAAATAATTTCAACATATTTCTTGCGTTAACAGATCATACCCTTGGCCGTATGCGTGAAGCAGACATATATAACTCACGATCTGTTCGACATGTTCATAAATAAAATGTGCGATGTGACGTGTACAGCGGTGCAAAGGCTAGCATACAATATAAGGGACACTGTATATAAAAATGAACTACCTTTGCCACATATTTGTAAAGTATCTATCGACATAATATTAGAAATGATGGATATCATGGACAGGGTATGCGCATTTTACGTTATAAATAATATTTAACATTAATTTAGTCCTTTACAATTGTAACCGAATTTATAACAGGATATCGCGGTAATTACGTTTCAAACATTATGCCATGTACTCAAGAACTTTATACCACATATCTGCAATGAAGTAGATAATATAGAGGCAAATGGTGTGGCAAATTCACAAAATGGATCAAAGAAAACCATGCTTGTGTCTCCTTTGGAAGGAAATCCAATAGTTGATCATCCTACATTGTTAGCGTCGCTTCTCGACGGTTTGGCAGTGATGACAGAAAAATTTAAATTGAAATGGCGAGAGTGCGTGGAAACTATATGTTTGTTATCCCTTGGTCAAGAAATTTTAAACCATTCGGGAATTACATCCGTGGTATGTATTTTGTAAAAATTGCGCGATTTTTCTATTATTGTATACATATATTCCGAGCATTGTACATCTTTGGTTTCAGATCTCTGTGAAAGCTTTAAAAGTATGTAAATTGGCAATTCAAAACTTTATGCCTCCTAATTTAGTACTGCTCGTCGAAGGAGACAGCCACATGAACGAAATAGGACCAACTCTTTTTAAAAGATTACACGATGTTAATTGGGAAGTAAGAGACAGCGTGTTAGAAGTTTTAAACACTATTGCTGCAATTTCGGAAGACAGTACGTATGTATAGTTGTTGATGGCATACGTTATTGTGCAGTACAATTGTAACAAATATTTACAGAATATCCGGCATTCCAAGACTTTTTATTAACGAATAAGTTCCTACAAGTGGGACTCGACATTGCTAAGACGGACAGTGAAAGTTACGTTCGAGCATCTGCTTTATCGTTCATCTCGACCACCGTTAGAATACATAAACTATGGGAAGAACAATTATCACAGCTGAATCTGCTGGTACGATTTCTAATTACGTACATAATTGTAACATAGACACGTATAATAAATCTACACTGGGATACATGTTTTTCTTGATGTTTCAGGAACATGCAATACAGTTGCTTAGCAATGAAAGTGAAGCTATAGTTCGAAAGGAAGCTGTGATATTAATTAAGGAATTATATGTCAACTATAAATGGCCGTAAGTGCGATGCCACAAACAAGATAGATGTTGCTTGTAAAATATAATAGAAAATTGAATTTCTGTGCGTTTAGGAAAGATATCGTCGATTCCATGATACGATCAATGTCTGCGGCTGCTGTTTTCGATCTTCATTGGGAAGTGAAAACGAGCGCCCTTGATTTCTGGGAACAATTCATAAAGTCGCATATGTCCGATCAAGGAGTGCTCGATGGTCATTTTCCAAAAGTAACATTCTCCAAAGAACACAGAAAAATTGTGTCGTTAAATGATATTGAAATAAAACGAAGACTCAACAAAGCATTAGATGAATTAGCAAAACAGAATTGCTTAGGGGTAAGTGGACTTACTCATGATCCAACAAACTCTGCAACCGATGCGTAATGTTTTGTTATTGGAAATTTCAGGTTCTCCTGGTTGCTCTAGAAGATGACAGTGATTTTGAAGTGTGCAAAACGTCGGCAGCTATAATAAATAAATTGAAGGAGTTCCTTTTAAAGTACAAACTTAACGAACCTTTACCAGAATCGCTTCCACCTAAAGACTGTGCCATATTAGATTCTTCTTACGTGAAACACGAAGCAAATAAGATTGCAAATACAAATTCTGAAAAGAGTTTTCATAATTCCACTAATGTAATCGATGAAATAGTGGACGCCAACGACGCAAATCTCCTGGCGTCCATTTACAATAATTCGATGAAAATGGATGAAAATCAAGAACCGCAAAGCACGGAAGAGAAAAAAAACATTTCAGTTTATTTCTTGCGTATCTAGACAATCTTTCCTTCAAACGATTTTTAATTCGAACGTAGAAGCTATCATCGAAGAGAAGCATCGGTGGTTGACCACGTACACTACCAGCTACGAATCTATATTGGACGACATACTGACGACGTATAAACAGGGAGACGTGAATTCGATGGATTGTTACTGATCGAAGAGAACGTGCCTTAACAGCCGCATGTATATAAACACCGTATGCAGCGTTTCGTTTACATACTATCCTTGAATCGTTCTAACTTCATTTGTTTTTCATGACCTCTAGTTGTAATTTTATATCGAATCAAGGGATTAAATGCAAGCAAACCTTGCAAACTAAAAGATTCTCTAATTACATACTCTTAACATCTACCCACCACTCTACAAGCGTATGTTAATTAAACTGGGTCGATCTTCTTACATTCTTGTGTATTGTACATTGTACATAGATACAGCTAATTAGAATAAATCAATGCATAATACGTTTTTTATATAAAAAGCCAACTAAACAACAGATTTTATTCTTAGGGTACTTACGAGGGAACTAAAATTTCAATAGAAGAAAAAAATAATCGATACTTCTTTTGGAGAATACAATTTTTCCGTTTTAGTTCGAGTAGAAGTAGAGGTAGAAACGGCAACGCGAATCAGCGCAGTTTGATACGGTAAATACATTCTAGGAACAATTAGCAGACAAACGCGAGACAATGATATTTTCAAAGGCTATACGAATTGATTGCATCGTTAATTTCTAGATCGTTACATAAGTCGTGTAGCGTAATTGGTTCGCAGCAATGCTCGATCGTGTTGCAACAAACGAAAGTATTACATGGGACGTTCGGTGCAGGTGTATAAATAAAAAAAAATGCAAAACTTAAATAGCCGCCGATTAAATTTAGATCGTAAGAAGTCGACCATTGCGCGCATCGGCACATTCGGAGCTTGTATCAAGATTCTATGGTGTGGCGGTTCCGAGACGAAATCGGCGAACGTTGCGGCATTGCGATTGGCCAAGGATCGAGAACGAGCCAATGAGCGTGGAACGCTGCGGCGCGTGCGCGGTGATCGATGCTCTCGCCGCGGTCCGGCCGGTTCGGCGCGGCATTTCAGTGTTCAACTTCTCAGTCGTGCGCGGTACTTTGACCGGTTCGAGCGTAGATGCGTGTTCGATGTTGCCGACCACTCTACCGAGCGAAATATTTCAGTTCGTGTCCGACTGATCGTAAAAACCGGCAAGTGAAGCACTCGAAGCGTGCATGAAACAGTTGTGCGCGCGTGCTCGACAAGATGTCTTTCTATTTTCGTGACAAGCCGAAAATCGGCGACAAACTGCTCGGAAGATTGAGCGACGAGCTTCTGCAGGAGATCAAGCAACAATTCGACGAGGACAGCAAATCGTTCTTCGAGCCGACCGGTGGCGGCAGATCCGCAGCACGAGACCCGTTCGAACGGCACACCGCTTTCCCAAGGGTGAGTCGAACACGCATCTCGTATCTTAGTCAAAGCAAAATACGCGCGCCTAAATTAGCCAACGATCCTTTCATCCGATTCATATATATTTTTTTTAACATTATTACCGATGGGCAGAACCGAGTGCGTTCCGTACGCCCATTTCGCAAAAGTCTGTCAAAACCCATTGCTATCTTGTAAAAAGAAAAAAGAATCGTGTAATTACGATTACACAAAAATCGAATATTTATAGCAATGGCCCAATTTCAGCACCGTTTCACCCGCGTGTATTTAGTTTTCTCTGGCTACCGGTTATTCTCGTCGCAATCTCGATACGTTCCGGGCACGGAGAGCAAAACAATTTCACTCGCACTTACACTCGATGTACCCGTATACGTACGTATAAAATAGCGATCGTATTTCATGGTAGATTCGCGTTTTTATCGTTTTAATGAATTTTCCATTGTCACCTGTTGTTCGCGAGCGTTTTAACATCGATGCCATTCGATTGACATCTTTCCGATAAATCTATCGTAATTGTCCCCCGCCCCCCCTCCTCGTGATTCGTTGACCTCAGAAATTCTAACAAGCATGTAATGACAAATTCGGCTCGCGAACCGATCCGATCCGATTCGTTGCCCGACTCTAAGCTTTTGTTGACCTTCTTACGTATCTATGTACCTTGTTGTAAACAAGCTTTGTTAACGTACGTGCGCGCCATCTTTCACGATACTTTGCCAATTGATCTTGCGTTGCTCGCCGACGCGACGCGACGGTCGAATATATCGATGCGTATGATCATTTTCGCTCGTCTTTATGAAATTTAATTGAGATTCGAACGACGTACGCTAATTATTCGCCTGGACCGTAGAAAAATATCGTACATGCCCGAATACATAGAGATACAATGTTACAAAAAATATGCGCCTAGTCTCTTTCATTCGTACTTTGTCCTCTCCTTTTGAGGATCCCTTAGTTGATTTCGCGCCATTCGTCGATCCCTTTGTTCGAACTCGAAGCAAATTAAATCCGATTCATCGAATCGCTTCGTCGTTACGCGATTCGTAATTTCTCTTTTGTCCTTTGTCCTATAGTCTTGTCTACGACGAGATTATTCGTAGATAGATAAATACGCGTACCACGCAGGGTTGGTACTTTCACAGAGGATTCCCGTTGACAAGCCGTTTCTCGGAGCGTTTAAGCGGGACGAGATCTATTTATAATCCGTGCGGCCGGAGAATTGGGTTCAATGGTGAAAAAAGAAAAAAAAATGGTCAAACGAACGATTCGAAGGATATTGCGAGTCACCGTGGGCGCCCTCGTTCTCTCCGTTACGATTTAACGCGTTTGCAACGAGCAATACCTGACGCGGCAAGGTCGCTCGATCGATCGACCAACGACCGCCGAAAAACAATGAAATTGTGCAATACCGGCGCGGCGCGAGAGACTCGTCGAGCTAGACGTTATCGATCTCGTTCGAATCCCTGAACCAGGACGCTGTTACCCTCTTTCGTTCGAATGGGGCGTTTAATGGAATCGGGATGGGGTTGGGGTTGAGGTTCTTCTAACGCACCCTGTGCTGTTCATAAATTCGAGGCGATGTTCGGTCGATATTTATAGATATAATCCATTCGAAAGGTCAGAACTTACCGAATAAAATCGAACAAGAAGAAAACTCGGGCCTCGTCAGCGGGAGAACATTAAAATGTACCCGTAGAACCTGCAGGCTAACCAAAGACGAGCGCCAACAGTCGCGTAAAATCGAGACGCGAAAGTCGGATTTGCCGGTTGTTCTTTTTTTTTTCTGCGCATTGTATCTCGAGGCAAGAATTTTGACGATATCCGAGCAAGCACCGACCGTGTCTTCGAACACGTAGGAATGTTTTCGACGACGTTGCCGACGCCGACGCCGAAGCCGAAGCCGACGCCGACGCCGAGGGACCTCTCAAAATAGCCGCCATTGATACTCTTCCATTCCAGAGCAAGAACATCGATCCAGAACGATCCATCCCGTTGATCCGACCAATGACATTCTCGTTTTCCCTCGAGCGAATAATATTCCTAGGGGTTGTCCCGGCGCGATAGCGATCCTGGTATATCCATAGCTCGCTCGCCTCGTTTGAAAAGCGTTTGTGTCAATATTTGCTCGCGAAAAAGAGGAAAGAATTTCCCGGCAGACGCTGCTCCTCGTCTCTCTTTCCATTCGAATCTAAGTATGTATGCGCTACGTATTTTTCTTCGCATTCTGGTTGGGCTCGCGGAATCGTCGAGGATCGGGGTTGCGACGAGGGAACGCACGGCGAGAGTTCTCTTGCCCTTTCCCTTCGATTCGTGGAACGGCCCACGAACGAGATAGGAATGTCCGAATGTCTGCTCATGAATGACTGTGTCGGACACCGAGGGCCGGACAAATGGAAGGGAAGGGTATATGCGATCGAGGACTCGGGAGGGGCGTAGAAGTCTCTCCGAAGAACGGAGAGAAAAGAGAGCAACATTCGTCGGGGATTCGTCGGGGATTCGTCGGTTTACACGCGTTGCATTCTAATTACCCCGTGAGTCATGTCGCGAAGATTAACCGAATCAACGACGAGTTCCATTGAACGCTCGGCATGCCCTCGAGTCCGCGGAGACGGAGACGCGCCCTTGTTCCGGCATCGATACATCGCCACGATGGATTATTATGTACCTTGACCTTTCGCACCTCTGTTCGATCCAGCTTTTAGCTTTTACCTTTTAACGCACCACGCCCAGCAGCGAGTATCGATTACACACCGATCGTAACGCTCTCGTGTTGTTGTTGTTGTTAATTGAGCGGCACGGGCGTGGAAGGTTGGCACAGGTGTACGCGCATCGATCTCGTTCTCGATCCAGCTCCCATCGTCGTTGCTCGCACGGGATCGTGAGATTCGTGGATCGAGGAGATCGTGACGTCTACCGTAGGCCCGATGACGTCACGGTACGCAGCCGCGTTCGACTTCCTCCGGTCTTATGAGCTCCTGACTATGCTATCGATCACCGTAGATCATCGATCGTCATTATCGATGATCGTGCGAGCGATCGAGAAGCGAGATCGAAATTCGGACCTCTGGATCGTCGAGAACTCGAATGCTCGCGTATTATACTGCAATTATCTGTACATACAGTTGACGGGGAAACGCGATCTACGCCAACGATCGATCGATCGTTTTCTCCTCCACGTTCCTATTTCACTCGAGATCCGTCCGGATTGTTACGCACGGGGCGTAAGTATCGATCTTTAAAACGAAGAAATTGTCAAATTGTTTAAATAATATATTAATTGCTCGAAATAATCGTTTGAAAATTGTAAAATTTTTTGCGATTCGGTTCTGTCGGTATCCAGACGAATTATGTTATCGCGATGCCGCATAGATATCGGCTAAACGAATACATCGATTTGCTCGTTTTGCCGTTAGATGGCAACGCGGTTCGCGGCGCGGCCGTCGTCGCTTCGTGTCGGCAGCTACGAGCTGACGAGCGATGTAATTCAATGCGCCCACCCAATAGAACAATATTTTTCCACTATACTCGGGTTTCAATCTTGTGCGAAGGAGCGAACGAGAACGGAGCTCGATTCGGTGGCTCTCCGTAAGTGTACCTTTCGTATCTCGATTATCCGTGCGACCGAAAGAAAATCGCTCTTCCGAACCGACGGCCGATACCGCTTGCATACGGGTACATAATATAATTATAGTCTGATTTCTAATTAACCGCAACCTCGATCGTTCGAACATTGAAAAATTTTACGCTGGTCTGTACTGCCTGGAAGGTTACGCGATTCCTTGTCGATTTTCATAATCGTTTCCTAGAATTCTTTGGATGCTCGTAATCGTCACGGAAATCGCAGAACCGTGCAAGTACTCTAGGAGTTGGCGTGTCCCGTGGTGCGTCGCGTCGCGTTTGCGCCTTGCGTTTCGGCTCGGATAACCTCGAATCGTCCGAGATTCCTGTGCGCCTTCGCGCACCCGTATCGAGCGCTGGAAAACCGTAAACCCATTTTCCGCCGTGTTGTAACCGCATCGGAATCCGTGAACGGTTACCCCGAGCGGATGATCGGAAACATCCACGAGACAGATCTAGAACCGGAGAGATCCGAGACGAGATACCGCGAGTGCACGGACCATTCACGGTTGCGTTAAAATTTCTACGAAACCTCGCTGCGATTTTCCTTCTCGCGGATCATCCGAGTAACGAGCTGGTCGTATCGTTTCGATAGCAGCCACCGATGCCGGCTCGTCGATACGCTCTCGTTACGTAATTCGTTTCTGTTCGAACAAACGCCGTTTCCTGTTCGTTTCGGATCGATCAACGATTCGATCTTTCCAGCTTTCCGATAGTTATTCGTTACCGGACAGTTTCCGCGGAACTCGGCATGCGCTGTCGAGCCTTCGACACAGGGCCGTCCTAGGATATTTGGCGCCCACGGGCTGCTGATAATAATGCGCTCCTCTTCGTAAGAAAATACACAGGAGGGGAGAATAACCGGTGAATTTTTACAAAAGATTCTTAAGATACAACAGAATATATAAATATAAAATATGAATTCAGAAAATACAAATTCAAAACTGCCGTCCGAAAAGGTTGGCGCCCCGGGGGCTATAACCCATTTGGCCCTGGCCCTCGTGCTTCCGAAACGGGTTCCGGCCGTTCAGGAAGAAGATTCGTTTCAAAGGGGGGCGATTCGAAATCGTCCCATTAGATTACGAAACCTTGTCCTCGGTGAACTTGGCGTTCGTCCAGTCACGGATCATCATCTGACGGTTACCGTATCTTATTAATTACACCTGCATGACATAACCGAGCTCGTAGAACATACCATCGTATCGTTTACAGTCGCTAGGAATGCGATTGGCGCGGAACCATTTTTCTCGTTGAATTTCGCCCATCGCTACGTTCGTCGACGGAACGAAACGAGAAGAGAGCTGAGAAGAAGGAAAAGTCGTTTCTCGATCGCGAAACGCGCCTGTCTACCTGGCCCGCAGGCATATTTTCACGACGACGGAACGAACGGAACAGGCTGGACCCGGGCCAAGATCCGATCGTATGACTAATATTTACTGGCGGGGAGTTCGTACTTTACTCGTAAATACTTAAATATGTACATACAGCGAGGAATCGGCGCGCGCAGGCCAAGCTGTTCCGTTGGGAAGGCGGCCGACGTTTCCCCGAACTCTGCTCGACAGATCAACCGTGCAACTATTATTAATTGCGACCGGTCGATCGTGTTCGTACACGTATCGCTCGTGCACGAGAAAAAACGTCGCAACTGAGAATCTGTCGGTTTTCGTTTTATTGTATAAAATTATTCTATAAAACTAACCCCATAGTACTAGTTTTTATTTGTTTTTACTTGCAGCTAGTTAAACTATCAAAGGACTCTGAAAAATACAAAAAAATATAAAAATACGAATTTCACAGAAGAGCGCTTCAATTTTTTACGTTTTTCTCGTGTATTAGCGTTATATGTATACGAGGGAGGATTTTCGACGTACTCTACATACAACCGTGGTAATCTTTCGAGGAGCAACATCCATTTGAAATAAAAAAACAACCGTTTGGCTAATGGTACCTGCTTACAAGACTCGCATGCACGATGTCTACACGACACAGCGCGACGCGTGCGAAAGAGAAAGCGACCACGGTGTCGTGACCAACTTTTCGGATGCGAGTGCGAACACGAAAAAGGAAGTCGAAGTTACTATTCTATAAGAGAGCAGTGGTAAACTAGGGTTCGATCGGAATTGAAGGGAATCGCGAATGCGGTGATTTCGGATAACGGAAGCAACGAATTATACCTTCGACCCGAAACGATCGATCGTTTACGGTTTTTTTTTCGAAATTTGTTTTGATTTCGCTCCGGAATGACAGCTACGGCGCGACGCGGCGCGGCGCTGCGCGTCGTCCGACGAAACCGCGACGCGACGTATCGAAAACGCGTGGACACGGTTTCTCGAAAGAGCTAAACAGAGAGGGGAGGAACGTTCTAGTAGGGTCTGGCGCGTTCGTTCGGCCGAGCTCGGCTTTGCTCGGCGCCGCTCGACCGTCGAGTCACGTGGCTCGCGATACGACCCACACAAATATATTTAAGTCGCTCCGGTAGCGCGGTGACAGTTTTGTCAGCGAGTTTCGAAGGAACGCGCGTGTTTTCTTTTTCGGTGTTCTCGAGCACCACGGACGTTTTCTTTCGGCGAAGACCGACTGGATCGGTTCGTGCCAGTGCATGACAAGTGGGAAAAGGAGAGAGGGAGAAAGAGATAGAGGAGCAACGGAAAGAAAAAAAGGGAGGCCGATATAAAAGCGAACTACAAGTGTTCTTGCGTCGTCGTCGCGTTCTTGCGTAACGGAAAACTGTTGGAGTTCGAGAAGATACGTGCACGATAACACGGTGAAGAAAGCGGAGGAGAGAGACGTTCGCCCGAAACGACTGTGTCGTATCTTCCGGTAATCATTGACAGATTATTAGAGAGACGATAGTGTGTTGGGCGGTTTACCGATCCGCCACCTAACTTAAAAGTTCGTTTTCAAACGCGTTTTCGTTAACCACACATCGTTGTTTAGCGAGCTTGTTGGCTGATTTTTTTTTCTTATGAATAAGTAGAGAAGCTTAACCCGCTGCAAAGAACTGTGCGCTAAAGTGCTAACGGCAACCAGCACCGGACGGCACGGCACGGCACGCGCGCACCTTTCGCAGCCGCAAACCGCAGCCGCAGCGAGCGCGCCTAACCTCTCGCGAACGTGCGAAGGAAAGCCGAGAAGGCGGCCACGTATCGAACTGTCCAGAAAATGGACTCTCCTGTCGTCCTGGACAAAGCATCCGAATTCGGAGATCCGCTAGATTTGGACCGCCCGTTCCCCGTAAGTCACGTTAACGTATCTTTTTTTTTTCTCTCCCTCTCGTTTCGAATCGGAGAGCTCGTTGTTTCGCCCGCCTCGGGAGTCGCACGCGCGCCCCGTCGAACCGTTCGATTTTGTTTTTTCGATCTCGTCGACGATATTCGCATCGGTTCGGGCTCGAGTCGCGCGCATAGGACCGAAGCCACGATTTGTCGCGGTTGACGGTTCGCGGTTCGCGGTCCGCTGCAGCGCTCGCAACGCCCCCGCGAAATTACAGGAAACACCGACGGCGAGGCGCGAATCACGCGACGAGTCGATACAGTCATTCTCGACGAGACTGTTCCAGATCCTTCGAGATTACGAGCAGCGGGCTAATCGGTTCACGCTCCTGGTTCGCGGGCTCGCAGGTTCGTGGCTTCTTCTTGCATCTTGCGCTTCAGCTTGGCGATTCCCTCGGCATTTTTTTGCCTCTCGAATTTTCTTCCTCCCGTAACGTTCGTTTTCTTACCCTTCGATCGGATATCTCCGTCGAATAATAATTTCCTCGGCATTCTTTTTGGATCTCGAATTTTCTTCCTTGCGTAACCTTCCTTTCGCTCTCTTACATCGGATATCCCCGTCGAATAATAATCTCAAGTTCGATCAACGAGAAGAAGTCGTTCGCTTTCGACTTTTCTCTCCTGGTCTCGCCGTTCGATCGCGAGATCGCGTGGAAGTTAGAAATAGAATTTGCGAGGAGTGACGTGTTTTTCGTTAGCGCCGAGCACGCACGCGATTCCCAGCGACGGCCGCGGAAAGATTTGTCCGCTCTTTCACCCGGAAAATCGAATTGCTCGCCTAGGATAAAACTTTTTTTCAGAGGAGAAGCAGCGAAGAAAATACTGTACTCTCCGAGCGTTCTTCGCCGCGAACGGTGGTGGGAGAGAGAGAGAGGCGCGTTCCTCCAAAACAGAAGCGTTTTGTTGACGCTAATAATAAACTAACCAAGACGTTTCTCCTCGGCAACCCTCACCGCGGAGGATATACGTTGCGCCGCTCCCCTCCTCGCTCGATCCGGTCTTTCGCTCTCTCCCGAGAAAAAGAGAAAAAATAATCGACGAAGGTAACATAATCGCGAGCTTTGTTCCGTCCGTTTAGCCGTATTAGGCTCGATGCGACGACGCCATGCCATGCGACGCCACGCGATATCCGTCTTCGTCGTTTTTTTCCTCGTGTTTTCCGCTCGAATTGCACGGCAGATGGTGAACGATTCGTTCGCACTCGGGGGAATCGTTCGCACCGGTGTCGCCGCGAATCGGCTGGTCCGTAAAAGGGAAATAAGAATCGACGCGGTTCCTCGTTGCCCGCTCGCGTCGAAGCGCGGTCGCGACGAGAGATAACGCGATATTTTTGCGAATGATCTAATCGCTTGTTCGGTTTCGCGAGAAAAAAGAAACCGGTTTCTGGTAAACGATTGCGGTCTCTCGCGATCACGCTTCGGGACGACCGATATCGCGCGTGGGTGTCCCATTCGTCTCGCGGCACCGTAATGGGACGGGAGACGGAAGCGGGAAACGCGATTGGAATTCGGGTCTTGGGATCGTCGTTGGGATTCGAGGAGGATTTTTGTTGTCCTCCGACGAGATACGGTTCGACGCGAGAAACAAGGAAACGAAGAAACAACGCAACGGTCGTTCGTCGCAGGCCCGACTCCAAAGGCCGTGACACAGTTTCCCCCGAGGATCTGTTCGTTTCGCCGGAAGAAGCCCGGCTGACATTCACCCAGTTCGCTCTCTCGGTTCACGGCTGTTCGTAACAGCTCCGATGAATTTTTTTCCTGTCGCTCGACTCGGTTTCTCCTTGGATCTTACACTGTCGCGTTTCGATCGCGCCACCAAAAATACACTCCGTGACCGGCGACGCGACGCGACCAAAACGAACTTGCCCAACATCTTTTCGGTTCGATTCATCGCCTCGTCGTCGTCGTTGTCGGCATCGTCATCGTCGATGCAGTTTCTCCTTTCTGCTGTTTACGGAGACGAAAGGCAAACGACTCGATATATCATCTAGCCGAGCGGTTCGTTCGGTAACCGCAAACGGTCGAGAGATCGCGTACAGAGATACCTTTGATTCTTCGAATCGACGGTTCGAGTCATCGTTTTCCACCGCTACAGAGCCGCTTCGAACCTTATTCGGTTCGTGGAACAAATTCCGTTTGTTCCAATTAAAGCGGCAAGGAGAACCGAATGCCATTTTTCGCTGGCATTTGCTGTCGCTATCATCGCTATCGCGGTAGAAAGAGGCGCCCCGGTGGTCGGAATCTTTCCACGGGAGGCTTGCTCGCGCTCGCTTTCACCCGTAACACTCGGCCCATCGTAGTTTCGTCGGCAGATAATAGGAGAGAACCCTAGAAGCATTGCAGGAGGAGGGTTCACGGACTCGGGAATTGTCATTATTATTTGCGGACGCGAAGTCTCGGCCGGTCCGACCGAATTACACCCGGCGTGGGTGAACGGGAAATACATAGGCGTTGCGAATACGTGCATGCGTCGAAAACTATATATAGTTTTCTCGTGACGTAAAACCCGTAATATACGGCGTCACGAGAAGTTCGCCCACGCGAATTGGTTGTACACCGCGTTCGCGTTCGATCCTTGCGGAGCAGCAAAACGAAGAGATCGTTTTCCTTCTATCGTGGATGGAACGCGCCGCGCACCATTTAATCTCGGTACTCTGTAATTTTAATCGTTTGGCCGAGATTCGCTGCTGCTGTATTCTTGTTTCGTCGATCAGTTGTTTTAACGACGAAACGGTGTGGTAACTAGATGCGTAACTCGATGTTTCAGGGATTCCCGTTCGACGACGAGGGTTTCGGTAGACGCGGCGACATCCGAGCTCACCTGGACCAGCTAGCTGCCCGGCACCCAGAATTCGCGGATCACTTGGTCGGCCCGGCCTGGGGCGACATACCTTTCCACGGTTCGCTCCGCACTCGAAACCGCCGTGACTCCGGGAACGGTCAGAACAACAATTATCAAGGGTACTCGGACGAAGACGCGAGGTCGCAAGCGAGCGGAAGCAGCGCCGCCAGCGGGGCCAGCGCGGTCAGCTCTCACGGTGAACCGGAAGGGAGCCAGAACCATCGGGAGAAATCGCGCGACAGACCGGACACCGCGGAACACCGACAACCCACTGGAAGAACCCAGATACCGCAGTACGGATTCCGCAACACGGTTGACATAGGACAGCACCGTCACAACATGGACAATCCAGACAAGGGGAACCGCGGACAGCGGTCCATGTCCGCTCCGCCGGAAAACAGCCAGCAATTCTGTCAGCAACAACCCCATCAGTGCCATCACAATTGTCAGCAGCAGCAACCGATGCAATCGCCGCCGCAACCGCAGCCGCAATCGCAACCAGGGCAACGGTACGTTTCAAGAATAGATATAACGCCCCAACACAATCAGCCTCCGCAGCAACAGCAACAACCCCAACCGCAGCCACAGCCCCAGCAACCTCAACAGCCGCAACAGCAGAAACCATCCTCGCAACAACAGGGCAACGTCAGACACATACCGATCTTTGTCGAAGGCAGGGACGAGCCTGTTTTGCCCAGAAGCTTCGACGAGCCACATTTCAGAAGAGAACCTTCTCCCACACAGTTCCACGCGCCTCCTCATTTCCAAAGATCGTCGCCGTTCGGACAGTCTCCTTTCGCGAGACCGCATCAATGGTCCCCGCACTTTCAGGATTCGTTCTATCCGGCCGAAACTGGTTACGAGCAACCTTCGCGTAGACAACAACAGACTCACGGCTTCCAGCATCCCCGACAGCAGCAACAGTACGAGAAGCAGCCGCAACCGCAACCGCAACCGCAACAGTACGAAAGGCAAGCACAGCAGCAACCGTACGAAAAGCAAACACAGCCGCAACAGCAGAAGCAGCAATATGCTCAACATCAACAACCGCCGCAACAACAGCAACAACAACGTCGGCAGCAAGATACTTCTCCTCCAAGGCCTAAACCCGTCGTACCAAAAGATCCTTTGGAGAGGGTAGCCATGGTTCAGAAGGAAGTCGATTCGCTCGCGGAGCAAGTTAAGGCATACTCGGGCAAATCGAGAAAAGACAAGGAATACATGTACCTCGACGAAATGTTGACCAGAGAACTGATCAAACTGGACGACATCGAAACGGAGGGGAGAGAGAACGTGAGACAGGCGCGAAAAAATGCGATAAAGACTATACAGGAGACGATCGGTTTGCTCGAGTCCATGGCACCCCTCGCGTCGCAACCAGCGACGCCGCAACAAACGGAAAAACCGATATTCCCGACAGTCGTCGACCAGCCCGAATCCATGGACGTGGATCGAAAGCAGGAGGAGCAGACCAACGAACCGATCCCGTTGCCCCCCGGACCCTCTTCTCCGCTAACGAAGAAGCCCGAAGAGACCGTTGAGAAGAGCGAGGAGGAGGAGAAGACGAAGACTACCGTTGTCGACGCGGAACAGCCGTCGAATCCACCAACAGACAACAGCGCTTCCGTCGAGCCGATGGACACCACGGCCCCGGTCGTGGAGAAACCCGAGGAGAATCCCACGGAGCCCGCTCCGATGGACGTGCAGGAGAGTTCGGAACAATCGAACCTCGAAGACAAGAAAACAGTCCCCGAGCCGAAAGAGGGAACGGTCGCGACGATCGACGTTCCTGAACAGAACGCGCAACCGGACCAGAAGAAAATGGAGAACGATTCGAGCACGGCGACGTCGGACGTTGTTCCAGCGGAGAAACCGTCCGGTCAAGAATCGACCGCCACCGTGGAGTCGGATGTCACTGCCCCCGAACAGAAGACGACCGAGCAACAAGAACTCGCGTCCAAGGCTGATAAAATGGAAGTGGATGGGACCGTGAAACAGTCGCCAAAGACCCCGAAGAAGGGAAAGAAAACGAAGAAGCAGCCACCGACTTCGGCTACGGCGTCGACTTCGGCTTCTCCAGTTTTCGACGCACCGATACCGTTGCCACCGCCGGAAAGTACGGAAACGAAAGCGAAATAGGGAAGGAAACTTTGAATTCCGAGTTATCGGAACAGAAATACGTTTCATCGCATCGAGATACAACGCGTTCGGTGATCGGTTTTCCATTCCATTGGCAGCCACGAATGGAGCAATGACTAAATACTACGTTCCGCCGACTACGAAGCGTTTCGTATCGTATCAAAAAAAGAAAAAAAAAACGAAAAAAAAAGCTCATCCTACTGTATCACCATCGTGTACCGGTAGCCGTGTTTTACTCGCGCCTAGCTTTTTAACCTTTGCTACCAATTCGAAGCGTCGTGGATCGACGCGTTCGCAAAGTCGGTCGTGAACAGTCGCGAACGATCGTTGTTCATCCGTAAGGAAACAGCGTCGAACAACGAATTATCTTTTTTTTTTCTTTTTGTTTGTTTGTTTCTGTTTATTGTCTCGTTGCGCACGCTGCTACTTGCATTTCGATGATCCTTTTCCTCGCGGAACCGTATCTATCGGTAGCGATATACCATACATACACTCTGGTCCGCGAGACCGGTAAGAGTTAGGACGATAGCGAAACGAAGAAGAGAAAAAGTACCGCGGAGTATCGGTTTCTCGAGATCGAACAGTGTTCTCTGACCCCTCTTCCTTTTTTGTCTTCTCAATGATTTCTACCGTCGGAGATTCTTTCTTCCTTTCATACCAAACCGAGATGACACGCGTACGTGTAAAAAAAAGCATAGCAGGTCTTGTACGTTGCGCACGTATTGTCGAGACTGACTACTCGTTCCGCGATTGATAAGTAATCGCGAGCGAATCCTCGCGATGAACGTTGAATGCGATCTGTTCGGCGAGAACTTTTTTTATCGTCGGGAATGTACGTTGTCGAGCGGTGTTGGCCCGTTTCTAATAGTATTACACCACGAAGTCCGATCACCTAACTTAAATATAATTATTATCGTTGTTGTTATTATAATTATTATTTATAATTATTATTTATAATTTATTGAAGATCCACTCGCGCCGAGTACACGCTTGTCCGGTCTCGTCGACGAAACGCTAGTGCGCATACGAACCGTGTACATACTGTTAGGATCTTATTCTCTCGACCTTTAAGAAGCGATGCATCCCGTTCGAGTCGTTTTTTCTCGACGCAGAGAAGAAAACACACGATTTTACGCACAGTTCTTGACCATTTTCTTCTTAACGCGACGCTGGATTGGGCTGCATTGTTTTATGGTACTTCGTTCAGGGTGATACTCATTATTATTTTCATCATTTGTTTTTTTTTTCTTTCCTCTTCCCTCCCCTCCTTTCCGTTCCTCTCCCACCCTTTTTCTGAATAATGTTGTTTACGTATGCGTAGTGATCGCGTGCCTAAGAGCCAGAATTTTTGTATTTTTCCGACTAGAAGTGTGAATGTGTGCTCGAATCGCGACAAAATGAGCGAATGATGCGGAGAAAGAGGGATATCGTGTTGTGAGAGACGGAGCGAATCGATAGACTCGTAACAAGAGAAGCTGTGCGTTCGAAGGTTGTATAAATATGAGGCGAGAATGTAATTATTTTATGAACAAACTCGTTCAGTGAAAATACAGTGTCTGGTCTTTGAATCCGTACGGTGATACGGTTGTTCCTTTGATCCGTTTCGGACTTGCGCGTGCAGAGGTACGCATTTATTCGGTAAACGGCAATCGGTCGAACGTCGGGCTATCTAATGGACCAAGCCGGAGCGCAAAACAGCCAAGTAATTTCGTTAAAAATTTTACTCGAAAATAACCGAACGTCGATGCGGAGAGTCGCGCGAGGGCCGTTGGATGCTGGCTGTTGGCGCGGATCCAGCTCAATAAATCGAAATAAAAATGTTCCGTGAAACGAGTCTCATTCTCGAGGATCCTCCGAGCCGCGGCGCGCTTTGAATTCGCGAAACCATTCTTGACGAAGAAATTTCGAGCCGCGAGTTTTTGAATTCTCGAGTACATGTTGCCGGTATTCTTTCGATCTCGTACACGAACTTTGCAGATTTTGTTCTCCGCGGAGCGCAAGCGACGACCGCCAGCGTTACAGGAATACGAAACTCGCAGGTGCCGAAATAAAAATTGAACGTGTTACGTGCACGTATACGAGACACATCGACTGCGAGCTGGTACGGTCGAAGGAGCTTGTCCGAAAACGAAGTTAATTTTATCCCGATACATTCGAAAAGACTTTCGGCCAATGCACTCCACGCGGCGCGAACCGGCGGCTCGATTATACGTGATTTCCTTCAGCTACCGAATTCCTTCCTAACGTCCAATCGAATCGATCTTAAAATATTTTACAAACGAATTTAAACGATATCCGAATTGTCAAAGCGTATAACTGTATGCAGTTTCGCTGCATCGAAATATTCTCGCTTGTTACGTAAGTGTTCCCAATGAACTTTCGACGAATCGATCCAATAATCGCCAGTCTGATAATCGAATCGTTGAGAATTAATGCAATTAAAATGGAAAAGCGTGCACACTTTGTTAGCATCCGATACGAGCGTCGTCGAAAACTTGGCACGGCGCGTGCATACGAGACGTCTAAAAATAGAAGGCTGCTTAGATTTTGAGAAGAGCAAGTTTTTGCGTCGCGACGCCAACTGCCTCTGGGGAATCCCGCTGAAGATGTCGGTCGGACGTTCCTTACCGACATTCTAGACCAGCTCCCCGAATTCACTGCGGCATTTCAACTCACGGTAAGTGGAAGTCTTGAACCCGTACTACTTTATTTCGAACAATTAAATCGTTAGATCGAAGAGGTAATCGTGTACGCGTAGCACACTAAGAAACAATCGATGGAAAATCCGTGGGATTACAGCAAAAGCGCGTATATTCCGTTAATTACATCGCATTGATCAATAGTATTATAAAACTATTTTTCAGTGAAGCAAATGTACGTGTTGGCTCGTGGTTTGTAATTGCTAAACTCGATTGATCGTGTTTATTAATCGTCGCTGTGTGAGTGTGTGTGTGTGTATCGATACGCGTGAAACGCAAGAAATGCTTCTATTCGACGATAGTACCCCTGTTACCCCGATAACGAAGTTTTAACGGACACTGGTAGTAAACTTTTGCCGAACATTGTTGCCTGGCGAGCCAATATTCAAATTGTGCTTGGTACTACTCATCGAGAAGCAATTTTTTTTTCAAAAATTTCTGCCCTATAAGGTACAATAATTTTGTGCTTTTTCAATTACGACGAGCGTGCAATCTTCGTAGCATATGCGACAATAACATCACCGTTACAACATAAATGTTTCTATAAATTTTGTATCTGATTCCACGTAACCCGCATAGACCTCCCTCCTCCTTCTTCTTGTCACCTTTATCGGCTTACTTTGATGCCTGCATTCGTAATGCTGACCGGTCGCGGTACGAAGAAATCATCGTTGCCTACATCGACTTCCCGTCTCTCCGATTAGTTCGTGTCCTCTTCGTATTTTGGCTGTAATTCCATTTGCTCCAAATACTTCTGCGTCGAATCGTCGTTTTTTTACAGGTTCGGAACTTTTCTGTGCTTTTCAATTTCAAACTCGCAGTGATTTTCTTCGTAGCATGCAGGACAATAAAGATCACCGTAGCAACCTGAACATTTAGCTAAATTTTTAGTTTGATCACAGATAACGCATGTAGGCTTATCTTCTTCGTCGTCCTCCTCCTCCTCTTCCTTCTTGACTCCCCCGTCGGTATGCTTTGGTATCTGCAATCGTAACGTCGTTAACAAGATGATAATTCTATTTATTTACTTTAACGAAGGTCCAAAGAAATCAATGTTGCATACATCAATCTCCATTTCCTCCAGTTCGTCTATGTCCTCTTCATATTTTTTCTCTAACGCTGCTTCTGCCAGAGCTTTCGCAATTAATTTCTTCGTTACACGTGCCTCGTCGGCCTCGTCGTCGATAGATTCACCCGACTGCTAAATCGCCAAACAATTCGTGATATAATTTTTAGACTAACGAGAATTATTGTTCCTTTCAAATACGATTACCACCTTTCTGTGTACGTTGTTCAGACCCTGCAGAGATCTCAGTCTCGACTGAATTTCGCTAACAGGGTCGTTACCCGACGACAATTCCAACTGCCCCAAATACTCCTGTATCAAATCGTCTGCTTTTTCTTGATTGGTTCTAGAGTCCACTGCATGTATCTAGAAATGATAAAGTGACAGTACACCGAACAGTTTTAAGGGAACTATTCGACATTACTTATTTTAATACTTAAAGCTTACATTTATTTTGCTACTACCAGCACCACCAGACTCTTCATTTTTTAATAACGCCAGTTTTTTCCTTATTTCGTCTACGCTTAAAGCCGTAGTTTTGTCCTCTTCTTTCAATTTTCTTAATCTATCTACTATCTCCTGATCGGCAGGTTCTAAACCTGTCTTGAATTTTTCCCAGCGAGTGGTATGTTTGTACATTACGATGGGTGGCTTTGCTGGATTTTCTAAGGAATCCAACCTAATAAACAAATTATGTTGTACAAATTGTGGATAAGACTGGAACGAATGTAGATAGGAATACGTTACTTTTTAGTGATATCCACAGGAGCTAGGTGTTCCTCCTGCTCTTGAGACATGTCTGTATTGTTTGCTACGGAATTTTCTTCCTTCGTGGAATTATTCTTGTTGTAACAACGTCCACAGACTTTTTTTACTTTTCCATTAGCAATGGTGCACTTGTATTTGAGGCACTTACCGCAATACGAAAAACCGCAACCTGGACAAGCAACCTAGATGCCATGACGATGAAACGAAAGAATGCGAAAATAAAATCGTGATAACTAACAGTCGGTTGCAGACTCGGTTACGCCGCAGTTAGAAATATCAAATTCGTCTCGTTTAATTCGAGCAAAAACAGTGAAACATAACCTACATTATAAAACATATCTACGAAAGCTCACTTACCTCTCTAGTAAACAACGAGAATTTCGCTTGACAAATATTACAAGACATGCCGCATTAATTTACTAAGCCCGTTACGTTGTCGTTACGATGTCGTAGTTGATTGAATACTTATTCTGGTCTGACGTTCTAAGCGAAAATTTCTGACGTATGAATCCACTACTAATCATGACTAAACTATAGAACCAATTTCGAACGCATTATGGTTCCTTTACTGTCGAATCCATATTGACGTTCTATTCATGTTATTGTTTTGAAAACGGATTATTAATGTTAATTATTGTGTAATAAAGTCACTAAAAATCTTGTATTTCTTTCTTTATTTTCAAAATAATCATTATTATTGATTTCGGAGAATTAACTAAAAATTCAGCTGGTGGCGCCATCCGTGGCAAAATCCTGAAACTGCTAGACAAACGATACCGACACGGAAGTGCAGGTATTGATGGTGGCGCCATCCGTGGCGTAACGTCGAAACTTGTATACACGCAATACAGCTCAAAGGGTAAATCACGATTAATACCTGCACTTCTGTGTCGGTATCGTTTTACTATCAGTTTGAGGCTTTCGCCACGGATGGCGCCACCAGCTCAATTTTTAGTTAATTCTCCGATAATCAGTAATAATGATTATTTGGAAAATAGGGAAAGAAATACAAAATTTTTAATAACTTTATTACACATTAATTACAAAAGTTCCACCAGAATCAATATTTTAAAATTTCTTAGAGGCGTCTTATGGGACGCACAATCAGATACACGATTATTTTATAAGGCTAAGGCTTTATAATTATAATTAAACAATGTTATAATGATTAAATCATGCTATAATCTATGTGTAACTGCTTGTAGATCAGAATTGGCCTATAGTTTATTTTTAATAAAAAAAAAATTTTTTTAATTACATCTGTAATTGGTATGTGGCGCCATCCGTGGCGAAAGCCTGAAACTGGTAGTCAAGTGATACCGACACGGAAGTGCAGGTATTGATGGTGGCGCCATCCGTGGCGTAACGTCGAAACTTGTATACACGCAATACAGCTCAAAGGGTAAATCACCATTAATACCTGCACTTCTGTGTCGGTATCGTTTTACTACCAGTTTGAGGCTTTTGCCACGGATGGCGCCACCATCTATTCAGCCTGGCTATCTCCCGCTACTAGCTTGAGGAATCGGCCACGAATGGCGCCACATGCCAATCTCATATGTAATTTAAAAATTTTGCTTTAAATCGATTTTTGAGAATCGGCATATTTGTTTATCGTTACTGGGGCTACCAACAATGTCTCGGAGCTCTTTGGAAGACGCCTGCTTGGATGACAGACCAATGAGCTCCGACTAGTCTCTTCCTTATTGACGGTCGAGAAGCTCAGAAACGAATTCGCGTGTCGCTTTACAGCGACGCGGTTTTCCGAAGACCGAGGATGCTCCTTGGCTTGTTCCAGCTACGAAGGAGTCATTGTTGTTCCCACGTTTCGGAAGCACCGACGTCTCTTCGCGCCGGTCGGAATCGGTCAGAGCGAAGGGACAATACGACGGGTAACAGTGTTGCGAACAGCAGCAACAACAGCAAAATCCTCGCCGCGCCGAGAGGATCGGAGGTGCGAGGAGCTCGCTGCGCGCGAGGCTCGTCTGGGGGCCATCCGAATTAGATTGATCTATCATTGGTGTTGTCTGGCCGTCGTCTTGACCGCCGACTGCGTTCGAGGCGAATATCATCTTCCTAGAACCGTCGCGTCGCGTCGCTGATTTTATTTGCACACTCATCGATCATCGTCCTATCTCCTTGGACTGAAAAGGAAATTCGCGCGATCCGATCAACGCGACTTTACCTCTGTTTGCGTCGGAACCGAGGCAAACGGAAGGGTCGCGAAAATTGTTCGTGCTCGCGTTTCGGTCGCCGATTTTGAAGGGCGAGGTGCGCGCAGACCGAGACGAGAAGTAAAACAAACGAAAACGAAGACGAAGGGAATGGGAAATGGAGCTCGCAAAGTTCGGGGACTGTTTGATTGAATGCGGATGTGCGTGCAGTCGGTAGCGGCGGTCGACAACCACGAATCGGGGGAAAATTATAGGTACTCCTCTCTTTCGTAGGTTCCCCGGTTTCGATGCTATCTGCCTGCTCCTTCCGGGAATTTCGCAGTATAAATAGGAAGCGAGCGGGGCTGGTCGCGGCTCGCTCCGCCGTTTGCTTTCGAGCAAAACGCGAAACAACGCACGCCGAACGCGTTCGGCACTCGCGCGATTTATGCACCCCTTCCGTCCTTTCGTCCATGCGCCCTTTCGCCACGCCACCCTGCCCACCCTGCCAGCCCGCCACGGGTCGGCGAAAGAACCAACGGGATTCTAGGCCTGCACGAAACCCCGCGTTCGCCTCTCGTTTTTAATTGCCCGCTCGCCCGATCGGTATCTCTTCCTCCGTCCTTCCGGAGAGACTGGTGTGCCCGCTCCTTTTCGATCTCTGCATTCTAATTCGCCACGTCCTCGCCCTCGCCCCTTCCAACGCCGACCGAACCCGTGAACTCGGAATCGAGCACCTTGAGTCACCGTCTGGACGGTAATCGTTTTATTCCATCGTCGTCGTTCTCGTTGCCGTTGCGCGTTTATCGCCCGTACAATTGCCAGCGCGAATCCTCGATCAACAAATTTTTTCGCATCGGATTCACATCGAATCGATCCTTAGCTTTCGTCTAAAACAGCGAACACGTTTTGGCTCTCGTGCCACCTCGAGGCGTGGCATCGCCCGACGCTGTTCGCTCGCGACTAATTACCCGAAACGGTTCGTTTATTCTGTAAACCTGTATCGTCGTCCGAGAGAGAAAGCGACAGCCGAGCGATCGAAAAACCTCGAGTCGACGGGCCGATGATGAAATGTCGTGCGAAGCCTTTGAAACGCTGGGTCCTGATGGACCCAGGCGTCGCGCGGCACCGCGGAAAGGGTTAACGATCGAGAGGGCGAGGATCGTGCGAAATCGTTCGGATTAGCGGCGGCGCGATGGGCACCGTCCACGCAGATTCGACTTGCGAAGAATCGACGAACGAGGGCTAACGTAGTTTTCGTTGGAATTCGAACGTAAGAAAAAAAATGTGGAGAACGGAGAGAAAGCGGAACAGCAGAGAGGAGGAGATGGAGAGAGTAACGGAGAAAGGTAGAAAGCTAGAGGGACGGCCGGGAATAGAGGAATACCGGGATGATCCTGGCCGAGCGAATTCAGGTTTCGGTCGTTTGGGTGGCTGCCTGCCCGTGTTACCCGATGCCCCCTTCACCTTCACTGCACATATAAGGGCTGCGAGCACCGCGCCCCGAGCCACGCACCAGCGAAAAAACTGCATACGCATACGATAACGGGGGTGCGTGCCTGAGGGCTATCCTTATGGGGCTTGGGGAGGCCATACAACACTTTAGTAACCCCGTAATACCTCCCCTTTCAGCCAGGCAGGTAGCCTCCGACTCTCCGAGTATAAAGTAGCCAGCCACCGCGCGCCTCTCCTCTCTCTCTCTTAGCCCGCGATGTACACCGAGATTAAAGGGCTGCTGAGGGACGAGAGCCTCGAAAGGGATCTTCCGCTGTGCCGGTATCTCACGTTGGAAACCGTGTTGACGATTTATCGAGTACTGCCACCACGGGGAGGAGAGGTAGGCCCCCATTGTCTCTTCGAAATCACGTTGGAATTCTGATACCACATCGACCTGAGAGAGTCGAGTGTCATTCCGCCGCGTGCTCTCCACCTCCATCTTCGTCTCCGACTTCTCTTCGAACAGGAGAACCCTGAGGACACCCCGCTCGAGCATTCCTGTCGCGCGCTCGCTTGTTCGCTCGCTCGGTGAAACGCGATCGAACCCGAATTTTCATTTCGATAAAGCGAAACGAATAGACTAGTTTCTTGAATCCAACGAATCGTAGAGATGCTCGCTTTTAAACCACCGTGCGGCGTGTTGCGCGCTGGGGCTCGATTCGCGACGATGTCGGCACCGGGGAGAGGTAGCAACGGCGAAGCCGAAGCGAACTATTACGCGATGCCGATGCCGATGCCACGACCGATACCGATGTCAAAGCCGGAGCGCGCTTGAAATTTCGGATGGACTCTCCGTGTCGTCGGCGCGGCACGGCACGGCGTGTGTACAACGAGCGAGAACGCGAGAGCGTTCCGGAGCTAAACGGAGAGTGCTAGAAATACACCGTAAGTTAATTCAAGTGCATCGCCTTCGCCGCTGTCGTCACCCCGCGTAGATATCGTTCTGTTCTCCCTCTCTCGCTGGCCCGGGAACATCCTCGCGTCTACGTCCCTCTCGTTTTCCCGATCCCTCGTCTCGCACCAGATTCCTCGAGTACTAATCCTTTCGATATCCGTCGTCTCTCCTGCTTAAGAATTCGAGCCAAGAGCAAACACATTTCGATCGTAAACTACTTCCCGACAATCCCGATGCGACGCGACGCAGCCCCCGAGTATCTGCGAGCGCTCGTCGCAACGAGGAGCCAATTTACGAACGACGTTTCCAAAGCATTCGCGTCTCGAACGCTTCGCACCTATTTAACGAATTGGTCGCTGCGAATCGCCCATCGGACGATCGTACAACACCCGAAACTTGTTGTACGTCGACGCGACGCGCGATTCTTTGCGAAGAAAAGTTACAAAGGGGGTGTGCAGCCCCGCTTCGCTTATCCTTTACCGACCCTCGAATTTTCGTCCGGGGACCGGTACCGCGGACCTTAGTTTGGGCTAGGTCTGGTTTCGAGGACCACTCGAGAGAGTGAGTCAGGGAGAGAGAGAGAGAGAAAGTCCCAAGAAAGCGACTATGTTCGTGCGAGCGACACAGTATGTAGGAGCGAACGGTTGGTATTCCGCGTGCTATATCCGGACGAAGCTGGAGAAACGTGTCGCTACCCTCTTCGCGATCCGGTGAGACCAACCCTCGCAACCGCCCCGCGAGCTTCGAACCCCTCGCCGGAAAGTCTCCAGGTTGATGTACCCTAGCTAGAGGAGGCACACCACTTCATCCGGGACCCTCGAATAAGGGACGGGAGCCCTAGGCTTTTCCCTCACTCTCTCTCTCTCTCGTTCTCTCTCTCTCTCTCTCTTCCTCTCTCCCTTTCCTTCTCTCCCGGATACCTCGAGTATTTTATCGATTGTCATCGGTTTCCTCGAAAACCTGGCTAAGCTAACCGTTTAAGAAGGCATACCGGCGTGCGGCACTCCGTCCATAACCTGCGCAAAATTCGACGAGGTCCAACGGGTACAGCCCCGCGCGCACCCGCGTTACCATTCCGGAACGCGATCGCTCCCCCGACCGTGGAAAATCGCCGTCCCGCAATTTCGTTTCTCTCGCTCGCGAGAGATCCGATCTGATAATCGATCCGATCCGCCTTCGTTTTTCGCCGCGTTTTCCACGGGCAGCCGGTCCCGGTCTCGGTCTCGTAAAATGCAATTCCAGGTAATGGCCGTGCCTCGGCCGCTCGAACACCACCTCGCTCGATGGATCGTTAAACGCCAGCTAAAGACTGCCGCCGTCAGGCATCGTAATGATAATTACGTCAAAGCACACGTATCGACGACTTGTTATTATCGCCGCCATTATGATTACGATTACCGGCGTTGTTATTCGCAGTCCTCGCCATCTTCTTGCCGCTATCGTCGAGCGTTCCCCGTGACCCACTGTCCATCGAATATTTCCAGGTTTCGACCGATCGCGCGTCTCACGCGGAATCGCTTCCGCGTGAGATCCCCGGGACACGCGTCAACTTCGAGCGGACGCGTTCACATCCGGTTCCGTTCGTTCTCTCGTCGAGGGTTGCGGCCGAAGGTTCAAGGAACGTGCAGAGTTGGGCAGTAATTAATTCTTTTGTGATCGATTATTTATTGTATTCATAGCAGCTGTAATCATCGATCAGTCGATCGCCGTTGAAACAAATCAGTAATCATGATTTCCTTCTATAATTTGTAATCGTTATATTTTGTGCAGATCTGTAATGTACATCTGTACGCTGAGACTTGTATTAAAAGCAAATTACACTGCAAATAAATAAATGACTTGCTCTAAGGATTTTTTCTATGTTAAACTACGTAAAAAATATACATATTCCTAAAAAAATGTTCACAGTGCTGTTATAATTGCAAAAGTACCGCTTAAATCGTTATTAAAAACGTAATCGTTTCTGGATTAATAATTGATAAAGCAATCGCGAACATTGATTATAACTTCTGATTCCTTTTTTACTCGGTTATAATCGTTAATCGGATTACGTTTTGCCAAGCTCTGCCGGATAGTTTGCGAATTTTTGTAAGAATTTCAAATCGAATTCGCAAGAATCGACGCTGCGACTCCTTCCAACAACGAAGAAACGGCAAAGTCCGGCCGGATGGTTGATTTTCTTGTGCATCTGCAATTCTGGATTTTGTCTAAACGATGGTGGTTTAGGCGGGGGGAGCAAGAACCGCCTAGCGGTCCAGCGATCCGCTGGACATCTCGTGCTGGTGTCTCCCGTCTCCGTCTCGTGTCTGTTGTCTCTCGTTGGGTGGACGAGCGGACAAGTCAGCCAGTTGACTTGACGGCAGTCAACTGTTTCGCCAGACGTGCCAATTCTCGTTTTATTGTTTTTCTTCGACGGCGCCTCGGGCACTCGTCCTTGCCGACGGTCGGGTTAGTGATCCCCTTTCGCCGAAACAGAAACACGAAAATTCGCCGCGCGACAACGTTCGCTCGAAACGAGACTAACTCGGGTTTAATTCCGTCGCCGTGGCGAACAACCGGTCGCCGACGCTACGTGACGCGACGCGACGCGACCCGAGACCAGCTTCTGCGCGTCAATATTTTGAAAATTTCCCCGCCGCGCCGCGCACCGCGTTCCGTTCGCGTTGCCAAGGACGAGCGGAGGTGTTCCAAGGGCGCGGCAACCCTTGCCAGCGCGATTCCAATCGAGACATTCGGGGAATCGTTCGTCTATTCTATCGTCTCCCTTTTCTCTTTCTTTCCTCGCCAAATACTTTCCTCGTCACTCCGGTGCCTGGAACCGTCGAGTGACCTGTTCGCGATCCGTAACCGGTGACCTGATCGCAACCGGCCCGCGGATTCGGATAGCCGAATCTTTCTACGCGATACCGTCAATCCTATATCGCGATTAATTATAAGTTGACTGCAATAAATAAATAGATATATAGATATATAGATATGTAGAAATTTTGGATTATTACGGGTCAAACTTAATTAAATCACGTTGCAGTTTTTGCTCCGCGTTACAGGGCCGTTCACTGGAGGGAACTGTGAAATCGTTCCGTTGCGGCGAACAGAGAACGATTCGCGACATTTCTGGGCCGGAAACGGGCCGAACCGATTGCTATCTTAATCGTATGTTAACGCATCGCCGGTTTCTAGCTCCGCAAGAATTTGAATGAACAATGCGGCCGTGAAGCGTCCGATGGTTCCTTTATTTTTTCTGTTCTCTCTCTCTCTCTCGGCAGATATAGGCGATAGGAGGCTGGTTGAGTAATCGAAATCGCAGATGAAGCTTTGCATTCGGTCGGGAGCGGGAACGGGAGCGGGAGCGGGCAATGGCAATGAGCACCCGATGCCACTGGCCCGAGCTTCGATCCGAGCAAAACGGCCGGGCCTGTAGCTTGTACAGCCTGTACACCGCCAGTGGCCTGTACTCGCCGGCGAGACTGTGCCTTAATAACCTTGCACTCTGCGAGCACGATGCGATATTGCCTCTGTCATCGGATCGGCATTTAAATTGCTAGTTTGAAAAATTCACGCCAAACGCTTTCCTCCTTCCACGGAGAACCCTGTCTTTCTTCCCGCCCAATGCCGCTATGCCCACTTCTTTTCTCTCGTTTCCCTTTCTTTCTGGCTGCCACGATGCCCCCTGCACGCCGTCCGATAACGCGATCGAGCACGATTAGCAACGGCAACGCGCGCTCTACCCCATTTTTACCTTTTGCGCGCGTTCAACACGTCGGGAGAAAGTTCGAAGATTTTTAGCAGCATTAGGAAAACGATGCCATTATTTTTTTACCGTGGGTTATTTCGCTTGACAAAGCCGGAAAAATACTATTCTAGGTTCAAGGCCGTAGTGGGTCGTCGGACTTGTCCTAACCCTTTCCGGTCCTACGACGTGTCAGGATCGACATTAACTATTGCGGCAACAGTTACTTGTTCGGCTGATTTACGTTCATCAATAGACTGCGGACGTTTATGCAATTTCCAATTTTTACAGAGAAATTTTAAGAAAGTGGAGTGGATTAAAATCCTATTTTTCATGGGAACAGCTTTTGTAGATTCAAAACAATTAAAAACCGTACTAAATTCCATCCAATTTTATGTTATAGCATTTTTCGAAAATTTTCATAAGCCATAAATGCGTAAACGTCCGCAGTCTAGGAATAATGCTAGAATGTATTATTCATTTATTTTCTTTGTTAATATGTTTAACAAGTCGAAAACGATTTAACAATATTTCAATACTTCCGACGTTTTCGCTGTTTTGAATTATACCTACTCACTTTCGTCATAAACGCATAAAATCCGCTGTTTATACATGCGATCGAGTGATACGGTGTTGGTCGTCGAATCTCGTCCCGCATAAAACACAAACTGGGATTTACTTACGTATCGGGTGTTTCCCTCCGTGGTGTCGCGAGGACGTCGCGTCGTCGAAAAGAAGATGGACTCGCGTCGTTTCTCCAACCGCGCGCGATCAACGGTACCGACTTAAAAAGAAAGTTCTGCAGGTTACTTTGCGGCTCTATCGACGGCATCGCGTTCGTTTCCCGTGTCTTCTGGTGCGCGATGTTTACAGATCGAACCACGCGCAAGAATTCGCTTGTCGATTCTCGACAAAACTTTGTTTCCGGTTTGCGGATTCGATGGTTCCCCGACGGAACGAGCGGGAGTCTTTGGACGTTCCGGCGGCTCGATAATCTCGCACGATCGATTCGTATCGCGCACGGTAGCAGAGCAAGGGATCGCGGTAGAGGGACAGGAGGAAGAACCGCTCGTAGTACGCGTACACGTAGACGTAGCGAGTACGTGTTCCGGTGGTGAGAGAGAGAGAGAGAGGGTCCTGCACTTCGATTAACGACTCGTTAAAACGAAGCCGTACATTGTAGATAAATTGATAAACGCGCGAGCAGCATGCGAGGGGCAATAGTTCTTGGTCAAACACGCCGGACAAACAAGTAGCAGCGCGGTGTGTCGTGCCCTGCCCTGCCCTGCCTCGCCATGCCCTGCCCTGTCCCCTGAGCATCGCTGCGGTGCGCACCGACTCGCGAACGCAACCGCCGCGGCGAAGTTCGTTCGAACGAGGATTACGCGGCGATCGCTGGGATTTTTGTTGGCCGATCGGGACCGCGGAAAAGCCGCGTCGTTTTCGTTTGGTATCGCGGACAAGCACGCGCGACCGACGATACGCCCGAGACACGTTTAACTTTGACCCCGAGATAAACATTAAAATATTGAGCATCGGCGCCGAGGTTCGCGCACGGAAAAAATCGGTGAACCTCGAAGTCGCGAGGCATCGCGATTCGTGCTCCGGCGGGGGAAGTGCCACGGTAAGACCGTCGAACCGGTGAAAAGCGAAACGGACAACGGTATTACGAATTACGGTATCGCGATTCCGCGGCCGGGGACTAAACAACCCACGGAACAATAATCGTTTCGTGGCCCGAAAGTTTATCGCGGCGTGTCGTCGCACCCTGAATCTTGGCCGGGCGATTGCAAAAGAAACGGAAACATTCCGAGGAGATGCAACGCGACGTCGTTCGTTCT
This sequence comes from Lasioglossum leucozonium, assembly GCA_028454225.1. Taxonomy (NCBI): domain Eukaryota; kingdom Metazoa; phylum Arthropoda; class Insecta; order Hymenoptera; family Halictidae; genus Lasioglossum; species Lasioglossum leucozonium. Next base: position 4,293,413 of record CM052220.1, on the reverse strand, counting down.
ACGTCGAAGAAAACACGCTGGAAAGTGGCGCGCAGCCACCGCTCCGCGACGCGTTGCGTCTCTCTCTCTCCTCCGGTAGCCGCATTTATCCAGAGTCTTTTAGGAATCCGGCGGAGGTCGAAAACCGAGACGGATCGAGAAAATCGTTTGAAATAAATCGAGACACGTTTCATCGAAAAACCATTTATTTCAGCGAATAAATATTCTATGAATACTCTCTACCTAGGAAGTACACGTTACATGTAATAAGTATGCGATATTCGCCGCCCTCGTTTCGATACTGGGAGTACACAATTCCATTACTTTCCTTTTTTTTTCTTTAATTATAGGTACACTGACAAACAAAGAAGGAAATGGGAACCAGGCGAGAGGAGAGACTCTGGTACGTGGGTGTGTGTGTGTGGGCGTGTGTGTATGCGTCTAGCGGGTCGAGGACGAAGGACGAAGGACGAAGGAATAAAGAGACAGATTGGTAGGAAGGGAAGATGAACAGAAGACAGCGAATCGAAAGAAGAAAAGGAGAGGTGAGTTCGTCGATGCTCCGTCTATTCTAGCTTCTCGCGAAACCGAGAGGTCGAGCAAAGCGTGTAGCTACAGGTGCGGGCGTGGCTGTTTCGACGAATTCGCAGAAGCTCGCTTCGACTTCGAAACGCAAATCCTAACGTCGTTAAATTCCTACATTTACTCTAGAGAGGGAAAAGGAGAAGAAGAAGAAGAAGAAAAACATAGGAATGGGAAGAAGAAAGAGACAGACGGAGAAAGAGAATCACAGGAAAACGTTTCTATCCGTAAAAGGATTAGGAGAATAGAGGACCCTCGGTACGCTGGGACGCTGTTCGCGGTCGGCGTGCTCTCGAGCCAAGCAACTAGATATCACAACGATTACTACCATAATTTACACTGAATCACATAAGACGCGGGATCGAGTATAAAACCACGTCGTCGAACCTCGTCCTTCCGTCCGGTTGTCTTCCGATCGCGACGAAGGACGCAAGTTGGCCACGATATACGTACACATAGGTATAAATTATAATTGCCACTGACGCGGTCCGTCGACGTTCTAATCTAGCTACCTATTATACGCGCGGAAATTCTCCACCGTCGCGTTCAGATTCGTTTCGCGAATCGTGCATCGAGCCACGCGAACGGCTCCCGCAACGAGCGCGTCCCGTTTCTGTCTCGCAGTCTCTACGGTTCGAGGTAACCGCCGCGCCGCCGGGAACCGTTTCGTCGTGTCCGTCGACGAGAAGAGTTTCGCTGGTGTTTCCGAGTGCGATTGGCCGGCTGTTGCAGTCAGTATCTACAAACGCGTCGAACGATACGCGATCGAGCTAATCGCGTTCGAAAAGAGGAGAGGGACTACTCGCTCTCCCACGAATGCGCGCACGGGGACGAGTACCGCGACGTTTTCCTTGCGGACGGAGCCCGGCGAAACGCGATCCGATCGAGATATCGGCTCGGAGAAGCCTCTCCGGTCGAATCGGTGTCCGACGGAGATTTCGCCCGCGATGAAAATTTCATACGCGAACGTACGCGCGCCGGAGCACGCTTCGCCGCGAGCTCTGCTCTCGGGGAAACGCCGGTGAGAGATTCCTGAAGGAAGCGACAATGAAAGAGGACAGCCTAACTTATCAAATATTTACACGAAACTCACACGCACTCTCGTACACGCGCTCGCACGCTTCGTTGCGATACATACAGGGGAAATATGTATAGGTACGTGTATGTATAAACCGCCAAAGAAAGAAAGAGATAGATAGATGGATAGATAGATAGACAGACAGACAGGTAGATAGAGAAATGTAGAGATTGAGTGAGATTGAGAGATTTCTTCATCTTTCCATCTTTCGTCATTTTTCATTTGCTTTTCCTGTGAAAAATGCAACAAGCTCCCGTATAAAAAATAATTCTTTCGCGGGGTCGTTCTCTTGGATCAGGTGCAAACGCATCGACACCACAAAAATAATACCGTGACTCTAGGAACTATCCGCCTTGCCATGGACCATCCTCCTGGACCATCGTTGCGCATCGAGGTGCCCCGTCTCGCGTCGGCTCGTCCAAGACCATCGTCGTCGCCGTCCTCTGCTGTAGCTACTCTCGTTGCTCGTCGTTGCTCGTCGTTGCTCGTCGTTGCTTGTTGCTCGTTGCGTAGAAAATCCAGCCTACAAAACCAGGCGCGAAACGTTCGTGTCTCGTTCGCGTTGCCGAGACCCCCGAGCCTGTTTCGTTTATTCGACCGTTTGTGGGGGGAAGGAGTCTCACGGCACCGAAAACACACCCCAAAAACAAGGCACTTTCAGTCTATCGAACGAGGAATCGCCGAGGGAATCGTCGAGGATCGAACGCGACGACGAGGACGACCGATCAACGATCGAATCGCGGTCGAAAGTCTCTCGGCAGGTAAACAAAGGAACGAAACGGAAAGAAAAAGAACGGAAAGAAAGGAAAAGAAACGAGAACCGTCCAGGATCGTCGCGAGACAGGTCGGAGCGTCATTCCGTTGGCATCCTCCTCCACCTCTTCCTCCTCTTCCTTCTCCTCCTTCGAGTCTTCCTTCTCTTCGTCGTCGTCGTCGTCGTCGTCGTCGTCGTCGTCGTCTTCGTCGTCGTCGTCGTCGCCGTCGGAGTCGCTCCTCGTCGAGCCGTACGGTGGACTATGTACATCCGCATCTCTCGACGACCATGCCCGGCAGCCGCGAGAACACGATCTGGTACTCGTTGTCGAAGTAGAGGATCGTGATCTCGGAGAGCTTCCTTGGAGCGCAACATGGTCCGGTGTTGTTCGGCGGCAACGCAAGGCTCACGATGTGGGTGTTCGGATACGACTGCAGAAACGCCATTGGACAGTCGCCCGAACAGTAGTTCGCGTCGTACCTGAAGCAGAAAAATCGTCGCGCATCGATTACGCGTCGCCCAACCCGACCAGCTGACTTCTACGCGATCTACGAGCTTAGGAAGCCACGGTTCGAGCCGATCAAAATCGCTGACTGTTCGTACGGGGTTCGAGAAGAGGATCGACGACGATGCCGAAGGCACAAGTTTGGAAATCCGTAAAAGAAATTTTCGACGACCTTGAACGTCCGCGAAGCTGCCTTTTAGCTACCTACCAATCGGAAGGGAAGAATAACTCACTTTTTGGGCGCGATTATCCAATCCCAGCCAAACTTCTCAAAGTCGACGGTGAGCTTGTAACGGCAGCACTTGGTCTCCTGGGTGGTCTCGTCGCAATTGAGTCCTATGTTTCGTTTGATCCTGGCCCCCCTCCGGGAGTCAAGCTCCTGCGTCTGCACTTCGAGATACGGCGCGTACTCCGCGCCGGGATTGGTCTCGACAAGCTTCGAGTTCCTGCGGTGATTGCCGCCGCCGCTGCTGGTGCCTGTGCCGGTGCCGGTGCCGGTGCCGGGTCCAGGTCCGGAGATCTTCAGGGCTACGCCCAGATTGTCCCTGGGATGTTTGAACCACTCGGCGACCATCCTTCTGAGCTCGATCGTGACCCACGAACCGCCGCGGCCACCCGGCCTCGGGTGTTTGGTGGTCAACGGCGGCCCGAGCAACGGCGCCCCGGACTCGGTAGTCCCGCGGAGGATCCTCTGCAGCGTGATGGTCACGGGACCGTTGTCCTCGTGGCTCTCCGACTCGCCGGGCTTCCCGTCCAGCGGACGCTCAGCCGCCTCCTGCCCGCCGCCCCATATCCATAGAGACAGCTCCGCCCTGGTGACACGGTGCTGCACCACCTTGTCGGAGAACTTGAAGTAGAGAACGTCCAGGCTGCCCTTCGAATGCCTCAGCCTCTGATCTGAAACCGAATCGAACGTCGCTTATCCTCGAAAAAACACAGAGAACTCTGTCTGTTGCGGGGTCGTCGAATGTTTGAGAACAAGGGATCAACAGGATTCGAGACGTCGCGGTCGCGTCGCGCGGAATCGATGTCGGACTCGAGATCGGTCCGATCGATCGGTGTACCGCGGTGCGGCGCGGCGCGGCGGCGTCCTCGTGCTCCGCGATTGGTAATAAATCAAGAGCAACCGGCAAGAGAAGTCGAGTTTCTTGCTGTCCGCGGGAAAGAAAGAGCGAGCGAGCCAGCGAGAAACGAAGCGAGACGGACGGAGGCTCGCTCGAGCACGTGCGTCCGACATTTACCCCGATGATGGGCGACGGACGACGACCGACGACCACCGTACTCTGTCGGCGACCCGCGTCGTCGCCGATCACCGATCAGCCGCGATCGGAGATCGGCGAGGGAACGGTCGAGGACAGAAAAGGAGAGGAGGAAAAACGCCGAAGCAGATTTATATACGCGTAGGGAAGCGCCTTAGCCCCGGCCGACTCTATTCGGGTCATCGCTCGCTTCGAGACTGCTTCCATGAAGGGTAAAGCCATCTGAAATCGTACCGTTACGCGAACCACCGCATTTTTCCTTGAACCGATCCGTCGGCGTCGCGTCGCATCGCGTCGCGTCTCTCGACCTTTAGCGTGTACTCGAGTCGGCTGCTCCCGCATCCCCTTCTAAACGGACTCGTCCTGGTATTCGACTCATTCGACCGATCCGACTCGGTTGGACCGAACCGGATCGGAACGCACCGAACTAGACCACCTCCGCGCCTTTTCCAGAATGGTCGCGAAATGTCGCGCGTCGACATTTTACGGTACGGAACTCGCGGACGGACGGACGACCACGCGATAAATCGCAGATGAAAGAACCGGGTTGCCGGAGCGTTCCGATTCTCCGGGATCGCGGACGATTCGGCAAGGCGCGTTGAATAATTTCGCGTCACCGCGGCGATTACCCGTACCATTCGAACGACGGAGGAGAACGGTCGGATCCGCGATGTATCGTTGTCATTGTGACACTCGAGCTGTCACGTTCCCGGCATCGCGTACGTCCAATTTCTCAAGACTCGTCTCGAGATAATTAGCTATGGGAGAGGCAGCGCCTGAACGCTCGCGGATCGCCGAATCCCACGATTTCCTGGATTCGTCGGATCGCCGCGTCAGAAACCGCCATGGAAACGAGCAATTATCGTTCCCAGAGATCCGAGCATGCTCCCCCGCCCCTCCCCTCACCGCCGCCCCTGACAACCTCGAGTCAATTTATCGCGACTAATTGTGCGAATTCGCCGGGTCGACGTCTCGCGTCCTTGTTTCGACCGCGGCGTGGAATTCGAGCCGTGTTCTCCGTCCCGAAAATTCCCGCCGCGCGTCTCGCAGCTCGTTAATCGGTTTACGGGACGCCCCCGGTGTGTCCCGGCTTTCCTCTTTCGCTCGATAAATAATTTCGTGCGAAGAAACTTGATCGAGTTAGCCCCGGGTATACGCGTCGGGACTCTCTCCCCGCGATCCCTCCCCGTCGATTCGACGGCGAAGGCAAACGCGACGGGAGGAGAGAAGACAGCGACGTGTCGTCCCACCCTCCGCTATCGCGGAAACGTGTAACGGATCGAAACGAAACGAAAAGCGACGCGACGCGTAAGCGTAAGCGTAAGCGCGTCGACGATAACGACGCCGAATAACGATAACGAGCTGGAGGTTCGAAGGAACGCGGCTCGATAACCGCTGGCGCGCTATCGTCGTCGGCGACGAGCATGCCTACGAGGCCCACAGGTTCCCGTAATCTGCTCCTCTCATCGTTCTTGTCCTTGAACCGTGGCGTTCCGCAAATTATTCTGCTCGGTATTCGGTTATCCACGCACCGGTCTCCGTTTTCGTTGCCGAGCTACGGCATTATTTGTATTTATTTATTTTTCGCGGCACTGTAAAGCGTGTCGCAGCACCGACACGTCGACCCGGACAGCTGTTGCTCTTTGTAACAGCGGGCGGGGCTGGCTCGTCGCGACGAAAAATGTAGACGGAAAGATAGCAATTTTATTTTGGACCAGACGCGGCTACCGACCGTCTGACGCGGGGTCTTTCGGTCCGCATTTAACCCCGAGCGAACGGGGAAACCGCCGCCGCGCCGTCTCCGGATTTGGAAAAGAATAAAGAGGAAAAATGGAAAGGGGGAGAACAAGAAAGAGTGCGAGAGAGTGAGAGGGAGAGACTGCGAGGACGATCGAGAATCGAGACGCATCTTTGTTCTCAGAATTTCGGGTGTTGTGGCGTTGTCGGCGTATCGTGGCGACGACGACTACGACGACGACGACGACGATGGGAGCGGATGCAACGTTGCAACCGCGTTGAAGTTGAAAGCGTGCAAAAGCGTCGTCGCAGCGTTGCACTGTTACAGTCGTGGCACGAAAACACGTGGCGCGGCGCGGTGCGGCGCGCGGATTTTAAATCCGGTGACGACGAGAGAGCAGACACAAATAAATGCGTAGAGTGAGCACGACAGAGGAAGGAAAGGGGCCGGCGGCTACTAGCACGCTGTCGGAAAAGAGAGGAAAAAAGCCTCCTGTCGGAGGACGAGGACGGTCGGCCGAAACGGAGGAAGAGAGAGAAAGAGAGAGAGAGAGAGAGAAAGCCTGAAAGACAATAAAGCTAAAGCTAAAGCACACTAAGTACACCGTGGCTTCGCCGCGCAGACACAGATAAATATAGTTTTAGCGAACGGAGGTCACTCGCATCGCTCGGCCAGGCCGCAATCAACGTTATCTAGTTTCTCGACAAACGATTTATCGATCGGCACGCTCGAACAGAGGCTGTTCGATCGCGGCGAGAGCGAGGAAAAGCAAGAAAAAGCGAAGGATTTTTCGCTCGTGCATATTCAGAACGAGTGGAAATGATGGAAAACAACGGTGATACCGCGGTGTCGTGGCCCTGCCTATAAATAAATGAAGAAATAATTGATACGAGACCGACCCCCCGCGTCCCCCTCGCTCCCTCCCGCCACGACTCGACGGTACCCTCGTCCGCACTTTTCGCCGCTATCGTTCGGTTTGGTTGTTTCGCTCGCAGCCGCCGTGCCGCGCCGTAACAACTCTTTAAGGGCGACGACGTTTAAAAATATTCCCGCGACAAATTGTCCAGCGGCGACGCATGGACCCGCGTGACGCACAATTGATCGAGTATCTGCTCGTATCTTGTCATGTCTTGTACCGTCCGACACGGAATTTAATATCGAAATCGGCACACGCTGTTGTGTCTATATTGTCTATTTTGGACATTTCGACGCGATCTTCGCGTCGCGTCTTGTCATAGCGATTTCGATATCCAATTTTGTTCCCAGGTGAACCCGACCAGTCAGCTGCCGCGTACACAGGTATCCACGAAAGCCGGGAACGACGCCAGGAAAGGGAGAATCCGCGAGAAGAGACTCGTTAAAGACGGCACGGGAGAACGTGGCCATGGACGGGGAGACGCGACTCGTTTCTCCATCGAGAGAGCGGGGGATCGGAAATCGGAAGGCGAGGGGTGGGTTGCGGAAGGGTGTCGAGAAGTTTGCGTCAGCCTAGGCTGTACCTGCTGCGACTACGACTAGGAGTACCGACACCGCGACCACCCACCCCAAGAGCGTTGAACCCCGAAATTAATGTTGTAATGCAGTGCCGTATCTCCGTCCCGGGTCTCTGATCCCACCCAGTCCCGACCCGTCCCGTCCCTCCCGTTCGGTCGAAACTCGCTCGATAAACGTGCCCTCTAACTTCGACTTGGGAATACTTAATTGCACCAACGATCTTCGGCTCGAATACCTGTCGAGGTGAACGACCGATCGCGAATATCTATCGCGAACCGTTTCTTTTCTTTCCGACGCGCTGGCTTCTTCTCGGAAGCGCGCAACGGATCACCCTAATCGTCGTCGTCGCGGCCGAAAAACCGAACGTTTTCGCTTTGCAGAGCGGTTCCTCGTCGCCGCGTCGAGAGACGATCGCGATCAAGATTTGTCGGCAGCGAGTTCGAAACGCGTCGAAACGGTTTGAAACGCGGCGGTTACGTGTGTCGGGTGGCCGTAAACCGAGCAGTTAACGGAATTGGTTCTCGTGGCGATCCAAGGAACGCGATCCGAGGCACGTTAACGATCCCGGGACACGGTAATCGGGCGTGGAATCGGCGATAAGTTTAATTCGGCCGTGCGCGCGACTGTAAGAAAATCCCGCTGGCCGTATCTGCAAGCACTTATCGTATTTCCGGTGGTCGTTCGGAGGGACCGTGTTTTCCGCGTGTTCGCGAGAGGCAAGAAGGGTCTGCGCGACGCGCGCGCCCGGTCGCTCGGTCCGCCCAGCGCAGCGCCGACTTCTCACGAGGGACCAACACACCGCGCGGCTGCTCGAGGGCTCCGGTCTTCGGGGCTCCGCGTTACACGCCAGAAACCGGACGTAAAAACTGCCGCCCCCCCGAGCAATTTGCATCGCGTGACGAACGCCGCCCTGCAATTGTGACTGCACTTCGACAGTATAACAGCGTAACTCGATAAAATTCGCATTTGGGTCACGCGTCTCCCTCTCTTTTTCTCTCCCCCCGTGCCACAACCCGCGCAGCCCACAAGTCCAAAGCCTGCTCGCCCTTTCTCCGGTTCTTTCGCTTCCTGTCTCCCGTTCCCTCGATCTCTCGATCTTCCGTTCTTCGACCTTCGGAAAGCTCGAAAATGATCTGACCGTAGCCCGTGATTATACGGCGGGGATGATCGCGTGCGCAAGAGAAAAATGCAAACGAATCGAACCGAGCCGTATATCTCGTTCCATACCATCAACTTTCCTGCGGTACCCCATGCTCGAAATCGACCGGCCCGACACAAACATCGAGGACAACGCGACTACGTCCCCCGATCCGAGATCATTCGATCGCTCTTCTATCGGCCTAATCCACGCCAGGATCTCTCTTCTCCCCTCTCTCTCTCTCTCTCGCTCAGCCGCATAATTTAAAAATAGAACGGAATCGGAAAAATAATCGGTTGTCCGCGAGATGAGACGAGAAGAGGAGAGGAGAAACGAAACGAGATGAGATGAGAATCCGCGCAAGAGGTAGCGGTAACGCGATACGACCGATCTAATATTGTAGGTACACGTCCAAGCAAGCGATAATACCCATCGAATTGTTATGTAACTCTAGTAGTCCTTAAATGCGCTCGCGTTGCAACGCAGCACCGATATTCGCGACTCCGAGAGAGTCAGGAACACGACAAACTGGTTTTCTAGATCGGCGCTACCGTCCAATCAATCGGTTACATACGGATCTATCGGCGGCCGATCGATCTAGATCGCAGACTAAATATCTGCCACGGCTGCGTGACTGCGTGCTGCGCGCTGCGTGACCACGATCGATCTTTCCGCGGCTCGAACCGCTCGCTCGTCGTTCCCAAATAACGACGCCTTTTCGCGTCGGCTACACCATCGGCGCCGTCGACGGAGCCTTCCCTCGCGATAACTCGCAACCGTTTCCCCGTCGATATAGAGAAGAACCGGGCGAAATCATATACAATCGCGTCGATCGTAATCGTAACAGTAATCGTAATCGTAATCGTAATCGGTGCACGGCAAGGCTGAAACGATCCGCGTCGGATCGACAGAAACGATGTAAAATGAGAATCACTGATGGCACGGCGCCTGTCTGCGAGTATGCTGACCGCAGTGCCACTAACTGCACTGTCATTATTCAACGGCTTATATATCCGTTTCAGATTTATTAATTTCGCCAGGGCAGGTGTACCGACAAACTACCTAGACGAAAGAACACCGGCCAATTCTGAGCCCCGTGTTTCCAAATAGATTTTTCTCCAAGAACGGTCCTCGGCGAAATTATCGGAAATTATTCGATCGTTCGCGCGATCTCGGGAATCTGTGATTTCTACGACGAAGATTGCAGAAGACTTCCGTATTCGCGCGACGACCAAATACAAACGGCTGTTCACAGGCACCGACGATTCCTGCGTGTTTCCTCGACCGAATTATCCGCGCGGTGGTCGCGTTTATCGCAGCAGATTCGAAAAGCGCATGGACGGCTGTTGGTTTATGTTCGCGTGACCGAAGAACCGGCCGATCGGTAAATCGGTTTGACGGATCGTCCAACGAGGAACAAACGAAATATGAACGCCGTTGCCGTCGCTTCTGTCCGTTCACGCGCAAGAAGAAGAGCGAATCGACGAAAAAAGAATATCTTTCGTCGAAATAAAGCGATTCTTTGACGCCGTTCGGCGATACGGAATGCGCGACGATAAAGAGTTCGTTGTCTACTTCGGATCCGGTTCCTCCACGGACGAAATTTCCAAGTACGCCCAAACCAGAATGAATCGGCCTCGAACCGCTGCGAAGGTCAGGGCCGGTGCACACAGCCTAGGTCAGGCTCATCGCTCGTTATCGCCCGTTGTAGCTGCCCGGGTAGGTGGCAGGCCGCTGTTAGAACTCTTATATTTTTGGACGTTCCGTCGCAGATTCTTTGCGACGTTCGTGGGCCACCGTGGTCAAGCGCCGTAATTTGGATCGTCGACGATATCGTAGCCCGTAGGCGGACGTCACGCGTCGCGTCGATTCAACTTCGTTCCGAACACCCGCTGTACTCCGCTGTCGCCTCACGTCTTCGACTTGTCGCTGTTTCGCATGGTCGTGAAATTTTCTTATTTCCGTGCGTAATGTTTGTCGTTCTGACGTTCGCATCAGCCAGCGAAAAAGTGATGCATTTAGTAGTTACTTCGGTTCGGAATATACAATATGTAAATCCGACTGCCCGCGTTAGAAAAGGGCCCAAATACGAAAACAATCGCAATCATAACGATTTCATAGTTGACATACTTAGGCTAAACACCCGCGAGAGTGCCTCATACGTCGCCTAGCGTACACCCTCGTCCATAAGTCACTCTTATTCATATTTGGATTAGACAATTTTTTAAAGTATGTCTATATTATGAAATAAAAATGGTACTTGCTAATTTTTTCGAATGTATGCCAAATATCTGACCAAAATTTCTTGTATTTCCTACATTCACACTTCTCTTGTTTTATCTAATCATTCCACAATTTCTCAATCTCTTTTTTCAACATTTATTCAAATTGTATGTATTTAATTTTGCATTTACCAACAAATTTATTGTAGAATAATTGCATTTACCGTAGAATATTGGTTGCATTTATCATGCAATATCTACATCTAATCAAAATAAAGCGATAAAATGAAGCTGGAGCCTTTTATTCTTACCATTCCGTTGAAAATGAATAAGTGTCCGGTGACTTATGGACGAGGATGTATGTTCAATTGTCGCGGCCCTATAAAACACGTCGCCATAACGAAATTCTGGTTCGGACGAGCGGAAAAACGTCGGGACAATTTGGCGAACGGACGACGGCGAGGACGAGGGCGAGGGCGAGGACAAGGACGAGAAGGAGAGTTTGGCGAGGCGGTCGAAAATTGATATGGCGTAGGAACGCGACACCTATCCGTGGAACCGTGAGCGTTCTCCGCGGGCTGTTGTCAGCAAACGATCCGCAAACGATCGGCAAACGACACGCAAACGACGAGCGTCACCGCGCGATGCCCGACACAGCGAACGTTGACAGAATTTCCCTGGGAACGGATGCCTGGATTTCCGGTTGCGCTCGCGCGCGTTTCGTCCTGCACGGCGAAACGGTCGTTATTTGACGCTGCGCTCGCAGACCGGCGACGTTGCAACATCCACGGGGACGATGATAAAAACGTCCTTTCCACGGCTCGTGTTTTACAACGGCCGAGCGAGTACACCGGCAAAAGTAAGAGCGAGCGAGCGAGGCGATCGACCGCCGCCGCGCCGCGCCGCTGTGACCAAGAGGCGAGGATCGATCGATCTCTCGAGGACGACCGACAAAAAATCGACGTTCGGTCGTTTCACCGAACGAGAGATCGCAACGTATAGGCGCGTAGGGGGCAGGAGGGAAAAATACGGAGAAAGGACGGCAGGAATTCGTGAAAAGAGAGAAAGAGAGCGAGGAGAGCGGCCGCGCCACGGGAGAAAACTGCGCGCGGTGAATAAGAGAAAAACGCATCGGGGTCCACGACGCGAAGCTACGCGACGCGATGCAACGCGACGCGACGGAGGGGGTAAAAGGCGAAAGAGCTGCGAAAAGATCGCGAACCGAGTATGCGATGCCGTGGCGCGCTCTGCAGAAAAAACGAAAATTGGGTGAACAGAAGAGGAATGCCGATGTCCGCGAGAGCCAGCGAAACAGCCGGAGAAAAAACGAACAGATTCGTAGCATGGGGGAGAGACTCTCGAAGTCGAAGAGCCGAACGCCAGAAGAGGCGGACGGGCCGACGCGACGCGACGGGCCGACGGAGATGGAAAGATAGCGAGAGAATAGTTGAGAAACACGCGAATATGGAGAAAGCCGGGGAGAGCATAGGCGGTGGGGCGTGCGCGCGGTTCCGAAAGAGAGAAAGAGTGAGAGAGAGAAAAAAGAAGTTCGCACGATGCGAATACCAGAGATCACCCTGCAACGGGTACCAGGCGGCTACGGGTTTCGGGCAGCAGGCGTTTCGAGAGCAATATGGATCGCCCAAGGTGATAACCCTCCGCGCGTTTTCGATACCCGTTCGCCATCGCGTTCGCCCTATACTCTGCGCCGTTACCGACGCTCTCCGCGTTCGCGTATCCGTATCGCTGTTCCGTCTCTCGACGAATCGCCTCCGAAAAATTCTTTGCTACAGCCTCGCCTAGCCTTTTATCGGTTACATATTTGTACTTAAATCGTTCGACTAATCTGCCCGCCGATAACGAGTCGACGGAGGCCGCAACTTTCGAAACGCCCAGACAGTTCTGCTCGTAGCTTATCGTCGGTTCTCTCGAGACGCGAATCCCCACCGAAACCCCGAATACGCGCGAATAACTACGAGTACGCGCGCTTCGCCTTCGGCGAGCTCGATCGCGGCCGTTTTCTGCTGCGTTTGACAGCCGTGCGAGCAAGGCGCCTCTAGCTGACGCGTTCAAATCACCTAGCGCCGCTGAATAGGCGAGCACAGGGCAAGAACGGGCGAGAAGTCCGAGGAGAGCGGCGACGAGACTTCGCTCGGCCAAACCGAACCAGTTCCGGCGAAACCATTCGCGGGTGACGTCGAAAAATTGCCCGACCGAAGATACGGTCTCCGATAAAGACACCGGGACACTCTCGCGAAGAAATTACACGGGCTCGACGCATCGGCGCGCGCTCGCGAGTCCCGGGGATGCACGGATCCAGGCTATCGGCCGTCAGAATCGGCCGCAAACGATCGGGTTTCGATCGTCGCACGCCCGTAGGATAGGCTCCTCGAAGGGAAACCCCTGATTCGCCTCGATCGGAACGAGAGAGGTTAAACACAGGTTACCACCGGCGATCCTGCGATCCAACGACGCAACGATTACGCGCGACGAGGCGCGGCTCCGATCCGAGAAACGTCCTTTGACTTAATTTCAGGACTTTGGCCGCGCGAATTCTCGGCCCGCACCTCCAAGGCGAGAGTCCCCCCTCCCTCCGCGTCTCCTAGAGTTTCTCGTAAATTTCGATCGCCTCGCGATCGAGTTCCCTCTCTCTCCGCTTCGATCGAAACGAAAATTGAAAGTGTCGAATTCATTGAACGGGTTGTCCAAAGTGCGGATCAATTAACCGTGAATCGATCGACCGCGGACCATTGCGTAAAACGACTTCGACGGGGCCAACAACGGACAACAGAGTAGAGAGAAACGAAACGGAAAGAGAAAAAGAGAAAGAAGATGATGAAAAAGAAGAAGAAGATGAAGAAGAAAGCTGACGGGAAGGAGGAGTTCGATAAGGCCCATTATCTCCTCGCGACCAGCCCTCGAAGCCTGAGGGCGGAAGATCGAATTTCAAATCGATCCCGGTCGGCCAGAACCCACACGAACGACCGGGGAAGCCTGGAATACCGTTCTGGCCAGCGAACGAGCCAAAGGGTTCGATCGAGCGAATTTAGAATGCACGCGCTAGCCACGCAGCGTCTATCCGCTGGCCAGCCGTTCGCGCCTCGCCTCACCTATCCCGCCTCGCGTCCTAATCGTCCATCCTGACTGCCACCCTTTTTTCTTTCCCTCCCGCTTCTTTTCGCGCGCTTCGCTCTTTTCGCGAAAATTCGCGAACGCTTCGACGCCTCTGGAAAGATCGAACGGGGGCGTATCTGCGCGGGTCGAAAACGACCCAGTGGCACGTAGCAGAGGTTAAATACCGCTAATGGGAAGATCGGGACAACAGTCGGGTTACATAATTAATTTTACAGTTCGACGGAGAGGAAGAACGCGATCGGTCGAGTGCGTTTCAATTGAAACTACAATGTTGCGAATTACAGTTGCACGATATCGCGGGACGGTTGCACGGGAGTCGAAAGGTTAATTCGGTTGTTGCCAAGGAAAACTCCCGTCAGCTGCCGCGAGCGTGGCCACGCGCGGTTTCGCAAGGTTTTTGCGCGCTTTCGCGTATCGCGTATGGCGTATGCGGAGCATGCGACGGGACGCGACGGAATGCGTTCTCGACGACTACGAACAACGACACGGCAAAAGTAAAATGAACTTACGCGGCTGGGCCAGGGCGAAAACGCTCTCGGTCTTGGCGGCGTACTCGTCGATCTCCTCGTAGTGCGTGATGCCGGGCTCGAGGGGCTGCGGTTGGTCCGCCTGCATCCCGTACATGTCCATCAGCTTGGAGATCGGCGGGATCCTCGGGAGCGCCCGGCCGGTCATGTTCGGCGCCTGCTTCAGCCCGAGCTTGGTCAGTATCTGTCCCTTGATAGCTTCGAGGCTGAGAGCTCTGATCTCCTCGTGCATCCTACACGTGTTGCAAGCGTTGACGGCCATCGCCAAGTACCTGACGGGGCGTCTCTCGATGCCGGGTGCGTCGAAGGCACCGAGGAGGACCAGCGAGAGTAACAGCAGCGCCCTCCTGACCATCTTGCTCAAGGTCACCGTTAGTCGGATCGGTTTACGATCGGCCTTGGTCGCGAAACGAACGATCAGATGCTCGGCCTCATCGCGCTCGTACCTTTGCCGATCCTTCCTCCCCGAAACCTTCCTAGATCCTTCCCAGATCGTTCCCAGCCAGAGCCTTCGTAGACCGGCCCGTCTGCGAACACTCCTCCTCCCGGATAGCCTCGTCTCTTATCTCGAGAAGATTACTACCGGTAATCTTTTTGCCAAAGAGGGTTTGTTCCTCTTCTTTCTCTTCTTCCTCCTCCTCTTCTTCCTCGTCGTCCTCCTCCACCTCCAGCCTCACCTGCTCCGGCTCTTACTCGGTCGCGATACTCTTCTTCTTCCGTGATTTATCGCGCGATACCGCCCTCCAAGGGTTTTGGATCTTCTAGGGTGATGTGCTAGGGTAATTCTTTGGATACGCGCAGCTCGTCACCGCGTCCAGGAGCCGGATTAGGCGCATCACCCGAATTATCGGGCAATCGGCTCGATCACGATCGCGATCCGCGCCGTTACCCGACTGGCGGTACCCTCGACGATTCTCACCTGTCTTCCTCTTGTTCCCGTTCCTCCCGTTTCTTCTGTTTCTCCAGCTTCTCCCGTTTCGCTGACGGGCCGTCCGACCAATTCGACGAACGCGCGTAAACGCGAACGGAACGCCGAGGTATTCCCGTCGACGTCGACGCCGACGTCGAGTGCGGCCGGTAACGGTGGAAACGAGTGCTCGAGACAAGAGAGGCACCGCTGCTCTTCCGTCCACTGCTTCCGTTTAACCTGCTCACCGTACAAAATCATTTACTACAGTCACTCACTTGATGCACAAAAGGACAGAAGGACATCCTAAAAATCACATTGCACTTGGGGGCGATGCTCTGTCGCTCACCGGCTCTCAAGAGACCAGGCTCTCCTTCGGTGTCCTCCTCCTCCACCTCCCCCACCTCCACCTTCTCCTCACCTCCTCCCCCTCGTCCTCCTCGTCGTTCTCCTCGCCCTCCCCCTTGAAACGTAACGAAACGAAACGAAACGGTCCGGTGAACCCTCGTGACCTCCGTTCCAGCGCGAACTTTAATCTCGACACGCGCGCGCTACTGATACACACAGTTTACCGGTGCACCGCGCGTCTTCCTGAACGTATCATGGCACCGCTGCTGTCACAGACCGCCGATCTTCCTTTCCTCTTCCATCCCCTTTCCAGAAGGCACTCGTCCCCGATCTCTCAAGTCCTCTTTTCCCGTGTCTCTCCGTGTTCCACCGCACCACTATGTTGTTTCTTCGTGTTTCTCCGCGGTGTCCTGTCGATTCGCGATCCACGATCCACGGGGATCGAGGATCCGCGACCCGCTTCCGGGGGGAGATCGCCGCTCCACACCGTTTCAGCTGTTTCGGCGCTCTCCGGGACCACGATCTATCTATCGGTAACCTCGAGCCTCGCGATCAGCTGGCGATACGATGCCAGCGGGAAAAAGACAGAAAGTGAGAGTGAGAATATAAGATAGATAGCGATCGAGAGAGAGAGAGAGAGAGAGAGAGAGAGGCGAGGGTCGGATGTTGCGGACGGGTCCCGGAAGGAAGACAGATACTCGCCGCGATCCCTCCTATCCGCGAGGAAGGAGAGGACGGAGCAAAAGAGAAGAACCAAAACCGCTGTTTACTCTGTCTGCGTGTACTCGCGTGGCAGTGGCAGGCAGCTGGCGAAGCGTGCCGTGCCGGTGAAACCCGGTGGATCCTAAGAGCTTGCTGGCTTGTCAAGCACTGAGTCAGGAGGCGCGCGTTCTCACCGCATATATGTCGAGGCGGAGGCCTCCTCCTCTTCTTCTTCTTCTTTCTTCTTCTCTCCCTCTATCCTTCGCTCTCGGCTCGTCTTTCTCCTTCGCGCGCGCACTCTTTCCCTCTTCTCCTCGCGGACATTCAACGTCTCATTCTCCGTCTCTTCTCTCCTGTAGTATCTTACGTATTCGCGTGTAGGGGCCGAACGTATACCTACACCCGCCGCGTGCACCCACCGCCAACGACTAGCTCCCTCCACCTCCTCCTCCTCCTCCTCCTCCACCTCTATCACCTCCTCTTCCTCCTCCTCTTCCTGCTTCTCCACATCGCATCGCCACATCGCCACCTCCACCGCCTCCTTCTTTCTCCTACACGCGGAGCTCCTCGCCCTCTTCGCCCTCTTCGGTTTCTCTGCCGCCCCTTGATGCCCCGCTACCCCGAGCCTTGCGCCCCCCTCCGCCTAGCGGTCCTCCCTCCCTTCCGAGAGACCCTCTCCTCCACCCTCTATACATCGCTTCTGCCGCCATACTCCGCTCTTTCTCCAGTAATCTCCCTCCCGCGATCCCTCCGTGCTCACCTTCCTTCCTTCTCCTCTCTTCTCCTCTCTTCTCTTCGCTCTGCTATTCTTTTCTCGTCACCGATTCTTCTTCATCGTCGTCTACTTCTTCTTCTTCATCGTTGTCTACTTCTTCTTCTTCTTCATCGTCGTCCACTTCTTCTTCTTCCACGGTCCTTCTACGCTTCTACTCGTCCGTCCCATCCTCTTGGTTCCTACGGACAACGCATCGCAAATCGTAGACAACGTCGAAACCACCCACGCTTCTGTCACAGTCATCCTCCTCGAGACTCCTTCCAAATTCTCGATCGCATATTTTCTCCATTTCTTCCGATCTTCGGTTCTCCGTCAATCCGATTCGCCCATAGATTCCTCGTGATTGCGAATGCGCTTTCGATGACGCGATCGCGAATCGATCACCGAATCGGAATGCGCACCGGGTTAAATACGCAGATTCGCATGGCGCCGAGACGCTGGAGGCGCGAGACGGGTGGTCGACGATGAGCCGGTATTATCCGGTTCACAAACGAATGAATGAATGAATGAATAAATAAATAAATAAATAAACGAGCGAATCCTCGATCGGTTCGCCGCCGCGTCGAATCCTTTTTCTGGTTCGGCCCGGTGTCGGTGACGCAATCCGCAAAATGGAAACCACGAGTATACGCGAGAAATTTCAAGGTTCTCGAAAGGATATTCTCTCCTCGACGACGATCGTTTGCCCGCGGCCACGTCGCGCTCCGCGAGCCGCTTAGCATAGGTGGAAATTTAAAATTCGATCGCCGGGCCGAACCGGGCCGGGCCAGTGTGCAATCGTCTGCAATTTGTGCACGGTCACGCCAAAAAATCGATCGAATTTTGATGCGGTGCGAATCGAGGGCACGCCGCGCGCCGCACACCGGTGAGATCCAACGGGCGAGATAGCGAGTCGAAATCTCCGAAAGAAGAGGAGGCGAAAGATAGAGAAGAAAGAGAAGTAGCAGGCTTGGGACATTCGAAATCCACATTTCGATTTTCGAAAACCATTGAAAACCCACGCGTCGAGGAACGCGCGCGTGAGAGCGCAAGCTGGAGAGCGAGCGCAAACACCGTGCCGGCACGATGCACTGCCCGCGACTCGTGACGCATTGGAAAACAGCGAAATCAGCTATTTTTACATCGCGCGTACATTTTGTTCGCCAAAGGCCCCCGTCGAATCTCCGATTTGGTTTCTGGACCGAATTCTCGATCCGTCTCGGAGAGCCTGTCGCAGTCTCCACGATCGTTTCGTTTTCGCGCGAACCTGTATCGGAGAGCAATGCATCTCGACTCGAAACCGATCGTCCGGAGATCAATTTAGATCGGAGGAAGATATACATGTTATTAAAGATATACATGTTTGTCGTTAAACGCTATAATCTCGGACGCGCGTGCGATGCCGACAGCGATCGAGGAGATCCGAAGGGAGATTCGATGCGATCGGTGCTTGTAATTTTTCACGAAATTATACGGCTCTCTCGGCCTGCTTCGATCGTGCTCCGTGTCGGCCGGCATTATCGGCGAGATTACGTCGTCGAATCAAATTTAATCACCGATGCAACGCAATGTAACAAGACCTGGTGGACTTGCTCGTTTTTCCGCAGCCCCCCGGTCCAATCGCATTAATTAGCATCCTCGGGACAAGGGGATCGAGCGCGGTTCCAGCCATCGATCATTTTCTCTTTGATCTCGGTGGCGAGGCCTGAAACGACACCGACGTACGATGCGCGCACCGGGGACCGATCGATCGAGGCGGCGGCATAAATTCGCTTTCTTTCGCGATCGTTATCGCAATTTCCGATCGGCGCGGTAGTCGGCAACGTTTTTATAAATATTAATAGCGATCCTCGATCAGCAACAGTGTATCCGACGAGCTTGTTCGGTACGCGCCGGATTCGTGTACCGTTAATTTCGCCACGAAACGCTCCTCTGCGCGATCTCCGGAGTTCGATTATAATAACAGGGCAGAATCTCGTCCGTTCCTCTTATCTCCACGCTGGTTTCCAATTATAAATATTGTTACTTAATACCTTTTTTTTTTTGTTCGCGGATTTGCAGATTGCCACCGGTTACGTTGGCAATTAATCTACACCGATTAATTTCTACGCGGCCGGAGCCGTGATTCGTTGGACCTCGTCTCGTCATTTGAACCGCACGTTATCGCTCGCCAATATTTATCGGTATAACGCCGCTTTCTCGCGCTCTACGCTATGCCTATCCAATTCAATTACGCTCGTCACGCTCTCCTATCGTCGTTCCAGCATTTTAGGTCTTTGCTGCGAATCTTCTGCTCTCCGCGCGATCGTTCGTTCCATCGACGGCTCTTATCTTCGAGGAGAATAGCGGGGATTCGGGGGACGACCCGGATGGAATTTCGTTCGTTTCCGTAAGAGATGTTTAACCAGAGGCAGGCTCTCGAGACCTGCTCGAGAGGGCAGAGATCGGTGAATTCGGGCCATTCGAGCGAGTGAAACCGTCGCGTCGCGTCGTCCACATGTTTCCTGCTGCCCCACACGTCGCCGACGTCTGTCATCGTAAGGACCAATCGAGGGCTGCTGCCGTTGGAAGATGCCTCTGCCAACGACAGCAGGTGCCTGTCCCGCGTCTGTCCTGCGCCTCTGCCCTCCGAAAACGATCCCTCCGAGATCCCCTCGAGTTTTTTCCGCGTCCCGTATCGCATCCCGTTAACGAGCTCCCGCGCCATTATCCATCGACCGGCGACCCCCGAGATTCCTTCTTTTCCTCGAGACTTCCAATCCTTTCGACCCTTTGCAAACAGGACTCGGCCCACCCTCGCGACTCTTGCTTCGGTACACAACGAAATTTTCACAGGTATCTTTTCACGCGCTTCGATGCGTCGAGTACGAAAATCTTGAGAAAAGTCGAGGTGAATATCTCGAAGCGGTGAAATCTTCATCGATTTCGATCGAATCGAAATACATAAATCCTAGGCGTGATTCCAAGCAATTTTATTTGTTACCGCCGTAGCTTCAGTTTTCAACATATTCGCAAGAAGCTGCGCGTACCCACTACGGTGAATTCTGTTCTTCTCCGATAACCATATTTGTCCTTCAGGGCGGGACACCTAAATGAACCAAAATTCCTATAAAATGGCGAAATTCATAAAGAAAAGTTATTCGAGATAATTGACAACATGTTTCAAGGTCAGCGAATGAACTCCGCGAGTTCCCTTTTCTAGATATTTAGCAATATCGTTTTCGAATCCCTTCCCTGATGTTCAAATATTTTGAAATTTCTATCTGCTATGTACCCAGGTCAAAGAGATTCGAGCGATAACAGGCGCGCGTTCGCCGCGCGGGAAATTTCGAAAAGCGGTGGAACGAGAGATCGACTGCGTCGCGTCGGCTCGTTCGAGAATCGAAACGGTCCGAATGGCGGATAGAAATTGCCGAGGGACAATAGGCGACGCGACAACGGTTCGATTAGATTTAAATTGCTGACGAGAATCGTGAGGATAGTTAAAATTACAAAAATCCTTTCCGACGATCCGAGCTACTATATGATAATGCTACTGGGAAAATACTCCATTAGAATCTCCCTGAAACGTTCGTCCAAAGTTGGGATTCAAATATATCGCCGGGCGAACGATGTAATTGGCCGAGGCACGCGAATAGTTTCTACGAATTCTTTCGGGAACCGGTGCGCGAGTATTAGCCGCACGTAATTTACGTAATTGTCAAACGATTTTCGAATTGTAAAACGATTATGGCGGTCGTAACGGCGACGTGGGAAGCTCATTGTCAGTTGTGTGAATCGTGGACGACTATTCGAATTTCCACCGACCGAATCGATCGAAAGTAGAACGATTATTTGTCGAATTAATCTCGCGACAATTGATTCGGCCGCGCGGAACGGCAGTCGTTTTAGGTTATGGAATCAGTGATTGTTCGAAACCGCGACTCACCGGGATGATCATCGCGGAAAATTTTCACCCTCCGGTGTGTCCCATGGGTAGATGGTCGTCCACGGTGTTCGGTGTCCATTTTCCGACGTCCTGGACCATGTTCCTGTCCCTCGAAGCGAAATTCCCACTATTTCGATCCGGCGGCTGCGATCACCGCATCGATCGAAGAAGGCGCGTAAAAACTGCGCCGTGGCGTTCGTTTCGGCCACCGCGCATTACCGACGCGCATGCGGCGACGCGATTGGCCGCCCCGCGAAAATTGATGTCCCTTCAACCACGCTGCCAGAGATTTACTTTACCTACCGCGATCAAGAACCCTGCAATCGATCGCGATTGCGTATCGTTCTTTTCGACTGATCTAGATTTCTCTGGTCTTTTTAGGGAATATTTTACAAAAAAAAATAATATCGGCATTTTGCATACATATTTATTTATTTATATTCTACGAATGTTCACAATTTTTTTAAAGTGAAAATTATCAAAACTGACGGAGTTGCATGTCGTTGAACATGGTTTGTTTAAAAAAAGCGTCCTGCTGGCCGACACGATTATTCTGCTTATCTGAAATGAAAAGATCAAAAGAATTCTTGATTGGTACGACTATGATTACGGTGTAAATCAGAATTATAGAAAAAAAAATTTTTCTTATGAAATCGATATTCAAAATTCAAAGTACCATTTAGGAAATTTTTACTTTTCTTTTCATTCTAATAAACGAACCTTGTACAACGACATGAAACTTCGTCAGTTTTGAGCATTTTCAAAATGCCGATTTTATTTTTTTTTTTTGTAAAGAATTCCCTAAAAAGACCACAAAAACGAAAGTCTAGACTAGAATACCCCCTTAACCCTGGTTAGAATCCTGCGAAATTCGACCTGTCCATCAAACTCGGAGCACCTACCGAACGCCTTCCTTTCGTCGTACTTGTCAATCACGTATTAACGATTGTGCTTGTGCTTACTCACTGCGCCTCGACGAAAGCAACGATAGAAATGGAGCGCGCAGTGTCAAGGGATTCCGGATACCATGAACGTCGTGTTGCCGACGGTGAGCGCTCTAAATATTAGGTTGGCTACAAAGTGTTTGCATTTTTCGAAAAAATTTAATTAAAAAGTCTATTCGGACACTCTTAAAAAGACGATAACTGTTTTAACATTGGACAATAGGACTTGGATTTTTTAAAGAAGTTAGAACAATTGGTGTGCCGCGTAACGCGAAAAGAATTTTTTAGGAAAATTGCAATTGGTACGGAATTGCAGAGAAAATACTGAAAGTTGTACTTCGCAACTTTTTTATATGGATTACATTGAAAATTTAGAAAACACGTTTCGTAGATTTGTATCAATTTAACATGTTTTTTAAATTTTCAATATAGACCGACATAAAAAAGTTTTAAAATGCAATTTTTAGTATTTTCTGTACAATTCCGATCGATTGCAATTCTCTCAAAAATTTCTTTTCACATCATGTGATAAACTAATTGCTCTAACTTCTCAAAAATGTTCAAATTGTATGGTCTAATATCAAAATATAGTTATCGTATTTTTAAGAGCGCCCGAATATCAGCGAAGACGAGCAATGTCCTGAAACGTTCGCCGAGTGTTCCAGATATTCTTCACGTTTGCCGCGTGTTCCGCGACGAGAACGTGCATCCAGTTCCTGCGGAACGCCGAGGAGAAGGCGATCTTCCGCACGATACCTGGTCAAGTCCGCCGGTGGAACAGGTACGCGCAAGAGTTCGAGAAGATCGAAGCCGTAATGCTGAACGGCACAGCCGTATGCAGCGTGAAAATGGCGGACAGCCTGCGGGGAAAGACCATCGTCGTCGCTACGGATATAGTACGAACTCGCAATTAGTATGAGACCATTATTCGAGAAATATATTCGACGAACTCGACGAATCGATCGAAACGCGTTTCAGATGCACCCTTACGTTACGAGAAAGTCGGACGGCACGTCGGTGAGCGGCTTCATAGGGGACATATGGACGACCCTGGAGGAGGTGCTGGGATTCAGGTGAGTTCGCGATCGATAATCGTGTTTCGGGGAATTTCATTGGAAAAGACACGAATAGGCTTTCTCTTCTTCTTTCTTTCTGTTTTTTGTACCTGTCACGTCGAGCTCATTCGCACGAATTCGGTGGATCGCGACGAAAACGACCGAAACGTCGAAATGATAAACGTCGTTCGCGTCGAAAGACCGTACGCGGAATCTGACCAATTTTCCGTGTACCACCCACACACGGCGGTCGGTCAAAATACTCGCATGATTCATTCGTCTAGACAGGTATAAATATAGTACCGCGGGGAAAACGGGGGCGGCCGAAGGGGGGCGAACAGAAAATAGTGGCGGGCCGGTGCGTGCACCGTAATAAAGGCGTTTCTTCGTCGAAAATGCAGGACGATTTACCGAAAAGCGGGACCGTCGGCCAGCCAGACGCTGATGAATGGACAGGCTCACGCACTACTGGTAGCCACGGTGATTTATTCGGACACCTCCGGTTATTACAGTTACAGCACGCCGATTACCACCAGCTCGTAAGCCTCGTACATCCTCTAATTTATACCGTTAAGCCTACCTTCGCTTCGAGACGTTTGCTTTCGGATCGTGCCGGCGACGTACCGCGACGTACCGCGCGACGTACCGCGACGCGCCGCTACGTACAGCAACGTACCGCGGTGTGCCACAAGATATCACGGCATACCAAGAGGATTTTCCGTTTCGCGATATTTCATCAAGCACCCGTTCCGTCGAAATACCATTCTAAATACCTGTATGAAATCCTCGGTTTCACCGAAGCGACAACCGCCGCGCCGGGACGACTATGTCTACACTGCTCGAAACAATCGTGGGATATCGCGTTCAAGTTACGGGACAACGTTCCACCGAAAATATCTTCCGGTTGTTTCGAACAGCAGGGTCGCCTCGTTTCCATCGAGTCTCATTCTGTCCCATCGTCGCAGATACGCCCTGTTCGTTCGGTCCGACGGGACCAGGGTTTTGCAACAATGGTACACGAGCGTGTTCAGTCGAGGATTATGGTCGACGATTCTGGCGTTCACCCTGGCCACCGCTGCGGTCATCGTCGGAGTGCACTGTCTCAAGAAGATCGCGAGGACCAACCGCGCGGAGGACGACGAGCAAACCGAGGACGAGTTCTCTTCGGCATCGTTCGGTTTGCTGGTGGTGTTGGGCTGCTTGAGCGGCCAAGGTAACGCTTTATCGGCATAACTCGAGAATCGATTGAAATATCAAATCGACGATTCGTTCGGTCCAGGTTGCCACAGGATGCCTGCCGCCTGGTCTCTCCGTCTGATCGTTCTGTCCCATTTGATCACGGGAATGCTGCTGGCCGGAGGATTCAGCAGTACGCTCACCTCCTATTTGGCGATACGGGGGAACTCGGTACCATTAAACAGCCTCGAGGACGCGTTGCAAAAGCGCAGCCACTCGATTTGCGTGAGGAACGACAGCAGCGCCTACATCCACTTCACCGTGGTAAGCTAATCGACTGATCAGACTTTGCGGGTTAATCCGCTTCGACGCGATGCCAGAGGTTGGCTTATTTAGGTTCGCGCCGTTTCCATTTTCGGTGTACAGAACGGATCGCCGAGGGGTGAACTGAAGAACGAGTGGAGGGGTCTGGTGAACAATCGGTGTCCAGACATGAGGAACGCCTCGCGGTTGGACTCGCGGCAGCTCTGCGACCACGGCCTCGCCTATCTGGAGGTGCCGGACGTCTTTCTGCCGATTTATCTCAGAGTTCGATACGTCCGCGCCTGCCGTATCGTTCCGACGCCCGGTAGCTACTGGAAATTGAAAATCTCGTTCCTGCACGCCAGATTTGGGGAGCATCGACGTCTGATAGACACCTAGTATGTAGTTCCGGCTCCGTTTCCCGGAGACACTCGAGAAACGGAACAGACGAAACTCCGATTTTTTGTTTTTTCGTTCTCGTAGCCTGATGCGACTGCGCTCCGCGGGGATTTTGAAGTACCTCGAGGGCAAGTGGATGCCGAAAGGAATAGAGACGGACCCCGAGGTGGACCGGTCGACGACGTTCCAACCGGTCGAGTACGCTCACGTTCATCTGCTGCTCCTGGGATTGGTCTATGCGACGATGTTCAGCGCGCTCGTTTGCGTTCTCGAGAACGTTTGGCACACGCTGGGATGCTGTCGAGTCGATAATCGGAATAACCGCGAATGAACACTCTCGCTCGTTATTGAATTCTTTCTTTATTTGATTTACACGTGCGTCATTGGTAAATATCGCGAATAATGTATAGTATTGAGTGGCGCGACTCGGAAAAATCGTCGCGCTCTAAGGACTACACGCGCGAAATTCATTGGCAATCATAAATCGAATCCGCGCGATCGTTCCGGCATCGACGAATCGTCTAGTGGTCTAGTCGAATCGGCACGTGCTCGCTGCTGGTAGCTAATAAACGTACCGCGCGAGTAAATGAAGGGGCTTCGTTCGTTATTCGTCGGCAAACCAGTGTAAAAAGAAAGAAACGAATCGCTCGAAGCATCTCGCGCGATCAAAAGCATTGAACGTCCGCGACACACGGCTCGGTCTCTACAATAGACTATACTTAACGGTATTCCGAAACAATGAAAAATAAAGATTCACGGCACATGATTAACAGACGTATCGATTACAGTGTACTCGTTTCGAAAGACCTGTGGAATCGCTCTGATTCGCTTCTCGCGTACACACGCACACACGCGTATACACACACACACACTCTCTCTCTCTCTTTCTCTCCCTTTGTCTTTTTACAGTGATTTGATTGAAAGATGGGGACCAGCTGTGTCGGCATCGTCCTTTTGTACAAATAATTCCTTAAATTAGACGACACATAATTTAGTTGATACGGCCGCGTTGTGCCCGCTATGAAAAGCGAGCTCGTACGGTAGCGGAACACGAAACAATATACGCACACTTAAGCACATTGAAAAATACTTCGTCTTGACGTAACGTATGTATGTATATCCGCGGCGACGTATCCGCGCGGCATCGCGCCTCCCTATAGTAGATCAACGCTCTAACTCTGCTCTAACTAGTCCGTAGCCTGTTTAAAAAATTAAATTTCTTAAGCTTAACGCTAGATCCTGCCTGCAGAAATGACGGCGCCGCGGTTCCAGGTCGTAATGGCTCATCGAGATCGTTTCGAGTTTCCCCTGGTCGCGAGTCGCGAGCGAAAACAAAATAAATCGACCGTCTTTCCGAAACAGCGGTGGCCCGGCTCGCGCTGTCCTTGCAGAGGAAAATAGTGAGTACACCTGTGGGAGGCGAGTGAACGTTCGCGAGGAATTTTTGCTGACCTTTCGTGTTTGCGTAAACCTATACTCGAATCGACTGACAATCGAATAATACTGGTTCCAAGTATAAAAGTGAAAAAGACGCGACTGATCGCTGGTGAGGGTCGCGCGTCGGCGTTCGCGCTCGCGAGATACGCTTTCGCGTTTCGCGTTCGCATTCGCGTCCGCGCGGTCAAGTGTGTCGGTCGGTTCGACGCGGCCGCGAGCAATTGGCTCGACGGATCTCGATGAGCCACGGCGAGCATCTCGCGTACATTTAGCCTAAAAAGTTTCGCGCTCTGAAGTGCGTTAGACACAACTATACGTAAGGAGAGAATCGATATGCACGGCGGTCCTGGTGCCGGCTCGGAACACCGCACCGCGCTTCAAGACGACTTTTGACATACTTGAATCGGTGAGATCGCGGACCTGGATCGGCATAGAAAATTGCACGCGCTCTCTGGCTTCTGTTCGTTTGGTGGAAAGGTTCTTCAACGTCGTCTGGTTCGATTCGCTAAAATCATCTCTCTGAAATCTCTCGGCTCCGAAACTCTGAAACTCCGAACCGACGCGACGACTGGGCGACTCTGAACGAGCGCCAACTATCGCCGCTCGGAATCACTTCGGTCGTCTACGGACTCATCCAAACGGGTCTTCGGAACCGTTTCGGACCTCGCCGTCGATCCGTGGACCGGCTCGCTGATAAGTACAAAGTGCCAGCGATCGCTGACTAGCGATTTTTCGCGAGACCTCGACTCGTCCGCGATCCACGGAGATCGTCGGAACGAGGGGAACCGAACGCGCCAGCGCCGCGTTACCAGACCTCGCACTTGTGGACCGGATTCATTCGCGAACCCTTTGGACAATTGAACTCCGAGGCGAACTCCGGTAGGTTCGACAGAGGCCCGATCACCCTGTACTTTGGAGGACTGTGAGAATCTTTCTCGATTTGGAGCGATATCGCCTCGGGCGTGGTAGCGGAACACCAAACCTGTCCGTGCAAATAAAAACAAAAACACTCGTTCACATTTGGCACGAGAATTTCACGCAGTTCGTACGAACGGCTACTTACCTGAGCAAAGTTCAGAAAGAACAGCTGGCGGTGCGTCAAGTTCAGGCCGGGCAGGGGCATTTGGTCCTTGTAGGTTTTAGGCGTGTTTACGTACGCGTGGTACGCAGCTTTGAGGCCTCCGTTGTCCGCGATATTCTCTCCTATCGATCGTCGAGTCGATTAGTTCGGAACAAAGTTTCGGACAGAGAAGGGAAGCGGAGATCGCGCGCGCCCGCGACAATGCATTTACCCAGAGTTTGCCGTCCGTTCACGTGCCGGTCGTGTACCTCGAAGCCGTTGTACTGCTCCACGAAGCACTCCGTTCTATTTTTGAACCTGTCTATGGTGGCGTTGTTCCACCACTGGTTCAAGTTTCCGTTCAGATCGTACTCCCTCCCTGAAACAGCAAACCAGACATTTACCAATATTCTAGAATCGTATGAACTATTTTGTCAATAAGAACGAAAGGTCGGGTGCAAACAAGTGCATTTCCGACGTCCGCATACGTCGTACCTTGATCGTCGAACGCGTGCGTCAGCTCGTGTCCCATCACCACTCCTATCCCGCCAAAGTTTAAGCTCTTAGGATTCTCCATGTCGTAGAACGGACTCTGCAGAATTCCGGCTGGGAAGACTATTTGATTCTTGGTAGGCCTGTAGTAAGCGTTCACCGTTGGCGGTGTCATGATCCAAGTGGTCTTGTTCACGGGCTTGTCCAGCTTCTCTAGGTTCTTCTTCAGGTTGTACTTGTTCACCCGAATGTTGTTCTGAAAGTAGTCGTTCTGCTTGATCGCCAGGTCCCTGTAACGCTCGTCGAGCTCGTTCTGGTTCTGAATAAAATTGGGAAAGCCGATCATGTCGGTGATGGCGTTCGCCTTCTCCTCCGCCGACCGCCTGGTCTCCAAGTCCATCCAATCGAGGTTCTTCAAGTTCTTGGTGAAGGCTTTACGCACTTGCTCGATCATCTCCTCCGCCTGTAATCGTCGCTCGTTATCTCTCGTTCCTACACCTCGCATAATCGGTGACTATCAACTGTACCATTGGCTTGCTCTTCCCGTGGAAAACTTCTCGGACGAACATGGCTCCGATCGCGAAGCCCATCGCGTTGCTGGTGTCGCTGACGCAATAACGCCATTGCTCCTCGCGTCCCTCCGAGCCGATCAAGGCCTTCCTGAGGCCCTTATAAGCGTCGCGGAACGGTTTCGACAGGCAGCCCGTCAACGATCTCACCGTCTGCCAGACCAGATAGTTGTTCAACACTCTGCGAAAACAAGAGATTCGGTACGGATTCGAAAATTTTCGGAGACACTCTCTACACTTTATGCGAATCGCGAATTTACATCTTCTTGTCGTTCGTTTTCGTGTAGTTCGTCACGAGATGCGACAGCTTGACGAAATAATCCGGCACAAAATTCACGATCGTCGCCTTGCCGTTGATCTTCTTGTTGACCAGTTTGGTGGCGTTTTGGAAGTAGGTTACCCAGGACAGCTAAGATCGGGCATGGTTCGTTAGGTTCTACACGGTGTTGTACGCTTATATATATCTACGTACGAAGGGTGCCTTTTCCTGGAGCTGGTTCAAAGTCATCAGGTTGTAGAGTTTCTCCTCGTCCCGACGGTCCTCCAGCGGCGTCATGATCTCCGCCAGCCTCGTCTCGAACTCGATCACCTCCTGCATCTGCCGTCTCGTCGAATTCTCTTCCCCGCCCAGCAGCACGCCGATCTGCGCAGAGACACGCGTCGTTTTGCATCCGATTTGGAACATGAACATGTACTGTGGTGAGATGACAAGAAGATAGCAAGACTTGTATCCCCACTGTATCTTCCACCGCGGCTCGGTCGCGTGACGCGCTTCGTCTCTGTCTGTAAAAGGAGAACTTTTCCCCTCAATTCGTGCTACCTACACTTTTTGCGATCTCACCACCATACGTATACCTTCACGCAGCATTTATTATACGATATTTACGATCGCGTTTCGCGGAATTCCGTACCTTCGTCATGTACTCGAGATAGGCGGTCAACACCTTGACGTGCTCGGTAACGTTCAAATAGTTGTCGGCGGTCGGCAAGGTCAGCCCACCCTGATCGATCTGGAAAACGTCGAACGCTTTCGTTTATCGAGTGACGCGCCAAACAGCCTCTACGCGTATCTAGTAGGTATGTACCTAAGCCTAGAGCCGCGGCGGCCTTACTTGTATAATGTGCCTGGTGCTATTTCGATCGTCCTCGTTCACCGCCCATGTAAACAGACCGTCCATGTTGTAAACATTCTGCAGAATGTGCATGCTAGTTTGCAGGGACCACGCGGACACGTTGAATTTCCCGGACACGTTCCAGCCGCCGATCGTCTCCAACAAGTCGAGCATAGGCTTCGCACCCAGGGTCTCTATGGTGTCGTTCGCATCCATGCACGACAGGAAATAATACTTGGCCTTCCTCTCCGCCGTGGACTTCGTCTTGCCCAGCGATTTTTCTGTCGAACCGAATGACCATTACTCCCGTCCGCTAAATGTCGAGACCATAGTTACCCAACCTGACTTTCTGGCTCGCGAAAGTCTCTTATTATTTCGAATTCTACAGGGTGAGTCGCCCAACGTTTGCACCTCAAATATCTTTGAGGTTTTCAAAGATACGTCAAATGTCTTTAAGGACAAGGTGAATGGTCCACCGAGGCCCACACGGTGCCATAAAAATATTTATTTTTGTCATTTTTTCTTGTTTTAGTAATCTGAAAGTCATCTTCATTTTTTTAATTTCCTATGACAACAGTTTCTTTCGTTAGAAATTCAATGACTATAATTGTTCAAGGTCATTCAAGGTCACAGTCAGTAAAACGGGCCGGTACCGTTTAAAAAATGAAGGTGACATTGAGATCTTTAAAAATTACTTTAAGACATTTTAACAATAAAAATATTTTCGTTGCAAACGTTAGGTGATTCACCCAGTATTATTATACGCGCAAAGCAACCGACGCTCGAACGATTTTTGCCCCTGCGTTGGGAAACTATGTACGCTCGCATCATGTCCAACGATGCAACGACAACGATCCACCGTATCGTGCATTTACCAAGAACGTTCTTGACCACCAACTGATTGTCCTGCTCGAGTTTTCCGAAGGTCCCCCACATGCTGTTCCCATCCGGTATCGGGTTCTTCTTCATCCATCCTCCGCAGGCGTACTCGTAGAAATCCTCGCAAGGGTCCACCGATTGGTCTATACTGTTTATGATGTTTGCCGCGACGGTGACGCAGTGCTTCGTCAAACAATGGGTACCATCTGTAACGTACGATCGCGATGTTTTCCTGGGAATGCCTGAATCCTCCGGATCGGGATCGGCCGAATTCTCATTACCGTCTCCGTGCGATGTCACGTGGAGTATCTGCGCCTCGTCCCAGCCGTTTTTACTGCTGATGACGATCGATAGCATCACGACCATCAGCATCAGGCCCGCGCATATGATGAAAAGGCATCGCTCGAGCGCGCTCCTCGCTCTCCACAGCGACGTTCCCTGCGTGAAACAAACCGACCGGCTCGTTTAAGCCTGTTAGAAAGCGTCGCCGCCCGACCGTTGGACTCCGCGTCTTATTGCTAGAATCATTCTATTGCTCCCGCTCGGATTCAATAACCGTGATCGTTTATGCGCGTTATGGGTTCCCTTGCAAACGGGAAAACAATCGTTTACCCGTCAGATGGACGAGCGGGTCGCGTCCGGTCCCGTCCACGGTTCAACGACGAACAAACGGTGAATCATGCGAGATCGTTGGAAGAATTTACCTTGATCGGGAAAGGTACCGAGCGGAAACGAACGTGCGGCGCCGACATGCTGAGCGCCTCGCTGTGGGGGGCGCTGGACCCTATGCTGCTGGTGTCCTCGTCCTCGAACTCCGCCTGCTTGTACATCATCATCTGCCGACAAATCGCGAAATAAGTCTCGTTCACCGTACAAATACACGAATGCGGACGGACCTCGCTTGCTCCCCGAGATGAAAGAACCCGGCGCGGCGCCGATTTGCCTCGCTGTTACACAATGTCTACCACGCAAGATAATGTAATTAGTAACTCGTAAATCTTTACTAAGGCGAATCAGTCGCCGGAATAGCTTCTCGCGCGCGGAAATTATCTAAACGATAAGGCTCCTGAGGCTGCCAGCGGGCAGCGCTCGGTTGCCACGACTGCCGCGAGTTCTACGGTTCCCGCCCAATACAGTACGATACACAAGTACAAACTCCGAGATAAAACGCTTCTCCCTCGCGAACTCCGATCGCGTCCGTTTTTCGCGACAAGTCGCGACGAGTCTTCTCGTTTTGCCAGATAAACGCCGTTCAGGACGGACGATTGCCTACGAACGCGCTCGTACGTCAGACGGAAAGCAACATGTGACTCCGCGACGCAACGCGACGCGGCGGTGCGATGTCGCGTGTCTCGCGTCGCGCGCAAAGCCTACGCAGTTTCGGGCTTGTGCCCGAAGTCCGGAGACCGGATCGAGCCTCGTCTCGACAAGCGGGAAATTCGTGGTCGGCGGAGGGATTGCCACGGTTGGTGACACAGTTTTAGAGCAAACTAAAAATACGTACCCTCGCGTGGTCGTTGCGGCTAACCGAATACCAGGGACTACTGTCGGGATCGCTGGAATAACATCGCGAGCCCGTTAAAAACCGTCCGACGCCGCGCCGCGCCGTTTCCACAACAATCGACGCGACGGTCGCCCGTAGGTGTACATACAATCTTCGGACGAGACACGACGGCACGTCGAGAAGTCGCCGCGACAAGTTCCAGTCCGGGACTGGCTCGTGAATCAGGCGATTACGCGGTATCGCAACAGTCGCCGATATCCGGGGATGACAGAAGCTTTTTCGACTTTTGACGGGACGATAACGAGGCTGAGCGTCCCCGCCGCGCCGGAACAAAACGTTCGTTCCCGTGACACGCTTTCGCTTTCAGCCTCCTTCGGCTTATTATTCGGAATTGCGGTGAACAAGTTTCATTCGCGAACCGGACAGATAGGCTGGTATATGTTCCGACGCTTAGGCGGGATCGCGCGGAATAATGCCGATAACGAATCGCGTTGAAATTTTATAGAGATCGCTCGAGTATCGTTCGACTTACGTTGCGTTATCTCGTCGGAACGGATGCAAGCTAGCGCTCGCGTTCGTGTCGTCGGAATAAGACGGACCGCCGTCGTTCGAGACTCGGAACCTTTGCGGGGCCTCTATTATTCGCGCGAACGGAAACGTGTTACAGCCGGAAGCGCAAAGTACGTGGAAAACATCGTCGCGATAACGCTCGAACGCGAGCGACCAACAAGTCCAAGCGTGGCGTACGAACAATTTATATCCGCGGGGATTCGAGCACGTTTACGCGAATCGACCGGACCGATCGACCGCAGATTCGAGCGGATCGCGGAAGAACGCTCGGCAGACGCGACACTCGAGAGGAACGCGACGAAGCTCTTGTCGAAACTGCAAGCCGCCTGCACGCGTGCATTCACGAGGAGCCGCGTAAGCACGCGCACGCGTATGCAATCGAGCTAGCTGTCCGTTTCGTCACCGACCTTTCGTGGTGGCAGGAAACGAACACTTGTGCCGATGTTAATACAATTAAAACGTTTTTCGCTACGATACGCCGGCTACCATCCGATCCGCGCCACTTCGTTCCGCGGCACGATTTTCCGAGAGATAGCGGAATCTCATTAGCCGATGCTCGCGAGAGTAACACGAGCGTTGTTGTCATCGCGGCACGGTGAATCGCGCGAAGTAACAAGGACGAGGGCGATGTTGTCGGTCGCGGGATCGAGTCCGGGGAACGTCCGAGTAATTGCTGAACGAGCAATTGCGTCTCTCGTCTCGATTTCCGAAAGACGCGACGGGCAAATGTCACGGCATCGTTCGCGATCTACGCTGCAAAGTTGCAACGCGATAACAGCTGCGGAACGAGGCTGCACCGATGCTTAAACGTAGCTAATATTAGATCGCGCAAAGATGCGAATATCGCGCAATTATTCGGTCGGAGAAGCGAGTAGGAAAGCTCGCCGCTGAAAGCTCGGAGCCGGGGCAAAGCGGTTTCCTCGTTGCTCGAGGAGGTCTCGCAGCCGTATCGATCGATAAATTAGCCGTGGCTGGAATCGAGCCCGTGCCGTCGCGTCGGCCATCGCGCTCCGTCGCCTACGTCGCGTGCTCGTTCCCGAGCGATCCTGTCCCCGAGGGAATAGAAACGCGGTGGAGGATATCTCGTCCCGAAAGCGTCAAGAACACCGAGAGTCCCATCGATCGATCGCTACGGTTCGGTCAGCTAATAATAATTCTCGGGTGGCAGCGAGTCGCGCGCGTTTCGGAATACGATCCGCGGTGGAGTGTCCTCCGTGACATTGACATTACGTAACGAATACGCCCACTGTCGTGGAACGACGTCGCGCGGAGCCAGAGAGAGGTCTCGTCGACGCCTCGAGAGGGTGTTATTCGTTCACCGGGGATCAGTCGACGACCTTTCTTTCGTATTTCCACTCACCTTCACCGACATCTTGCCCGGCTCCCGATCTTCTAATCGTCGCACAATCACTTGAATTATTGATTCACTAGACCGTGAGAGCGGGGTTGGCCCCGGAAACGAGCGGGCACCGGAGCAACGAAGCAAACGGGACGACGAGAAGGAACGCGGCCGAGTCCGAAAAACTAGGGTCGAGAAAAAGAGAAATAGAACACAC
This sequence comes from Lasioglossum leucozonium, assembly GCA_028454225.1. Lineage (NCBI taxonomy): Eukaryota > Metazoa > Arthropoda > Insecta > Hymenoptera > Halictidae > Lasioglossum > Lasioglossum leucozonium. The sequence continues at coordinate 4,259,307 of CM052220.1, read as the reverse complement.
ACGGGGGAGGGACAGAGAGGGAGAGAGAAATCCGTGGCACGGAACTAGGTTCGTCCCCGAGACTATGACATTTTCCAGCCCGGATTTTGCGATGGTCGCAGCTCCGCCGCTGTATCGGTGCCGCCAGGTTTGCGCGGCTGTCTCTCTCTCGTGGGGATGCTTCGACGCACCTCCAACCCCTCTACCTATCCTTCTATTGATTTCCGTCGGGTCACTGGGTGGCACCTGCCGTCTCTTTACCGTCGAGCCGTGCTCCGTCGAGTCGAGCGTCGTTTACCATCGAAGCCCGTTTATCGGCTCAGCCGCTGTGCCGGATAACAAGCTCGACCGTCCGAACCTCGCCAGAAACTGTGCAGCAATCTTTGCCAAATCAATGCACAGGCTTTCCAAACTCGACCGTTCTATACTTGGTACACGGCAAAGACTATGTCGTCGCATCTTCTTCTACTTCTTCTTCTTCTTCTTCTTCTCCTTCTAAAACAAACGAGCGCAGAGATTGCTCGCGTTCGTAAACGATTAGAACGATTAAAAAGAAATCGAATCGCGGCACGTAAGCGAACAAAATTTCCGTAAGCCGTGTCGCCGAGTACTTCCCGCGTTCCCGCGCGTTGTCGCTGCGGGGAAGAAGACCCAGCGACGGCTGCGTCGCGTCGATTCAAAAATGAAAAACGGATATACCAACGTAAATGAGACGAACAGTCCGAGGAGCATCGTACGCGTTCGCCTGAATAAATATTTCGTCTTTATTTCAGAAAGACATCCTTCTTCTCTTCCTTCTCAACCTCAAACTCCTTCTCCTCCTCCTCCTCCCCTTCATCATCCTCCCCCTCGTCCACCGGTCGTTAGGTACAATATATCTTACAGTATGGTAATACGAATATGATTGCACGTTACGGTCAGAGGATCGCTCGGACTAGTTTATTGGTTAAAGCTATGTAACACGCAGACACTACGCACGCACACAAAATATAGTGATATTCCTGAATCTACAGAAGACCTCCGTGGATCCGGAGCATCGCGTGTCGTTTACCGTACGCGTTATAATATTTTCATTTCAGACGGACAGCGTGAATTCGTCGGTCCGTCTTATTTTAGGATCGGTTACAAAAAATAATTGGATATGTACGTATGTATGTTTGTGTGTGTATAATGTGTGTGTGTGTGTGTGTGTATGTGTGTTTGTAGATATGTATGCACGTACGGATATGCGCGAGTGTATGCACTTTTCTTTAATTATTTTCATCTGTTATCATCTCCTCGTCTCATCTCATCCGATTTAAGCTAACACCTTGGCTGCGCGCGACCGAGCGACCCGTCTAAGAAAGACTCGGTCGGCCGGTCATTAATTTACCTAACGGACACGTTATTGGCACGTATGCTGTTTCTTTGGACCGCAGTTAGAATCGAGAAAACCTATCGAACGTAATCGAAAAGGAAAGCGACGACGACTCGACGTTGGCACGCGTCGCGACAACATCGGAACCCCGATAAAGTCGCTTCGCGCGTAAACCCTTGAGCGTGAAATCGCGAAACAATTTGTAACCTGGAGAAAGACGAAGACCCGAGAGTAAAGGAAGATACGGGTAGGTATGCGTTCGCAAGCTGTCGTCGCTCCGAAAAGACGAACGGAGCGCGATCGTTCCCATCATACACCAGGTTTTACCCGCACAGAACACAGGTCGCTCGCGTTCGTCCCAAACTTACAGAGTATGCGTCGTGCTCACACCACTCCCCTTCGTCCCTCTTTCCTCGCTGCACGCTATATTCGTAAACAAACTAGAGGCTCTCTCGTAAATTACAATATCTTAAAGTTAATTGGAACAGCGATGGCTTGCCGGGCGTCGAAGGAGATCGAGCTTAATCTATGAATTCGTGGTTGCAAGGCAAAACGACGGAACATCGGTCTCATGCAAGTACAAAATCAAGTACAGAATCGACGTGAAACGATAGATACAAATACAGATAGAAATACAGATAGAAATACAAATACAAATACATACGTAGAATAATATCGAACGGAACGACGGGAATGCAAGATTACGCGGACTCGCGTTGTTTTGCTAGTTCGTATTGAAACTGCGACGACGTTATTCCCCGCAGGATTCAATCGGAGTGTAAACTTTCCGATACGAATACGCAAGATGCGACTGATCGTCGCGTCGCGTCGGTCAGCGCTGCGACGTCGTTAAGGCAAGTTCGACAGGAAGGTCGAGGCGTGAACCGAAGCATTTTGGAAAACGCGAGACGCGTTGTTTCGCCTTGTAAAACCACAGACAACGTCGAGATTGCGCGAACGTGCAAACACAGGGAACGTATCTACGAACGGTGCTCGATCGAGCCGGAAAACGGATCGGGAACTCTCGACGGATTCGTAGCGCCAGCTAAACGGTTCGCGGTTCACGGTTCACGGTTCGCGGTTCACGGTACACGGTATAGAAAATCACGACGCCGGGAGAGACGGTCATGCGATAAAACATTCCTCCCTACTTAGATAGAACGATTGATATTAAAAAGTTTACTCGTGGTTCGTAAATGTGTGCGACGATGTGCGAAGATTAGAAAAAGGGTGCGCTAACGAGTCGATTGGCATGCCGATATTAAAATGTAGGACGACGAGAAGTACGGCGTCAATCGACGGTTTTGTGCGTAACCGGAGTTAGTTGAGCCCATTCATAAAAACAGGGACACCGTTCGCGTAATTGAGTGAGCGCGGTCAACCGAACGCGACGCGCGACACGCGACACGCTACACCGCGCCGTCGCGTCGTGTCGTGTCGCGTTGCATTGTGTCGCGTCTCACGGAAACGACGCGGACCGACTTCGAACGACGAATCGTATTTTCGAGCGAATCGTTTTCTGGCAGTATCGCGTGCGTTCGCCAACGAAATCCCGTCGGCGGTCGTTGGTTGCCGTTGGCGGCCGGGAGAATCGATATCCCTATCCACCGACACCAACGGCGACGGCCAAAAACCAGTTGCTTCTCACGGAAATGAAGACGGTGCTCTCTGAGTGTTCCCACAGGTTTCTCAGTAAAACGTTACGAGAATAGTTATTGCATCGATCAACCCCTCGACGTCACGCGTCCTGCTCCCTGCTCAGAAGCGAACCTGCCGCGCGACGGTGCGGGTCGATCGAAAAATAGACAGGATCAACAAGCATTGTAGGTACAACATTAAATGTTTCTCTTAATACGCGACAAGTATACACCGACACATCGGAGGACCCGTTAAAAAAATAATACTGCGCTCGTTTTTCTTTACACCGATTGCGGGATGGAACGTGTTGTTCGACGTTTGTCGACCTAACGATCGAGTTATATATAATATATATATATATATATATGTATACGCGGGAAATCGTACGTTAACGTGTATACAAGAATAAGGTATCGCTTAAACGTCGAATCGCTCGTGCGTTCAGTCCAACGATTTCGATCTGTCTAATCTATGTTTACTTTCAAAATCAGAATTTGTACTGACGTTGGCGAAACGAGGACGACACCGTTGATCGTCCTCGACGTTCTCGGTCGAGGAAGACCCGCCGTCGGAAACGAAAGACTCTAATATCACATTGTTGGATGGATTTGATTGGAAAGAACTCGCGCTAGCATCAGCCGTCTCTTCCAGAGGACTCGCGTAATTCTGAGACACGCGAACTATCGCGGTCGTCGTCGCTGTCGCTATCGCTGTGGCTGTGACCGTGGCTGTGACTATCGCTGTTGCCGTAGCCGTAGCTGTAGCTGTAGCTGTGGCTGTCGCTGTCGCTGGCTCCGTATTGATAAGTCCCTCGCAAGAACGAGGCAGAGTTTTCGAGAACGCCCTTTCAACGGAATATTCGTCGCATTTCGCGTTACCCGCGTACCTACCGGTTGCCTTCAAAGACCCGCCGTACACCCGACGGCTCCTCGAGAACTCCATTTCGAAATCTTCGGACGAGTTCACCGTGGATTCTGAATCGTTCTCGCCGCGCATCGATGAAAATCCCCTGCCGATTTCCATTGCGTTCAGCTGCTGCTCGTGTTCGCGTTCGCGATCGCTCTCCCGAAGCAGTTCGTCCGCGGCCGTTCCCGGTTTACCGTTTCCGTGGGCTTTCGGGACCGAACGATCGCTTAGTTCCCAAACGCTCGGATCTCTGCTACTACCCGCCGTACAGTCGATGTTCACCGTCGTGTACCTCTCCATTCTCGGCACATCGAAGCTCTGGTTCTCCGGGTCCGAAGTGTCCGACGATTTGTCCAACGGATAGGGAATATACTTCGTGGACGTACCTTGATAGATACGGGTGAACCCGTCCCCGGGAACGAACGGCTGGTCCTGGTAGTTGAACGGAACGTTGACGCACAGGTTCGGCCTGATCGTGCCATCCGGCAGTAAGTACGGCGGGAAACGCGGCAACGGCATCGCCTCCGGGTTCTCGAGCTGGCGAGGACTCGCGTTCCCGCTCTGGTACGCCGCGTTCTGCTCCAGGCCGGCGTTCAACCTCGTCGACGGATTGCACGCGTACGAGAAGCACTGCGCCACGCTCGAGTTTGGGAGAACGCTCGCCGATTGACCGTTGATCCGCGCCCCCGAGGACTCCGGCGACGCTGGGTTCGATATCTTACCGCGTGTCTGTGCTATCACGGTCTCGTAGCTCGGCGGCGGACCGTACAGCTGATAGTACGGGCAATTCGCGTCGTTCAACACGACGTTCATGTTCTGGTAGTGCGAGGAAGCGGCCGGGCTACCGTTGTACGCGGGCATCGCTCCGTTTCTCTGAGGACCTGCCGATGCAACCGATCGTTACGCACGCGAAACCAACGTTTAGGACCGGCTTGAGATTTATTCGAATCGAACGGTGCGTATGTACTAGCCTTTCCACATTCGATGCAACAACACGGTGTTCCTCGCCGAATTGTAGGTGATGCGAGCCCTCTGTCCTTGGCAAGTTGGCCCTCGAAGTGAACTCTGAGCTCGAGGATTCGAAGTTCTGTTCGGGATATTCGATGCGGCTGCTCTGTACCTTCCTTGCAACCAGTACCGGTACCACCAGCCACCGCCGGAACATACCAGGAACATGATGACCACCAGAATCCTAAAAATACATCAAGATCGTCCGAATTTTTTCATAGAATTCCGATACGTTCAATCGTCGATCGCAGTCGATCGAATTACATTGTTCAATCCTTGCGTTGCGTAGGCAACCAAAATGTTCAAAGGAATTGTACGTACATACAGCGAATGGTTGCCCGTGTGTCCGGTTGCCTCCGCAAGGGGCAACGATCGAACCGATTCGAAAGCCTTGCAATTCTTTTGAATCGCAAATAGATCTCTACTTACCAGTAATACCATAAATGATGAAAGTGTAGTCCCGGTGTCATGCAACAACCGATGCCGCAACAATATTCCGTTCTAGAACACCTGAAATAATCGTGCGGCGTTTAGATCGTGCCTAAAGACTAAAAAAGAAACGTGCAATCGAAATCCCGTGTATCAAATTGATCTCGACGTTCTTTTCGAAATCATGTGACCCGTGGATCGTTTCGTTGTTAAAAAAAAAAAACAAAAAACGGTACAGTTTATTCGACTCGAAACCTTCCGAAGACATTCCTCGGACGTGGGTTCAAAAAATGTTTAATCTTCTGAATCAAACATCGTAAACCGTGACGTCACGAGTCCATGTTGCAACAGTTGCATCCTTATATTAGAATAAACATAGTGACGTGCAGATGAAACTCACTCGTAGTATTTTATTTCTCCAGGCATTTCGGAGGCACAAAATTTTGCTTCTGCCTAAAAAAAGTAGTCGTTTTAAATCGGTTAGCGGGTTGGCGATGGAATAATCGATAGAGAAAGAAGCGAACGAGAAACTGTGTTGGCATTAGGCATTGCCGTCGTGCAGCCAGAGATACATTTTTTAAAGGGGTCGATTGAAACAGGGTCCATCGATCCTGTTCGAAAATGTTCATCGACGAACGATTGCGATCAATTTATTCGAAATGCAAGAATAACTGGACCGTTCGCTCGTAGCTCCGTGAGAAGAAACGACATCGAGGACTAACGGGAACGAGTAAAACGAATCACTCACGTATATCAAGCACTTGGACGTCCCGGCGAATATCGCCAGCTTTTTCTTCGTGTTTCGCGCCATCTTCTCTTGGTACATTCACGCTTTTGTTCCTGTCGAAGAAAAACTAGAGGCTCTGACAGAATGTTTTGACATAATCACCATTTCGCTCCGACTGTCATGTGCACACAACATTGAACACCACTTATTGATTTCAATTTCGGAGCAGTGTCGCCAGATCAGGGGAATTTACTCGAATTCAGGGGAAGAAGTCACCCCCTCTCTGCCAGTACGGGATTAGTCACGTGACGTTGTGCGACACATGCGGGACAGAGACGAAACGTCTCACGTGACCGAGCCGTGGCGGAAGCGTGGGGGAATAGCGTCGTAGAAGGGGAACGGTAGAGTGGGAGACGAGTCTTAATCTGTCGACTCTGTTTCGGAGCTTCGCAATGACGTCATTGAGCGCAGGGCCGCCAACCGAAGAAAGATTCGCCGATCCGGTTGACACCACTGGGAACCGCTCGTTCCTTTCGAGACAAATTCCGACCGTTCCTAGGACACGCGAAACGATACGTGATATACTATAATGTGTATCTACTGTCACATTGAAATGCAAAATATCACACCTTCGCGGATAGATCTCTTAGAATAATGAAAGTACTCAAAATAGACTTTTGTCAAAATATATTTTTCTGGTAGAAGCATAAAGAATAATACATTTTGGTGCTTTATTGATAAACTGCACATATGTTTATCCGTTTACAGTTGACCCGATTACATCGAAATCAAAGAAACGTATAGTTTACTGATACTTCTTATTGTAATTGAACCTAGATAAACTCCTTAACGGATCAGACGAACTTCTATCCACTTCCATTTTTTGTAAAATAGCATGTAAAAAACTATATCCTCGTAAACATCCATTGCTCGTCTACGTTTTATTGTTTTGCAGAGCATAATACAATTCGTGCTCTCCTAATGTTGTTTAAATTCGGTAAATTGGATAGAAAACACTGTCCGTTACAAGTTACAGGGAAACCTTTGTTGTCTGTATTTGTATCACGGAATCTTTTGTCGTCGCATTTTGGTCTGCTAGTTTGTTCTTCATCTGGGATGACATTAACGTGTAGGTAATTTTTAAGTTTTTCTTCAGGAATGGAACATAGTAACTGCGACGGGAGCCGCAGTAGATGCAAATGCAGAACAATGCCACAAAAAGCAATGCTCCGAGAACGAAAGCCCTGTTAAAAATCGTCATTTTCAGTAATGTTACACGGATACAACAGCTAGCAGAATACAATAAGAAAAAAGTATACGTTAGAAGTAGAAAATTAAAATCCGCCTCTCTGCAGCACTCATTGTCGCCGCAACAGTACTCCCAAGATTCGCACAAACCCCAGATACAGTAATGTACCAAACTCTGAAACAAAATCAAAAATGTTAGCGTATATTTTTTAATTTGTTTACCAAAGAACGTTAAACTATGAACATCAAAAGATCTAAATTACCATTGGAAAAGCGTAAGTAGAATAAAACGATACACTCACATGACAGCTGTTCTGTCAAAACATAATTATAGACATAGAATATATACTCGAGTTGCTAGTTCGGGACAAAATGCATTCTTGAAAACACGGCATTATTTCCAACAAACGAAGATCGCTTGTTTGGAAACTGGGTCACCTTATCAAAAAAGCGCGTTAGTCGCTCATCTCTAATATTTCATTATCCGTGTCTGTAAAAATAATCGAATAATCGAGTCGAATTGCACATTGCACGATATCTTTGTGCCGAGAATTGAATACAACGTTTCACACGTGATAATTTTGGAATTTTATAAATTATTCTAGAAAAATGGCATTGAGCCCGAGTACAAAACAAAAAATTGCGACTGTCATAGACGTGAGCAAAGTCATATTCCACTGGGGTTTTATTCCCACAATATTATTTTTAGGTTAGACTCGTATTTTATTCAACGTTCTTTGTTATTTATCACAAATATTATTCTACCTGTTCGTTTTCACAAAAATGTAGAGACTATACGAATTTGTGCAATTAATCGATTTATCGTTTACGCAGGATTCAGAAAAGGTGCTGAACCGGGCACGCCAGAATTGACCATCATGAAGTAAGTTTTTTCGAAAGGTTTTTGATATGAAATAATGCGAAGTTTCTTTGAAATAATTGTAATATTTTGATATCCGCTTTTTTCAGCTTACTGTGGCAATAAATATATCCGTTACAGCATTATTACTTTTTTTTTTTCATTTCCAATACAATGCCCTAGTTGACCCATCGATGTTTCCTATATTTTTGTTAAGTCTACTAAATATATATGTATATCCATCGTTGCTCGGACGAAACCGTAAAATTATCAGTAGAAAAATGTCAGCATAATGTTAAATGAGATGAAATAAAAGATTTCTGATTATATTCCGAAACGTGTTTCAATAATAGGTTATATTTGTATGAAAATATTTAAAAAATGTGAAAAGGTATCTTAGACATTGTATAATCGTTGTTAAAACGAATATTGAAACCGTCGAAATATATATATACATGTGTAACGTCGAGAAAATTGGTAACAGTTATTCAAATTTTGGCAGATAGTCTCGCGAGCAATGCATCCAACATTGCGCAATTAAAAACGTTCTCATTTCGCAGAACTTTTGCGGTTGTCATTCTCGAAAAGTTTATACCAGCTCCTGTACGATTCTTTTCTTTGTCTTGTTTCTTGTTCGCGGATCTGAATAATGGGACAAAGCTATATCGATAAAATCCAATGAATAAAAAATAAATCCGATTGTAAGAACGTCTAATGGGAGCGCGGGTCCGTTAAAATAAAACTGACATCCGCGGTAAACCGCAGAGTCTACTTTGTGTGGTGAAACTGTGAAACGCGTCGTTTTGTTGGCAACAGTGGCACCTAACCTGTCAGAAGTAGCAGATCACAACCGTGATCAGTTTTTGGGTACATTAAAGACACAAGATTTTAGGTTCGTGGATCTGCCGTGTTTGTCACCACGGGCAGCAAAGAAATAATAATCGGAGGCAGTGAAAATTTCCCATCGATGCGTATATAGAGCGGAGTAGCGGTGATCGTTAGAGGTGGCCACCAGATTTTCACGAGAACTCCCTTGTCCAACCCTGCCTGTTATGCGGTGGTGAACGTCGACAGGTGAGTGTACATTTTCCGTCTCACGATGCACACTTCCCTCGTTTTACCGACAAAAAAAACCAATTCCCTGATGGCGACGGGCTGCGCTGGACTCGTTCCTGCGAATTACTTTTCATCTGGATCATCGATAGTGACGGGTAGTAGTGTTATAGCACCAAGATTTTCGATGTTACGAAGTTCCCTGACCAAAGATCGGAGCCACTACTAACGATGCGCATCCTGATGTAACTACTTCGGTATGGATCTTCCAACTACCGATTAACCCTTTCCGCGTAAACCATCGTTTTTCACGGATATTTTTATATCCGGTCGAACCTATATTCGCTCTTTCTCTCTCTCTTTCTCTCTCGCTCGCTCTCATTCACTCGCTCGCTCACTATAGCTCTTTTTTCTCTCTCTCTCCTTCGCTCTCCTAACATTCGACGTACACACGCGCAAAAAAAAAAAAACGTTTCACGCAGTTTTATTTATAGTTGTACAAAGCAGTTTTCAACAGCCTCAAGTATGTGCATAAGCAAGTAGTTGTGACATCAACATTGTGAAACTATCGATAGCTCATTGGAACCACCAAATGTAATGTACTTTAAAACTAATTGCACCAACCGAGCATTCTGTCTTTGTTTCTTGTTCACGTTGTCTTTTGGTTTACGTCTAACAAAGTATTTACGACGATGTTGTATACCTTTATATAAATGAAAGTAAAACTATAAGCATCACCGTTTGATATTTGTTTTAATTCCCTGGACCCTGTACATTTACTTTGAATTCTGTGTATTATATCTGACACGACAGTTACTTCTTTCCTATGTCTTTCCAACAGAAATTATTGTAGGAAGTAGTAACAGTGACGCTCACTCGACAAGCGTATAGAAATAGGATGTCAGGGTATCGAGGCAGCGGAGGAGCTGGGAGTTATTACGCAGGCTCAACAGGCCTCAGACAAATAGATTTAGATCAAATCTGGGGAGATCTTCGAGAGGGTATCGAACAAGTTTATAACAGACAATGCATGTCTAAGCCAAGATATATAGAATTGTATACGTATCCTTTGTGCTTGTAAAAGCAATGAAGATCGCAATAAAGATCACAATGTAGTCAAAGATGATCTAGTAATTTCCTTAATACATTACATAATCCAATAGACATGTATACGATTATTGTACAAGCGTTCATCAACAATTAAATAGAACATCGTCCAAAACCAAGAAGGGACAAATTTCTCAAGGAGGTGCACAGTTAGTCGGATTGGAATTATATAAACGTTTACGTGACTTTCTTAGAAATTATCTCATTAGTTTATTGAAGGTAAATTTGATTAATGTTCTGTATGTTAAGATAAAAGCAAAATATTTAACACAATTGTTTAATTTTTCTGGATATAGCATGGTGTAGACTTGATGGACGAAGATGTACTACAATTCTATACAAGGCAGTGGGAGGAGTATCAATTTAGTAGCAAAGTTTTACATGGTGTGTGTGCATATCTAAATCGTCACTGGGTACGCAGGGAAAGCGACGAGGGACGAAAACATGTTTATGAAATTTATCAGTTAGCCTTGGTTACATGGAGAGAAAACTTATTTAAGCATTTAAACAAACAAGTAAGTTATTCGAAGTCTTTTGCATAGCACTTACACGGACTATACTCCAACATAATGTGTTAACATTCTACATGCTATGCTCCAGGTTACAAATGCAGTGCTTAAGTTGATAGAAAGAGAACGCAATGGAGAAACAATAAACACACGCTTAGTCAGTGGGGTAATTAATTGTTATGTAGAGTTGGGTTTGAACGAGGATGGACATAATCTTAATGTTTACAAAGATTCCTTCGAAAATATCTTTCTCGAAGATACAGAAAGGTTTTATACACGGGAAAGTTCAGAATTCCTGAGACAAAATCCAGTCACGGAATATATGAAAAAGGTTTGAACAGAAAATCCCTTTAACTTTTGTACACACTGTAGTTGAACAACTTACAATCTCTGATGATTTGATCACAGGTAGAACAAAGGCTGCTAGAAGAACGAAAACGGGTTCACGTTTACTTGCATCAAACAACTTGTGAAAGATTGGCAAAAACATGCGAGAAAGTGTTAATTGAAAAGCATTTAGATATATTTCATTCTGAATTTCAAAATCTTTTAAATGCTGACAAAAATGCAGATTTAGGTCGAATGTATCAACTGGCAACGAGGATACCTAATGCTCTTGGCGAACTAAGGAGTCATTTAGAAAGTCATATAACGAATCAAGGACTTGCAGCTATCGATAAATGCGGTGAAGCTGCATGTAACGTACGTTGTCTACTAATTTCGTAGTCGCGGTCGCGGTCGTGGTCGTGTTAACTATCCTTCTTTCCATTGTAGGATCCAAAGGTTTATGTGAACACGACTCTAGAGATTCACAAAAAATACAATGCTTTAGTACTTGTTGCATTTAACAACGACAGTGGTTTCGTGGCAGCTCTCGACAAGGCTTGTGGAAGATTTATTAATAATAACTCGGTAACTAGATCAGCAAATAGTAGCAGTAAATCACCAGAGTTACTAGCAAAGTATTGTGATCTGTTGTTGAAGAAGAGTAGTAAAAATCCTGAGGAGGCAGAACTTGAGGATACACTTAATCAAGTTGTGAGTAAAGATCGCGCATCGATTAAGGATTACCGGGTCGAGTCTGGTTCTCGTTAATATTTTTCAATTACAGATGGTAGTATTTAAATACATCGAAGACAAAGATGTATTTCAAAAATTCTATAGTAAAATGCTGGCAAAACGTTTAGTACAACATATGTCGGCGAGTGACGATGCAGAGGCTTCTATGATCTCGAAATTAAAACAAGCTTGTGGTTTCGAATACACCTCAAAATTACAACGAATGTTCCAGGTACTGTGTCAACTTAGAAAACTGTATTGCTATCATTCGTATTAATTTGGCATATCGGACACAATGGATTCATTATTGTTCCTGTAGGAAATTATTTTTATATTGTGTAACATTAACGTTTGACAATGTTGTATAACATTTGGATTATAGCAGTCTGTCCACAGGATATTGGTGTGTCAAAGGACCTAAACGAGCAATTTAAAAGACACTTGACAAATTCTGCTGAACCGCTGGATATAGATTTCAGTATACAAGTGTTGTCGTCTGGTTCGTGGCCGTTTTTACAAACTTTTACCTTCTCATTACCAACCGAGGTAAACTCTATCCCGATAGAATTCGTGAAAAATTTGGACCTGAATTGTGAATATTAAACATATGTCATTTTTGTATTTTACTTTACAGCTAGAACGATCTGTACATAGGTTTACCACTTTCTATAGTTCACAGCATAGTGGAAGGAAGCTGAGTTGGTTATACAATATGTCAAAAGGAGAATTACACACAAATTGTTTTAAAAATAGGTAATACTTTACTTATACGTAAAAGAGAGACGCGTTATTATTTTTATATGCGTATAGCATTTACGAAGAGGCGGTGGTAAATATTATTTTAATTATAGATACACGTTACAAGCATCTACCTTTCAAATGGCTGTTTTATTACAATTTAACGGATCCACAGTATGGACAATACAGCAATTGCACGATGCAACGCAAATAAAAATGGATTTCCTGTTCCAAGTATGTATCGATATTAACGTTAAGAAACGTTAAAAATAAAGAATATTGAAATATTTATTGAGAAAATATTTTTAATATCGCAGGTGATACAAATACTCTTAAAATCGAAACTATTAACGTCGACTGCAGACGATGTAACTGAATTGACTCCATTGTCTACAGTGGAACTATTCACAGGATATAAAAAGTATGTGCATTTGCTTATATGAAGTATTGATTTCGTCAAAGATTCTATATTGGTATATTATTTTTATAATAGCAAGAAACTAAGAGTAAACATTAATATACCAATGAAAACGGAATTGAAAATCGAACAAGAAACTACACATAAACACATAGAGGAAGATAGAAAACTTTTGATTCAGGCAGCGATCGTTAGGATTATGAAAATGAGGAAAGTATCGAAGCATCAGCAATTGGTGGCTGAAGTATTGAATCAGTTGAGCTCTAGGTTCAAACCAAGAGTACATATTATTAAGGTAAGTACGGATAAAAATGTCTCGGTGTAATTAGATAAATCTCCGACAGCTTGTCGTCTGATTCTGCCTTCCCTAATCTACTGATCTGCCGATTTGCTCCGAAAAACGGAACCTCCAATGAATCGAAATCAGATGTCTAAAAGTTCATAGGAATAAGAAAAATATAATTTTAATGGAAATCTTAACGATTTTGCTCTTTCAGAAATGTATAGATATTTTAATTGAAAAAGAATATCTGGAGCGCACAGAGGGTCAAAAGGACACTTATAGCTACCTGGCATGATCAAGTTGATCTAGGACAACGATACAGCAGCAACCATATACGCAAAAGAAAGATGACTCTCCAATCTCATTGCTACATACTCGAAATATTTATTTAAGTCTCGTATTTTGAATCTCATATTTTCCTTGTACATGGATGCCCTTGTACCATGTTGTCCCTCTGGTCGCATTTAGAGTGGTTTTTATAATATATTAATAAAATTATTTCATAGTCAAGCTGCTAGGTGTGTTACTGTCTGTGCCGTCTTTGGAATAAGTTATTTGAAAAACATTTATCAATACAAATCTTTAGACACGATAGTAGAAAACGATGTTCTTCAAACTAAAGCTGTTTAATAAAATGAAAGAAAATGAGAGACTAAACGTCACAAAGATAAAACAAGAAAATATATTCTGTGAATAAAATACTGATAAAGAAAAAAAATTCAGGGTACGTTGTAAGTCGCATAACTCAGAAAGATCGAAAAGCTATAAAAAACGAAAGATAATTTCAGCTATTTGTATTATAGAATACGAAACGTGTCGTAAATTCGTATAAGCACATAGATAGTAATGCATTTTAGCAATTGCGAAGTCCCGCTAGTAATCACGTGTATAAGGAACAAAATTTTGTACCAGTGAATAAATGAAACTGCCCCAGAAATGCGAAGAATTGAGTTGTTCTTTCATTCAGAGCAGTCTCAATTTCAAATCAATCGATCAAATGGCTGGCAGTCTTTAAAAAAGAAAGAAACATACGATTATCGAGTGATTCTGTAAAGATCATCAAGAATTGACTAGGAAATATTAATTGTATACATTGTACCTAAAAAAGCTTAAAAAGCTCGTTTCATCCATTAAGCGAAAATAACATTTAAAATATGAGACTAATGAACTCTCCTTGTTGATGCTGAATGTATCAAATATTCGAGGAAAATTGTTCGAATATGGTTTTTTCAAAATTATACCTTTTTAGCAATTAGAATGCATTAGATGTTCACAGTGCAATATAAAATAACAAAAATGAAAATTCGTGGTATGCTATAAGTTTGAGTGCAGGTACAAGAAGTGGCTCCAATTAATTTTACTAACCGAACGATGATAGTTAATGTGAGCCACTAATATTAAGAACGATATAGTAAACCACAATATATAAAAATATATCAATTTAATGCTTGCAAATATTACCACGACTTTGGACTTGAAATGTAAAAAGGCAGAGAAATATGATGAGAAGTACGAGTCCCAAACTAAAAGTCATTGTAATTAAAGCCGAGAAAAATTAAATTACAACTTACTTGAGAATGAGATCATGTCTTGATATTCAATTATGGAAAGCAAAAAAATATTAACTTAATGTATTTTATTAAAATAAAAAAGTTAGCATGAATTCAAACGGTGAAGCATTGAATTGTTCAGAGTAGGTTGTACAGGACGTATTCGTCTGAAGATACGGATATGTATGTATGTACATCGTGTTTATTCACTTTTTTATGATGTTTGACATCGTTTAATTGATTCCATGTGAAAATTTCTAGATTCGATTACTCTCGTAGGTTTAGAAAACTTACGATGGTATATTATTTAAGCTAGAACATCTACAGAATTTTCCACTGCCACGATTAAGATTTGTAAAATCTGTGCTTAACGCAATTGAGAATAACATCGATGGTTTTCTTGTTTTTTTTTTTTTTTAATGCTGAACACTTTAATTTCAATGTGTGTCCTATTAACGTGTATTGTGTACGGAGAAAATAGTGAAAATCATTTTACACATGCTAGCTACAGAGCATATTAATATCTTGATTTTTGTACATATACAGCTAAAATTCATTGTTGTCCATTTTTATTGCTCGTGCACAAAATAGGACTTAACGTGTAAATAAGTTTGAAAAAGTCATTTAATCTTGTCTAAAGTAGAAACGTTCGATTCAGTACAGTTCCAATGGAAATCAATCGTACATATATCTTTTTGCAATTTTTATCGAATTATTTTTCAACGATGGGAAATGTAATATCGAGATAGAATGTCGTTAGAATCCATGATTTCCATGGTAACCATGAGCCCACCTTTTATATATTTTGCTTTGGAATCTTTTGTTATTGATCCCATTAACTTATCGAGTATCATCACTATTTTGTATAGCGCAAGCGAATAATTGCTACGATTATGCCGTAATTTAAAAAGTATATTTATTTGAAGTAAGAAGAAATTAAAAAGGAAAAAGAAAACAAATTAAAATTCTAGTACGAAATGTTAAGTTAAAAACCAGATATTCAAAAATCACAATGCTCTGACAGGTAATATGCGAAGTGAGGATACATAAACCCTCTTTCTGTGAAGACTATTGTTAAGAAACACATGTTGTAAAATAAAATTGTATAATACTTGTAGCTATGGAATGGAATTATTCCATCTTTCACAGTGTATAAGTTGTAGCAGTCATTCAATAAATGTTTTATATACAATTTATCATAAGCACTCGGGTTTTTGATCCAATAATCTCAGAAAATCTTCTTTCGTGAATCTTAATTGGCCAATAGTAATTAAGCATGCCTAGAAAATATTAATTGATATTAATATAAGGCGAGCGTCTCTTTTAGTTATCTACAACTTCGATAGATACATACATTTTGCTTCTTTAAGTTATCTATAACTAACATCTGTTTTTTAAATGCTTGGACTATTTCTGTAAGTTGTTTTCCTAGATTATTGACAGTCAGTTTTTTCTCATCCTGTAGTTTTCTGACTTGATTTCTTAATTCCTAAACATACATCACAGTGAATGGAGTTTAGAACAACATAAATAGTATTATGTATATTACATGTATAATATCTATGTACCTTTTCTTCTATTTGGGAACATTTCAGTGCCCTTCTTAGTTTGTTATTATTTTCTAACGACCTATTCAGTCTCATACTATAATTGTTAGACTGTTGATTTAATGCTTTAATTTGTTTCTGAAGTTTGTCCAAGTCCTACCAAAATTAATAAATAAATATATAAAGATAAATATATAAGATAAATTCTAATTTTATACCTTTTTTATAATTGAACTTTCAGTATTTAATGACTGAGATTGACTCTGCAACTCCTTATTTGTGCTCTCCAACTTTGCAATTGTATCTTGCAACGACTCTATTTCATTTTGCAATTTTGTTTCAACTTTTTTATGTTCAGTTTCCGAGTCTTTGTAAATATCACACTGTAATGTATAAGATATAAATTTTTAATGAGTCAATTAAATATTTGAAATATCACCCATTGAAGTTTTTGTCACCTTCTTTCTATATTCAACATGCAATGTTTGCAGTTCCTTTTGCAATATATCTATTTTCGACTTAAATAGATTAACAATTGTTTCATGGGCTAAATTTCCTCTTTTATATACTCCATCTATGTGATCCTTTTGTGCATCAGTTTTCCTATACAGAAAAATAACAATAAAAAAATAATCGTGCTTTACACGCTTAAAAGAAATACTAAATAATAATAATAATTGTAAATAAATACAAGACGAATAAATAATTGTATCGATCTCTCGCTTACAATTTTGAAGATACTGCCCCAAAGACATACGGTAAGGATGCATCTCGTTTAATCGAAACTTGAATATTATCATTTTCTCGTGTTATTACGGTTCCGGTGATTTCTGTTTGTTCGTTCGTGGAATTCGTAAATCGCATTTTTGCATTGGGCACCGAATGTTCATTATTATAAATATCTATAACGCGATCTATATTTTTCATTAGATCATTCGCTCTTTGTTCAAGTTCTCGATTGAGTTGACGGAATTCTTTCTCTTTAATTAACAGGTCTTCGGTCATCTTTCGATGCCAATTAAAAGCCTTACTGGTAAATATTACAGTAAGTAAGCAACTAATAAACTACCTACGATAGATAAACGATATTTTCTTGTAATAATTCTCTGTTTGATAACTCATGTTGTCACGTTTCTCTAACCGAGTGAAACACCTGCTTATGTTTGTTTATAGAATCGCTGCGCTATACCTAACGTACCATGCGCAAAAGGCGGCAGTTTTTCGTTTTCAAATATACGATAGACTGGTTCAAGCAATTGGCACGAAAACAGTCAAAGTGTAAATATCGTGGTGTGATGTTGAAAATTCGTTTGCAATCGCAATGACAGCACGGTCCATTTTGCAAGGTATAGTTTGAAATGCTACGAAATATATATTATTTGTCGAAGAGTTTACAATTTATCGCGATGACAGTTTCTGCAAGATCGTTACGATTGAACACTATTTTCTTTTTAACTTTATATCCGAATATGCGTTACGTGAATTTTAAAAGAATTACAAACTTATTTTTCACATCGAATTATATGCTAGTTTGTAAAATTAATACCTATTACCGATCGGGATTTTTATTGCAGTTTTTGATCAGTACCAAAGGGCTCGTCTGCTTTTCGTGCAATCCGTTGCAGATTTCGCCACAAGACCAAATAATATAGAATGTTTAGAAGCTGCTGGAGTTTTGGATCTCTTACATCCTTTACTGGCAGACCCTGTACCATCCATTCAGCATATGGCAGCTACAGCTTTAGGGAAAATAGCAAACGACTATCGAATGGCAGAAGCCATTATAAGGAAGGATATTTTACCTCAGCTGTTGAAAAATATTGCTAAACAAAATGTATGGGCGTTTATTACATGATCATCTTTTATTCATAGAAACTTAATCGTAATGTATGTTACAGAAATTTTATAAGAAAGCAGCTTTGTTTGTTATCCGAGCAATAGCTAAGCATTCCCCTGAAATGGCAGCCATAATAATTCAAAATAATGGACTGGAAATTATAATGGTTTGCTTGGAAGATTTTGATGCTGGTGTAAAAGAAGCTGCAGCTTGGGCGTTAGGATACATTGCTAGACACACTAAAAATTTGGCTCAAGCCACGGTTGATGCAGGTAGCTCTATACAGTAACTTTAATAATTCACTACAGTAATTTGAGTTTGAGAATTTCAATATCATGTTATTGACAGGTGCGGTCCCCCTTCTGGTTCTATGTATGCAAGAACCGGAATTGTATTTGAAACAAATCGCCGCATCTGCTCTTTGCGATATAAGCAAACACGAGAAAGATCTTGCAGAAATGGTAGTGAACGCCGGAGCTGTTCCTTTTCTGGCAAAAGCATTATCTAATCCCGATGCGAAACTAAAGGTGAAATTAAATAGATGCCGCATAATTATATAATACGACATTATGGTTCTTACTAATACATACAGCGTCAAGTCCTTTTTGCACTGAGCAGTATAGCAAAACATACCGTACACTTGGCAGAATCTATCATCGAAGCCGAGGTTTTTCCTAGTGTCCTCGAATATATGGCACACCCCGACGAATGCGTTGTTAAAGCAGCAGCAAAGCTGACCAGAGAAATTTGCAAACATACGATCGAAGTATGACGACCATACCCCTTAATCTTCTAGTCATATGTGAATTATACTTATTTTTAGATGGCTCAGCTGATTGTAAATATTGGAGGTCTTGGTGCACTCATAGAACTGATCAGTACATCCAAATTAGCAGCTAGATTACCAGCAATAATGGCAATTGGTTACATCGCTGGACATTCTGATCAATTAGCCATTGCAGTTATTGGATCCAAAGTATAGCAAAATAATCTCTGTTACAATAGTGTTTTAAAAGAAAATGTCCTCCTTAGGGAATTATTCAACTGTCTACCGTGTTACACGAAGAGAAGGATGAACATTCACTTGCGATTACTACATGGGCAATTGGACAAATTGGTAAACACAGTCCAGAGCATGCGAAAGCAGTTGCAGTTGCAAACATTCTTCCAAAGTTACTGCAAGTAAAACTCCGTGTCATTTACTTTATATTGCGCTTACTTACTAAAATGTTATTAATTTTCGAATGTTTTTTAGCTTTATAACGATCCAAATAGTTCCGAGGATCTCAAACTGAAATGTAATGTAACATTAAAACAAGTACTACAGCGATGCATGTATATTGAAGCATTGGAACCTCTGATACACGATGCTCCACCGAACATTTTGAAGTATGTTCTTGGACAGTATACTAAGGTAAGAGATACAATGATATTTCAACTGGTATATAATTCTTTACTTTATACATATTTTTTACAAGTTGCACTTAGAACTTACAAACTAGAGCATAACAATAGAATAAATGAAATAGTACTTATGCTATACCTTGTAATTAAATCATTTACGGTTTTTTATTTATTGCGCACAACTATTTAACAAATCATATAGTTATTACCGTTTGTGACTATTTTGAATTTTGGTTAAATAACAGTTACATAAAAAATCAAATTCTTTTTCGTGTACAATATTGTTTTATTGAAAACTGTTCAAATAGCAATATATTGCGAATAATTCTTTTTTATCACATAAAAACTATTATACCACAAATAGCATCCTAACATTAGGGCTCCGGTGCTTTATTCGGTTTCAGTACAATTATTCTTATCGCGTTCACTATTCGCTTGTTTGTTTTTTCTTGTTTGTATTGTAATTTTTCCAGATAACAGAAATTTTAATCCAATCCTATTTAACACAAGTATCAAACGTTACATATTTCTAGTAAACTATAACAATATACTTCGATATGCTGCGTGTTACTGTATTTGTTTGACAGTAAGAATAATAGAAAGTGAAAAAATCGGTAATAGCATAAAGTAGTCAAAGTTTTTTCATTTATCTCTTCATGTATCTCTAATAAATATTATGGCACATTTTAAGTCCCAAAAAAGCACATTTCTCAGTCTTACGACAGTAAATGGTTCGGCTAAAGTACGAGGACGAATGAATTATCGAATGTTTTTTTGTTGAAAACTTTCAATGAAAATATGTAATATCTAAATATACTTGTTCCTCAAGCTACTCTCTACTTGCGTCTATTGTACCACAGTGTATTTTCTAATGGCAGTATTTGATATAAAGAGACCGAATGTACAAATATTGTAGATATACGTAAGAAAGAAGTAAACATTAATCATTGTTCAATGAAAGTAACAGTCCATGAAACTGTCGATCAATAAGGCATTGATTTGATACTTGCGGTAATACATTAATGTAATGTACAAATCTTATTATTACGTGCCTTGAATTATAGTTTTGATAAATGTTAAGCTCATTGATCATAGTACTAATGGTAAATGCATTTGCATCCCAAAAAAGCTAACCGTTGTTTATTATTTATTCGAATGGTACCGTTAACTTTTATAGAGATACATATAAAGAACTGTGTGAGATGCAATCGGCAGTAGAGTAGTTACTTTCGCACAAGTAAAAATATTATTTGTTGCTCTCGCATTCGTTCGTTCATTTGAAGATTTTTTTTAGTAAAAACTACATTTTTACGAGTTACGATAGATAATAAATCAGGCGTTCAAAGAAAAGTAAAACTCAATTTTTACTGTGAAGTCATGCCTTGTAGTTACTGCCATTGTAATGAAAAGTTACCAGAATTTCTGTTGCATGACAAATTCGAGCTGTAAAGCAATTAAGGCATATACTCGGTTCAGAGCATGCAATCTGTCCAAGTACCTCTGAAAAATGAAAAAAAAAACAAGTCACATTATTGAAAAATGCAAAAAGAGCTGACCATTCGTTTTTATAAAGGAAATTAACAACATGTTCTTTAATGTTACAACTTGAATGTCTCTAATGTGGAGAACAAAAGTGTAAAACAGTTTACGTTCCGAAAAATTACTTTTCAATTAGTGTAACATCTTCTACAATTAAATTAATAAGTCATGTAACAGGGAAATGTTGCCTTGTAAAAAGTACAATATACAATATTTTGTGCAGATTGTAATTTCGGAATTTTCTCAAATAAAGATATGACTTCTGTTGTGTTATTGCAAAAGAAATTTACACGATAAGCATCAATATGTAACAAAGTATGTAGGATACGTTCACATCTCATTGTTTTAGTCTGATGTGCAGGAAATTACGTCGATAAGCAGAATTTTATGATTTGCATAGTCATTGTAGTAAACATACTTGAGAATCATACATAATGGTAACACATAATTGAAAGTCAAGTATTTACACAGATGAGTTATAAATTTAAAAGACATGATGTCTTCTAGATGAAATAATTAATAAGTACTAGACCGACGGTAATATTGTTCTCTTGTGAAATGAAATTGATAGAATCATTGTAATCATTCTTATCATCGAAATGCACTTAAATTCCTTTTTACAAAGCAATAATATCGTTTATGTAATCATTATCATAAATAAAAAGATAACTTTGGTCTCCTGATCCATTTATACAACAAAATGATTCTTTTACTCGTCATTGTCATCATTGGGTTTAATACTAGCATAATTGTTCATGTTTCTATTCACCCTCAGCATCTTGAGAAAACTTCCTAATACAAGTATAGTCTTCCTGTGTCTTCTGAAAATGCCAGCATAAAGTTCTTCGCGTACATCTCTTCTATCACTTACATCTGAATCGATGCTCGATACAGAAACAACCGATGGTTTAGCAGAGACCGGCTGGTGATAGCTGTTGGTCTCTCCCGAATTTAGAATAACACAATGTTGGTTGTTTATCATGTCTATCAGTATGCCTTACTTTCCTGTTTAATGTTGCGGATCAGTATCGCTGCGTATATTCACGTTTTACAATCAATTAACTTTTACTACGATTCTTACTCAACTGTATGACATTAATTTCACATGTGTCCTGTTAAACTTCTCTGGTTACACTGAATGATTCAGCAATCAGTTAAACTTCTTATAAGTTGCAGATTTTTATTTTACTGCTATCAGACATATTTGCTAGGAATCTGACGATGGTAAGACAGTGCAATTTGCCTTTAATATACAATGATATCATCTCCCTTTTAATCACTTTATTGTTATGTGTTTGAACTTTAAGGCAGCTGTCTTCTTATCAAAGCCTTGGGCTAAACGACTTTGTAGCACTCTTAATTGCCTACTTCTTGCATTCTCTCATAATTCACAGTTACTCTTCTCTATTTTTTTCTCTCTCTCGATTTCCTTGATAATTATTTCAAATAGTTCATTAAACTCGTTGTATTTAAAGCTCTGTTTAGTACTTATTATTTCATTTTACTTCTCACGCGTCTACGCCTACTTGTTTTAGTAAATTATTTCAAAAACGCTTTAAAAATTCAAAAATTCTGCTTATTATAAATGCTAATTGATTTTAGAGTAAAAAATTATAATTTATAATAAAAGAGATGCGCGCGGATGAAGATTAATTTTCCAATCGCTTTGTTAAAGGTACATTGACTCTTCTCTCGTTTCTTTAGTGGTTGTTGACCTTTAATGCCACATTCATCTGAAAATATTTAATAGATTGCATTTTATTATGTATATACATGTATATATAAGTAATTGAAAAGAAATGTACATAGAATTCCAAGTATATCGATATGTAAAAGTCGTTTGTTAAAAGTTGCAATCTTCTACAATTTTCTTCTGAAATTTTATTTTCGTAAATACGGTATTTTGGGCGAAGAAAAAAAAATTATTTTAAACATTCGAATTCATCGGCGAACTTGGCACCAAGTTGGTAACTATATTACGATAATTATTCATAACAATTTTTTTTCCCGTTGAAAATGCCGACAGCTGAACAGTTATCTAAAAGTGCGTCACAGCAACAAAATATTATACATATTAAGCTTCGTCTATTCCAACAAATATTTACGCGATTACGAAAGTTCGGCAACAAATTTTATCTTAAGTGCCTTGCAATCTTGTTATCATTATCATTTCTTTTTTTATTAATATAATCGAGTACAACTCTTATATGTGCAGATTTCAAAAAATCGTTTTTTCCTACAAGCGAGATTTTTCTAATAATGTTAATTTTTTACAATTAAGAAAATCTTATGAATTAAAAGAGAAAATAATAGAAAGTAGGTGGATTCATTTTAGACTAATGCATTCAGTTTGCAGGTCATGTTTCAGGAGCCATATTCTTAGATACATTGCAACATGCAAACCTATTGCTAATACTGTTCTTCTTACCATCCACCCATATACATATACATCTTGGCAGACATCAAAGTATCAAACAATATAAAAAACCTTGATTTAATTTCTTAATAACTTTGCCCTTATATAGATTTTACCCAACGATGCCAGAGCAAGAAGACTATTCGTAACATCTGGTGGTTTAAAGAAAGTTCAAGAAATTGAAGCAGAACCTGGCTCTTCACTTTCAGAATATATACAAATTATCAATTGCTGCTTTCCAGAAGAAATTGTCAGGTTGTTCCTACTCTTATACATTTATACAAAGATTCTTTGGACTAATATGTATCTCGTGGCCTATTCACCACGTCACACAATTTACAAATCTGCTATTATTAATATAAATGCAACTATTAACAACTTGAGAAAAGATGTAGAATTTCCACTTGTAATGACAAATTATCATGGCAATTATGATTATTCAATATTTTATTTATTAACCCAGATCGAATTGCTTGCATTACTATAAAATTTTGTCGAGTAACGCATAGAAGTATCAGTATATATCTAAGAGTATGTGCATGTTAAGATAATGGCAACAGTAGATAATCATCAAAAACACTAGTTGCTTTTGACATAACCCTAGTAGAGTTTTACTTACCAGGGGTAAGGGATTTGGTAACGTAAATTTGTTTCGATGAAAAAGTCCAGTCTTCTTAGAGTAGTTTACACCAACAGCGAATGCAAATAACTGCAGCTCCGTTTCTGTATCTCGCGTGTCTTAATTTAAATCAGGCAAGTTAATGTACGGCGCGATCGCCATGTTGTCACAGCTGATTGCATTGGAAAAATAGAAACCTGAAGTTTAATGGATCAATAATTTTATGGAAACTCAATCATTTCTGTAATTTACATGCGAATCGTGTGTATATGTAGTTTTCTTATCAAAATTTTAATCGAATATCACATTTATATACACGCGAAAATTATGAAATTTCACTTTTGCATATCGTCGACGTGCGATTCTTGTTACCAATAGACTTGATAATGTATTTTTTACGTGTGTCATTTAAAAAATACTCTCTGATTGTTACTTACATGTTTATGATGATATTTTATCGTTTGTTCGTGTATTGTAGAATTTCGATTTAAATTTCATCAGTTTAATCATTTCATTTATTGGCATTAGATATTATTCTCCTGGGTATCCAGACAGTCTCCTGGAAGCAGTCGAACTCTATCAGCCGAAGTGTCCATCACTTTTTGCAATGGAAAAACATACGTTTTCTGATACCGATTCCAAATCTACTCTGTCATCTCATAATGAAGATTGTTAAAATAATATTTATCTTATCAGATACTCTTGTTATACATGATTGTTACGAATGATACTACTCGGTAAATTAAAGTAATTACTTAGCAAATATTGCTGATCGAAACAATCAATCGCATTTCAATTGAAACATGATTTAAATTACTATTCTATTTATACGTTCCTGTAACAATTTGCGATTGGTAAAATCAAGCAGTGGTGCTTAACTGATGGTAACACAATTATTGCGGAAGATAATGGACAACGTAAAACTTCAATTAGAGACCGACATATACGGGGATTTCGCAAAATTGATAATAATGTAAAGCATATGTCGCATTCGAGTTTCAAGCATTAATGATCAATTATAAATTTAACAAGATTAGAAAAATAATCAACGAACACCACTGCCTATAGTGGTAGGGTAGAGTAGGTTACGTTAAGTTAGGTAATGTCAGGTTAAGTGTTTTTTGCGTGTATATATGCACGTATGCATGTATGTGAACGAGTCCGCGTGATCGCAAAACACTGTTGTGAGGTTATATATTGAAAATACGTAATTGTTTATTATTTTGCTATGTATTGACTTAAATAAGTTATAAAAATGAGCAAAACGACTACAAAGAAACATGGGATGGTCGCACGGAAATCCTCTGTGCGTAGAAAGCTTCCAGAGGAACGTATACCTACGAAGACACTGTACAATCAAAAGTTTACTGCGCCTTTAAAAAGGAAACGGAAAAATAAATACAATCCAGAAGAAGAAGCTAGGTATAGTTTTCATATGATTTGCAAAATGATTATAAATGCCATTCGAATGTATTTAGTAAGTTTTAATGCGTAATGTTTTATACAGGTTAGAAAGAATTGTGTTTGGCGATCCAAGCGATATTATAAACAATTTATTAACTGACGAGATCGAAGCCGATTCGACCGAAAGCAAGAGTATTAATGTCAATGACAATGTCTCTGCAGACAGCGATACAATTGAAGATTCCGATGTACAAGGTGACAACAATGTTGATGCAAACGGTCAGAGACAAGAGGCATGGGTCGACGAAGACGACAATAAATATTCGTATGTATATTCACACATCAAACTATTATTGTTTAACTTGTTTATCATTTTTTGATTATAACTTTTGTTAGAACGAGAGCAGCTACAAATGCACAGCATCGACGTTTACCTTGGATGCCAGAAAAATTATATAAAGACTATCTGCAGAGAGAGTATAAACATTATGTAGGCACTCCAAAGTGGGCTGAATTTAAAAAGTTAGACAAAGACACTGATGAATTAGACCATGAAATATTGAAGGTAATAACAAGGCGATACCCTTTAAATTTGGATTATTTTTAACAGTATATTGTACTTTTGCAGCATAGTTGTCATTTCGAGAAACCAAAACTGAAAAACTTACCTAAGAGTATAATCGATATAAAAGCTTTAAATGCGATTAATAAACAAACGCACATAGAAGGACCGATTATATCGAGCGTAGAATTTCATCCATCTTCTACTGTAGCACTGGTTGCCGGTACATCCGGTACTCTATCACTCTTTCAGGTAATTACCTACTATACATTGTAAGTAGTTCCATTGGTGTCTCAATATATGTATAAAACATATTGAATGATTATACAATTACAGGTAGATGGTATAGAAAATAATAAACTGCATTCGATGCAATACAAAAAATTTCCTATCAGTGTAGCAAAATTTTTAAGAGATGGTACAGAAGTTCTAATCGGTTCTCAATATTATCCATATTGTCATTCCTACAATCTTATTAGTGGAAAAACACATAAAATACTATTACCGCATGGAGTTACAAATATGCAGGTTCGTATAACTACATTTTTAAAGATTTCTATGGTGATACGATCCAAACTCTTTCCAAATAAACATTTAGGATTACGAAGTATCTCCAGATGGGAAATTGATAGCTTTCGGTGGCCGTACAGGGGAAATTTATTTATTATCAAGTTCGTCGAAGGAACTGGTCGGTACTTTGAAGATGAATGCACGATGTAGAGCGTTATGTTTCACACCGGACAGTAAAACGCTCGTTACACACGGCGGTAAGTGTTACAGCGCATATTCTTCTATCAGCTTTGATACATTACATTACTAATTGTTATTTAATTTTGTTATGGACAACTGCAGACAGTTCTGAAATGTACATTTGGGATGTAAATAGTCGTTCGTGTGTACATCGTGCTATAGACGATGGATGTATAAGCTGCGCATCTATCGCAATGTCTCCGAGCGGTCAATTTATAGCGACAGGTAGTAACGAGGGTGTTGTTAACTTATACGACACGAAAACTGTGTTAGAAAATCAAAGTCCCGTTCCTTTGAAAATTTTCTTAAATCTTGTTACGTCGATTACCAGCTTAAAGTTCAATTCTTATTCCGAAATACTAGCAATGGCTTCGGATAAAAAGCATAATGCATTTAAAATGGCACATTTACCGTCATTTACCGTCTTTTCGAATTTTCCAACGTTTCAAACAAATATGTCCATGCCCGAAACCATCAGTTTTTCTCCGGGTAGCGGTTACTTAGGCATCTCAAATAAATCCGGTAGTGCCTTTTTATACAGATTAAAGCATTACGGGAATTATTAGATGTCACGTACTTTGTATAATATAATATATAACACTAATTTCCTCATTATTGTTCGCATTTTATTTAAAAACATCTTATATTTGTACATGGAAAGAGGTGTAATGGAAATTGATGCACGATGGCAATCTCTACTTTCACTGGTAAATTAAGAACCTATCAGTGGAAAAAAATATTAGTTTATTTATCTCTCTGTTTTTAAATATATAAAGACAACAAAAAATGTCTACTATATACCCGGTAAAATAGTTCTATCATGTCAAATTGAGTAAACAATTTTTCTCATGTGTTTTATTTTAAAAAACATATTAAAAATACTAGACAAATAATACATCTTCGACTATGTATCACGTTCATATTCTTACTTGTATTTTATCAGGAGTTTGTGTGGATTTGTATTTGTATACTACGTATACAAATCTACAAATTGATATTCTTAACAATATTAAAGCGAATAGAGATTATAATACTCTTCTCCTCAGAAAATATAGAATTAGTTATGATTATGTTCTTGCAAAAATGATTCGATATAACAAAGTATGAATAAAAGTATCTAATAATTTTTCTCTTAGTATTTGTACTAAAAATTAATAGTAAAGCGGTATCACTTTTTCAAAATTTTACTAATAAAAATAGCATTACAAAATAATATCTACAAACAGAAAACACTTTTGTAATGATGTACATAAATAGTTTCCATAGAAACCTAACTATCTCCTTTGGTCGATTTAGATTTTTATTTAAAAAAAAATCATAAAAGTATTATTTTCTAATTTGTAATATGTATACATATGTATACATATACATTTATAGTTTAGGGACATAACATCGTATTGCAGATATCCATACATGCATACGCACGCGTCTGCCTTCAAGAAGCATATTTCCATGCATTTTTACTCTCATAATCATTTGGTATATGATTTTTGACCTTTTCATCAACATTTCCCATGTTCTCCAACCATGATCCTGAATAAGTTTCCCCTTCTCTGTATGTATATACTTATACACTTAATAATATCATTACACTTTAGCTTGTACGCGTACAAAATATTTACTACGGTATATACAGAATTTTGACCTTCGAGTCATTAAACAAATCTGTTAAGTCTTCGTCTCTTCTTTCAATTTTGAAGTTTGTAAGTTTGTTTGTTCAGTGTCTATATTCCTTTGGTGAATGGGTGTGAGGAACACTAGCTATTGGTCCCCCGCAGTCGTCGCAAGAGCACTGGTATCACCACTACTACTTTCTACTATTAGCATTACAGTTTCAGCAGCACCCCGAACACATTCTACTTGATGACCCGCCCAGTCTTTGCGTTGACAAAACGTAGAACAATACGGCGTTCGTCTACATAAAGAGCACTCTGCGAATGCTTCCCTGTTGCAATTGGCGCACTACAATACAAACATAAATGAATTGATTAAATATTTACAAATTCTATTTTTTTTTTTTAATAGAATTCAAAGTCGTTATCTTTCATATATATATTACTTTTTTGTTATGAGTATCCGATGCTGGTTGTAACCCAACAGTTTCAATAACATCTCCCCTACCTCCTAATTGGGCTACTAGTGCTTGCTCTCTTCTTTGTTGTCTAGTTACTTCTTTAGCTTCTTCTAAAGTTCTCCTAAACTCGTAAGCTAGTTTTAACATTTTATTCGACACTTCGTCGAGCTTTTTAAAGACATCGTCGGTCTGTCCATTTTCCGTTTGGTGTACGTTTTGAACGACTCCATCTTGATCTTGCGGCTGCTGCACAACCAACCCGTCCGTTGAAACAAACTGCGGCCATACTTCTTTGTCAGGTATAACGACTTCACCATCGCTTTCGTCATTGTTACTTCCATCGCGGGAGTTATCGCTTTTGATCTTTCGCGTTGGTGTATCTCCGTCCGACGGGTCTCTCGTTCTTTTCCTCCGTTTGTAGGGCGTAAATAATCGTACTGGACCTGTCTGTAATAGTCAGTATACAATCGGTATCACTATCGACTCTACGTACATACATTAATAATTAAGTAATTCGATTAGCATGCTTACCGCGCTATCGTCGTCGCAACACGCTGCGCAAGTACAAGAAGTTGCGTGTGGTTTTAAAATTTGCTCATCTATCAAGGTCTGCAAACTTCTGCCGCCGAATCTAATACTGCGCTTCCAATCTTTGCTAGATGCTCTTCCACAGAGCGCCTCAAATTCGCTCGGTGTATACCATTCGTGTCCAAGTTTGATACATCTCCCTCTGGCTCCAGACCCGAAACGACTTTTGTGTAGCTCTGCGTTCGTATTCTTACACCTAACAGGCAATACCGCCAAATTAGCGGATTCCGACCAACTGCATATTTGTTGCGAATTCCCGGTCGAGACGTGTATTTGTTCGGATTCGTGTTCTTCTGTACTATTCTGAATTACTATATGCGTTGCTTTTAATTCCCCGTTCCACCGTAGAGGGTCAGAATCCTTGTCGGTACGAGGTTCACAAATAAAACCGTTGTCTACGCATAGCATCTGCTTGAACTGGCCAGATCCAGGGAGCTAAAAAAGAAAATGCTCTTTGTTTAAACTGCCTATTACGTGTACAAAGTGTTGAGCACGGAGCAAAGCACTCTTTACGGTCCTACGTTTGCTGCGACTTTGCATTGCATTTTGAAAGGGATGCTAGCGACTCCAGATATATTCTCCAGAGAATTATGATCGTATTTGACCGATAATGTCAACGCATTAAATTGCATAGGGTTAATGTTAGATTATTATTTCTAAAATTTCTAACACGCGTATGCGCTATACGCGTACACCATGATTCGCGGATACGCATAGAAAGTGAAATAAACCCAGCTCCCATCCGTCCATGGTATTCGAGAATTCGTTCATCCAGAAATGAATCTTGGAGTATTAAGGTAATCGGATTGTTTGCGGTAGCGGTATCGATAAGAGGAAAGCATGAATGAAAAGATTCTTCTTTTGCCAGACCTGCAACTGATCCGAGGTGATGACGTTGAAGGTCGTGCCGTTGGTTGAGTTCGCTACACCGATGATAGAACCAACAGGCAAAGAAACCGGTACACCGACTCCTGGAACACCAGCAACACCCGGTACCGAAGTGACGCTTGCCGTCACCGCGACGGGATGCGCCTCGTGTTCGGTCGTTAGGGCAGACGCCTCCTCGGTCTCGCTCGTCAACGGTTCGGACATGTCCGGTAGCACGGCGACACTTTCCGATGTTTGACTCTCCTCCATTTCGGCTGTTCTCGCCTCTCGAGCACACAATGGCGTCAGCGCACGCTCAACGCAGCGGCAGCGCCACGATTTTTTTTATGGCCGCCGCTGCGTGCGATTACTCTGGATTACTCGCGGCTCGCGGCACAACGGGACGCTTCGGCTTCCTCGCTCCTCGACAGACAGGGCTAGAAAATAACCACGATCGAATCGAAATTACAAGTGCCTCGGCGAGACGAATGCAACGTTAGGACAATCGTATTTGCATTATTTCCATACAACGACTCGCAACAGTCGCAACTCGGAATCTTTTCCTAGCGTTTCTACGGTGTACGTACAGTATTTAGGAGTACGAATGTCCGATGTCGAGTGCCATCTTTATCTACGTCGGGCAGCGCTCTGTTTGAATTCCTCTTTCGCACGTTTCGAACGGTTCGTTGAATAATCGACTCGCTGAATATCTTTAAAGATAAGTATTCCTTTTTATTGTAGCTGATGGCACGCAAACATTGGCGATTAGATCGGGAGTGAAGAAGCGATATCAACCTTGCTGGGCCGTATGGAATAACATTGCCCCGGCTATGTACACAATCACAGAGACCTCTAACCTCTATTTTTACTGTTGGATTTGAGCTATCGTTCGCGTGAAAACCTACGTCCCGGTAATTAATTGTATTCGCCCTGAACCCGATCAGTTATAAACTTTTAATTAGTTATCATAATTCTCGAATGATTCGCTGTATCAGTAACTATGCATTCGGAGACTGACAGATCCTCGTACCATGATGCACGGGGCGTTGAAGGTAATTTAGAAGAGACAGAGGAAGCTGAATCGGCTGCGTTAGGTATATCGTTCATTGATTTTATGGATATCCGAAAGAATAGGAACAGGTTTTTATTACGTTAGACACGAGTAGATACATGTATTTCAGAAAATTCGCAAGAGTCGAAGGAAACAGGATCGGTAAAGAGAATGACTGAATTATCGACGATTGGTACGCAGACCCCTCTAACGTTGGTTACGCTAACTGTGGCAGAGTCGTCGCCGCGTAGGCAATTTACCGACTCGACGGCATTACTGACCCGATTCAGTTACGAAATTGGTCACGATCTCGAAGAATCCCGCGAAAATGTGAAATATTTCACGCGCAAACTTTTGCAGAGCAAGGTATTACGCGCTACACTTTAAAAACGAAAAATTTCAATCTAAAGCAAATTTTCATTCGCTACAGACATCGGTCACGCTTAGCCGCGAAGCTACGACGCAAGCAACGCCGCCGCATCCGTTGCTAATGCCGAAAGCTTCGCAAGACACTGTACAAATATCTGCGTCGCTCACCTCGTCGACATCTGGTCAAAAAAATGAGGTTTTAACCGTGACTACCGATTACGCGGCACCGTCGCCCGATGCGCGTAGCTTATTGATCCACGTCGTCGACGAATCTGGTATAATCTGTTAACGATTTCTTTGTTTCGTTATCTGTTTGTTATTTATTGTAACGCGCTGACGCTCCGTACGTTTTGTCAAGACAACAATGACGCGCCAAATTCGTATGGACGTTCGGGCAGGTTGGATGCGACGTCTTCGAGCAACACGGACACGACAAGTAGCAGCCTGTCGTCGCTTGAAACTAGCAACCAGCAGTGGAGTTTAACTAGTTGCTTGCAATGCGTGCCGATCGTGAGCGATGAAGTATTTAAATTTCCATACCGTAACCAGTGTCTTCTGGCATTAACCGAATCGTACAGGGTCTGGCAGAATAATATCCCGGGATTGAGATGTACATCGACGAGGCATCCTTATAATACTAGAATTTCTTATTTACAATCAGGATGTAAATTGTGGTTGTTTGCGTGTTTTTCAGAACCGGGAAATTATTCGGCCGACCCCACAAGATAACGGAAACTGATTCACGGAATAGACATACACGCGTGCTCGCATGAGAGATGCACCGCCGACGTATTCTTCGATATTTGCCAGACGTCCGCCAGTGCGTAATTGGGGACCGTTTCGGCCGACAAATCGGTCGTCTTTCGTCGCTCCGATACCACCCCCGAGTTACGCCCAATCACAGGCACAAGCGCAAGGAATGCGCTTCGCGTCTTATTCCATGGATCAGCTGTTCTCCGATTCACGTAATAAAATATCTTCGTTCGGTCGGACGGATTATCGAATCGTTCCGGGTAAAAGGCGTCTACGATTTAGTAACGATTCGCTTTGCTTGCAGCGAACGAGAGTCGACTGTGGTCCCCAAGACCTACGACCGCTGTGTGCCCCCGGTGTACCGCGATCGTCGTTACAGCTGTAGAAACTCGTCAATCCGTAATCACACACATTACCGCTTTCGCACTGCTTTTCTGCGGGTATAATATTTATAAGCAACAATCGAGAAACATGTAGGCGTACAAGCGCGAAAGCATAAAAGAAATCATTTACTCGCAGATGCTGGCCGTGCTGCATGCTACCGTACTGCTTGAGTTCGTGTAACAACATCGACCATTATTGTCCTGTGTGTCGGGCGCATCTTGGAACCTACAGACCGTGCTGACAAATGCTTAGAAGAGCATTTAGAAAGTTCGCTTTCTCTCTTATCAGCCTATGCATCTAACGCATTTTGCAGTCAAGATAATGCTCCGTCGTCCACTGTACTTCTCCGTGTATTCTCAGAGATGTTATCGTTCTTCACCGTCAACGGTTGTCGCTTTAGAGAGCGTTAGAACACGCGATCTCCGACGTAGCGCCGGCTGCAGCCCGGGGGGGCCAAAATTCATTTAATTGCAGGGGGAAAGTAAAATTACCGTGTCGACACGATGGCTGAGCACAATGGTCGAGTGTCATAAATGGTCAATAAAATCGTTTGACTTTCACCGTATTTGTTTACGAACCGTTTCGACGCTACTAACCATGCTTCAGCAACGCGATGCGCGGACCGTTTAAACGCGACCGCAAGTATATTATCTTTTCGCGTTTGCTTTTGTCTCCCAGTCGTGTCAGGACCTGTCGCCCGAGCGATTCGAGCTTGCTTACTGGAACGGCAGCAGAAGATTTTCGTTGCTACGTCTCTTGAAACGTCACAATGCGTTTCTATTATTTTCTTGCGTTTATACTATACGCGTCCACAATGAGCATCGACGCCGATGCGTGGGACGCTCTAAGAAGATTTACGCATTTCTGGCAAAGAAGCAATGTTCGCGCGAACGAAACGTTGTCGCGGGATTCGTCAAAAAGTACGTTCACATCGAGCAACGTCCAAGGCGGTACCCCGAGTCACACTGGCCGAGAAAAACGAAGTAAGTGCGTTGCGTTATCTTCGTTAACGATATGTCATTCATTCGAATCGTTCGTGTAGTTTTTCCATTATTCACCGTGGTGAGGTTCGACAATAACATTTGCGCTGGGTTGAACGGTGAAAATGGTACTTGCTTGGCAGCGTCGGAGTGCTCGCAACGCGGTGGTGTATCTAGCGGGATTTGTGCGAACGGTTACGGGGTTTGCTGCATCGGTAAATATATTATTTATTATTTATTTCTCACAGTAATGCATATTCTAGAAATAAGACGACGCTGTGCACCGGGCGTGTTCGTGTTGCGTGCAATCGTGGGCAATTCCCCTCCCCCCCTACTCTGTCCACCCGAATTTCGCGCCACTACATAGGTAAACGCATAATAAATATGGCGCGCAAAGCGGGAAACGATCACGTGACAAGTTCAACCGTAAACGGCGTCGTCCGAAGGTATATATCGAAACTAGATAACAAATAATTATTTGATTGCATCAGTAACTGTATCTTGCGGCGAGACGACTAGCATTAACAACACTTATTTCGTTAATCCGAATTATCCGTCGAATTTCGACAGCACGGAGTCTTGTCAGTTGACCCTCGTCAAATCGCATCCGTCTGTGTGTCAGTTTAGGTGAGCCTTTCTCGTTACTCTGTTTTCGCTGTTTTGATCGTGTTCGATGATTCTGAGTTCGATTTCACTTTCAGATTGGATTTCATGATATTCAATATAAGGGGACCGGAAACCACAAACAACCAATGCGTTTACGATCAGTTCATCGTGTCTGGAGGAAACCCGGTGCCCCCTATTTGCGGTATCAACAATGGAAATCATAGTACGTAGCAGCACGATCCCAAAAAGCTGGACGACTCATCTGTCGCGTTCTTTAAAGACCGACGTGTCTTTTAGTTTACATCGACGTCGGTGTCGGACAAACGAATCCTGTCACATTAACGTTCGTCACGAGCGGCAGCTCTTTCTCTCGATCTTGGAAAGTCCGAATATCGCAGATCCGTTGCGACACCATATACAGAGCCGAGGAAGGATGTTTGCAGTATTTCACCGGCATATCCGGCCAAATCAAATCGTTCAATTACGATCCAAACACGGGACTGCAGCTGTCGAATCAGGATTACAGTATCTGCATTCGAATGGAAAGAAATTTTTGTGGAATCCAATATATGGCGTGTCCGACCGATGGTAAGGCAAACCTCTTGTTAAAGGGTTAATTAACCGTTTAACTGCGAACGTGATTTATAAACCACATATTAAAATCATCGACGAGATACTATAAAAGACTGCCAGTCCCTGTGTTATTCAGCGACATAGGCAAGTGGGTCCAACGGGTACAAGACCGATCGGTAACGAATCGTGGCGGCGAGATATTGATCAGATTCTCCCGTCGGTGATGAAACTAAGAACGCGGAATTAACAATGTTGCTCATTACAAAATGTTATGGATGGGAATAGGTTTGAAATAATCATGGATACTAATTTACAAGACTTTATTGAAAATCTTTTATTTGGTCTTACATCTATCACGTATTACATTATAGCATACAGTATTTACACAAATTCTAAGTGTGCAACTATTAGCTCGATATTATCCACTATTTGTAAGATACTAGAAGTTCTTACAAGAAAGGGACAATGCCGGAAAGGGAGTTAGAACGAATTCAGTATTCCTTCTGGCTCCCTTTCCTAACAACGACGAGCTTATACTAATGCAGTTACGCAATATATCGGTCACTGGTCAGTCAGTGGTCGGCTATACTAAAAGTACCTGCAGTTAAAGGGTTAAAATTGTAACATTGCTTGATGCCTTATTGAACAGGTCAGGCAATGGTACCGCCCAGCGGAACCCCGGCCGCACAAATGCTACGGAGCAACGCGTTCACGTTGACGGGGAACACGCAAGGGACGCAGATCGCGTCCGTAACTGGAGCTGGCTGTCAGGCCGACTGGTTGACGATCCCTTGTGCATCGAACTCTGGTAAATTACCGACAGCGATGATGATGTGCGTCGATCGTATTTGCGGCGGCACGTTCAACGCGGAGAACCAAAGTTTGAATTCGTCTTCCGTCGTCAGTAAGCGGTTTCCGTTCGACAATAAATATCGGTGAATCTGTTTGTGCAATGTGTTCTCAACGAGTCACATTCTGTTCTCTTCAGGTACAGTGAAGCCGTTCAGATTAATTTTCCACACGGACAGCATCGAAGCACCGAACGACGTCGGGAACAGAGGATTTTGTTTGAATTACGTGCAACAACCTTGCACGACCAAATTGCGATGAGTTTCTGTTCGCCGATTTTGTTAGGATCGCGCGTGTACGCAGGTAAACCAAAGACCAAAGAATATTAACGATTCCAGTGGATGAGAAAATACAAGTTTATGTAGTTTTGCAAACGTATTCGTATTTTATTTGTCCGCGACAGACCGCGAACGTCACCAGAGTCGATGAAAAAGTTACTCTATAATTAACGTAACATAATATCACAAGTATAGATCGAAGCATGTAACACAGAGGTAGGTTTAGTTCTTGTATCGTTAGGAGATGCAGAGTTTTGGTTGAATGTCGTAGAAAGAGAAGGATCGCGGAAAAGTGTGTGAGAATTGTAGAATCTACGCTATTTAATCTCGCCTGCGTGCTCATGCTCGCGTAACGTTTCGTTCGATCGTTGCTATCTAATTGTAAGATGAATTCCACTCTATCCGTTCACTCGGGAAAGACCACAATTTACACGCATACACGAGTGGAAGTGAATATGTTCCCAGACGTTCGGAGATACTTTTTTTCTTTTTTTATGAAGATGCGTCCGTTCTCGCTAAGTCTAAAACAGGCGCTCGGTCAAATCTCAAGATTTCTCCATTATTCGATCATGGCGGACAATAAATTTGCACAAAGAATCGCAATCCGTCGATGACGATGCAACTGGGAGGTGATTTTGTACATTGTCTAATATCCATCGTTTAAGGTAAGTCTTGTGTCGTCGGCTTAATCGAACATTTACGTTTAATGCCGGAAATTATGTTCGAGAAATACGGACAACTTTGTACGTTTTAATTGGTCTGATAAAACGATCGAGTTCCGTGTCGATAACAAAACGCGCTTTTCTTCTCACCGCGCCGTCCGAACAGACTAGGCTACGATCGAGCGCATGCACAACACATCAACACGTAGATTTGATATAGGGTGCTCCATTTTCGTGTTCGAGCTTGTTATGATAATATATATATATATAATATATTATAATATATATATATGTTTGTATATAATATGGAATGTAACGAAAATAAATTCCAACAAATCTTTGATGTAGCAAATTTCAATCTCGAGCACGTCAAAATTCAACGTTTTCAACGACACAATGTATACAACGCGTACAGTTAGAACAAGTACATAGAAAAGATTTCTAACGTTAAATGTCTAGTTTTCGACCGACGAAGTCACGAGAACGATAATGTTGTCGTTCGAATTATCAAAGTGTGCGGAACGATCGACAGACTTTTGCACTAATGTCGAATAGATCGTTCGTTAAACATTGTTGTACCTGACAGTGAATCGCTGTGGCTTGTTCCTCTTTTTGTTGTACATTACAGTATGTAAGTAGTCGAAGTTAAATAAGTTATCAAAAAATACTAGTGAAAGTTCGAAATGGTATACATACGGTGTTCTGAAAATTGGTCGATAATAATCGGTTAGTGTGCGGTCAAGAGTGCGAAAGTTGTTTGCGTCGTGAACGCGAATTACAAACTTATGCTATTTAATACTGTATCGAATGAGCACGTCCGGAAAATCGTAAGTGAATATTTTAGAGCCTGTACGTGTATCGAGATCGAGTATTAAATTAATGGTGTAACGATCACGATCGAATGCCGACTGCTCGCTTCGTCGCTTCGGAAACGAGAAAACGGTGGGTTCAATTTTCTAGGGCGTGTACGAAGACCCCTATCATCCGGCTGTTCTCGCGATCTTCCCGGTATCGCGAAGCTGTTCGAAGGAACAGATCGCGGCTCGCGATTACATCGGATTGTCCTTAAGGGAGTTCGCTTTCATGAAGTAAGTCAACATGTCGATAGGCAGCGGGAACACGATCGTCGAATTCTTCTCCGCCGAGATCGTGTTCAAAGTCTGTGAACACAACGATACAAATTAAGATAAGACAGAAACTAATGACTTCCGAGGAGGTGGTCCTTGGGCGTACCTGTAGGTAGCGAAGCTGCAACGCGGCAGGAGAGTCTCCTATCACCTCGGACGCCTCTCTCAACGCTCGGCTAGCTTTCTGTTCACCCTCTGCCGCGATCACCTGTAATCAACGCGAACGAATTGTCATGGCGAGATCTCCGAGATACACATATTGTGAAAAGATAGCGAAACGGTGAGACGAACCTTAGCGCGAGCCTCTCGAGCGGCTTCAGCCTCCGCGGCCATGGCTCTTTGCAGCTGTACAGGCAGCCTCACGTCCTTGCTGTACAATAAATTCAAAAAACGATACTCTTTCATGCAATGGAACTACAAGATTCGAGAGATAGAGTTACTCACATTTCCACACGCTCGACTTTGATTCCCCACGTGTCGGTAGCCTCGTCCAACGATACCTGGAGGTTCAATTGTACGTGTAATTGTAGCGTTTATACGGTTTATCACTAAACCTACCCGACAGTAAAAGCGTTAAAAATGTTTTAGCTTGTTTAAAAATTCCAAAGCTCTATTTATTGAATAAAAAGATTTATCTATCAACTTCACGTTTACAGTAATTGTAAAATGAAAAATATAAAACCGGTCGTTTGACCGGTAATGGTGTAGGTTTAGCGTTAATTGTACTGTGAGATGATCGCGTGTCTACCTGCATGTTCCCTGAGATGGTTTCGCGCTCGCTGAGAATTTCGTGAAGCGGTCTGGTGCCCATGGTGTTCCGAAGCATGGTCTGAGCCAGCAGTCTGGTGCTGTGGTGTGCATTCTCGACGTTCGCGATCGAAATGGTCGCGTTGTTCACGCGATAGTACACCACCGCGTCCACCGACACCGTCACGCTGTCTTTCGTCAACACCTGTCGCAATCACGGAGCTTTCTTACATTCCGTTTGCAATTCATAGAAGATACCATAATAAGTAGACTGCGGATGTTTGTGCAATTTTCAATTTTTATATACAAATTTTAACGAAAGGAACAGCCTCTGTGGATGCAAAACAAATAAAAATCTCACGAAATTCTGTCGAATTTTATATTCAGGCATGTCTTGAAAACATTCATAAGCCATAAATGCAGAAAGATCCGCAGTCTAATAATAAGATTATCTAAATCGCGAACGCAGCGATTTACCTCTTGCGGCGGCACATCGTAGGTCCGAGTTCGTAGATCGACGCGAGCGTAATTGTCCACGCACGGCAGAATGAAAAAGATTCCTGAAAGTTTATTCGCTAATGTATTTTCTCGTTCGTCTGGTCGGCCCCTCGTTGAATGTAAAATTGAAAAAGTTACCGGGTCCTTTGGCACCGCCGGACAGAAGCCGGCCCAATCGAAATATCACGGCTCTTTCGTACTCTTGCACCACCTGCGGGCGAACCGATGGAAAATCGTCAGTCAGGATCTCGGCGACTAACTAGGTATCGTGTCATTGCAAAAGTTCGTGCCCGATTTCTTCTCGAAATCCAACAATGAATCGGGCAGGAACTTTTCGGCAACGATCTGATAAAATTCTCGGTGCGATTAATCGCTAACGACGTTGTGATTTGCAGGAAGCTAGCGGCGCGAGACTATGTAGCCGATCAGCCGTTCAACGGAGTAACGCGACCATAGAAAGGGATAACGGGAAGTGAATGGACACCGAAGGAGATTGCGACGAACCCGAGTAACAAGAATAGAGTCCGGTGAGTGGATGACCGATATTTTTAGATTGATAGTACGTCGTCGAGGGGGCCGCGGCGTGCGCGTCGATAGAATGAGACCAGGGGCGGTGGAGAATCTCTCACCTTGAAGCAGATGAACAGGGAGAACGGCATCGTTAAGATCACGACGACCCAGGACAATGCCACTAGGATGTTCTTGCAGTTGTTAGGGGCGTCCGGTTGCTTCTCTTCCGCTGAAACATTCGATAATCGTCGGTAATGCTAGTAAAAAGTGGCCAGCCTTCGTGCCAAGGTAACAAATTACTCTTATCGGTTCATCTTGAAAGCTGTCGCGGAAAATGGCTTTCGTAGAGGCGATAACGTCTACTTAGTCTAATTAGTCTGGTCCGACGGACGAAGGGGTTGGAGGGTCTGTCGAGACGAGCGTCTAGCTACGGCTAAGTATTGTTCAAGGGTTGAGTTAGGTTTGCTTCGCTCGACTGTACGAATAGTCGATATTTCGCCTATCATTGCACGTTAAACCTTGCCCTCCGCTCCACTCTCGTTGTTTCCAAAGGAACAACAGGTCCCCCATTGTCGGCCACTCGAATCTTTCGATCGAAGCAACTGGTTGAGTCGAGCCGGCCTCGTCGCGGTGATCCTGAACCGCAGTTTAGCAACCTTCGTCGACCGATAACCCGGATCCCTACCGTTTCGATTATCACGAACCGTTTCTCTTTAACTTGTTCAGGTGATCGGGCAAGACGACCTGCTTCGGTGCTCCGAGCAAATTACAGACTAATGGTGTTTCGATCGCTGGTATAGTTCCAATGTTAGTCTTTCTAGTCCGACACGGTTTCTACGTTCCATTAGACTAATGAACTTGCCCGAATTCCTGAAATATCCTGCCAACTTTAGCCTTTGGTCGTTATTCCGCTGAATAATTAACATCTCCGAGGCGTTCATCCCTCCGCTCTGCGATTTAAGAGTGGAACAGCGACGGAGATGCGTATTTATAGCGGTACGTTAATTTTTCTTATCGATTGTACGAATGGTCGGTTCCCGCTCGGATCGATATAAAACACTGTGTGTACAACCTACATTCGGAAAACGATTGCTCGATTGCTCGACGGCCTGTTGGCGATAAACGAAAGCGGGGTCCCGCGACGCGGCAACGCTGAAGCGTCGATAGCGTCGCAAAATGGAACGGTCCTAGGGGACACAGGACGTATTCGCGACAGCTAATCCAAGCTGCCGAGCTTCGAGGAGAGCGTGTCGCGTCACGTGGGAATTCATCGTCGGATTTCCGAGGATAGACTCGGATAGAAGAGTAGCCTAATTTCGAGCTGGACCTACGCCGAGCCACGATGAATCTGTGGTTCATCGGTGTACCACGATGTACTTTTTGTTCGATTCGGCTATTCGTGTTGGAGAAAAAAAAATATTTACGGTGTTCCACGCCGCCGGTCGAAACGCGGCTACTCTTCCCGAC
The DNA here is from genome assembly GCA_028454225.1 of Lasioglossum leucozonium. Classification (NCBI taxonomy): domain Eukaryota; kingdom Metazoa; phylum Arthropoda; class Insecta; order Hymenoptera; family Halictidae; genus Lasioglossum; species Lasioglossum leucozonium. The sequence goes on along the minus strand of CM052220.1, from coordinate 4,217,978 downwards.
TACCGATCCGTATCGTACTATTTCACCGCACTCTCCTCGGAACCGCACAGTAACAGGTGAACGAGAAATTCGTGGTCGAGATCCCGGTAGTCCGCGACCCGCACAGCTTACCGTCCGTCATGTCTCGCGTCCGTTCTCGATCCAGGGATCGAGCCTGCACCCTGCGTAAATCCTCCGAAGTGTCTCCGAAGGCTAGGCAAACGGAGGAGGGTGTCGGAGAGCCTGTTGTTACCCGAGGGAACGCGAACGGATCGAGGCGGCTCGAACTCCAGTTTCCGACGCGTTATCCGCGTCACACGGTTCACCGAGCGAGACCAGTGGCTGCTCGGTCTATGTTTAACCACCCACATCGAAAAGGCCTACCTTTCTCTTCCTATCTTCCTCTATCCCCCGCGACTGCATCTCTCGCTCATCCGTTCCCTCTTTCTCCCTCTATCTCGCTTTATCTCGCTCGATCTCCATCTACCCGTCCGTGTTCATCTTTCGCCGACTCTCCGTCTCGCTCCGGCCGAGCGGCATGCGCGAAATGCGCGAAGTGCGCGCGACCACCCCTACCATCAACCCCCTCCGGATGTCCTCTTCCTTCGTCCCTCTTTCGCAACACCCGCCCACGGTTCCATTACCAGTACGCAGAGCTGTTCGAATCGTTCGATCGCCGTTCCCGTGAAAATCGATCGTCGCGTTTCGCAGCCGATATAGGTACTCGACTCTGATTTCTCGCGTGATCGCCGATTCGAGGAGATCGCGAACCTCAGATTTTCCATCGTTTCAATTAGCATCCGGTTTGTCGGGTCATTATCGCGGACAGCAGCATCGCCATGGAAAACGATCGTAAAATTGTCCGGCTGGCGCATGAAATATGCAACGCGCGCGGTGGCTCGATAAATATTAAATCGGTCGCGACGTTTCCACGTGACAACCGAGCGAAACGCGTGGGAAAACATGGTGTTATCCCGAAGGCGGACTGCGAATCTTTACGCAGAGTTCCGTTTCGATGGATTGTTTCGATCGGAATCAGATGTTTTCGATCAGAATTCCATCGATCCCTTGCAGTTTGTCGAGATCGTCCATCGTCGTACGAATATACGGCATAATGATACGCCATATTTTTACCCCCAGGCGACCTTCGACGCGCTATGGATGGCTATTCCGTACCGAACATATTTCCCCGTCGGCGACACAGCGACGGTAATCTGAAACGCGACGACGATTACGCTCGCACGCGCGAACGCGCTCCATTTCGAACCGCTTCGATCGATTTATACTTGTTGTTGGAAACAATTCGCCGATTGCATTTATACCCGGTCGCCAGCGATCCATAGGCAAGGTGAATGTTAGACCACTCAAGTTCACCTGTGTAAGGCAACGAACGACTCCTCGAGACCGCAGGCAAAGACCGTGTCTACTTCGCGATACACCCACGTCCAAATGTTACTGGACACTTATTCATATTTCGATTAGACAATTCTTTGTTATTAAAGTATCTATAGGTGTGTGCATACGTAATATGTATGCATGTAAGTAATCCGATCGTCGACCATCGATGGCCGATCGACGGTTGACCGTTTCTACTTGCCGGATCCGACATGTACGCGATCGTGATCCATCTCGCGACATTCCGATCGTATTTTCGATCCGTCTAGAAGCGGATTTTTGCATAGGTGCACGCGACGCGCGCCTAGAGCCTCATGAATTCTGGAGGGCTCAAAGTTTAGGTCTCAAAATGAAAAAATTTGTTAGTTAGTAATTAAATATGTATACTAATGAACTAATTAAATATTTAGTGCTAAATCCGCCACTGCATTCGTCTTGTTTTTCCAATGAATATGGTGGTCGTCTATCTATCCCGAAAAAAAACGATCGTTTCGACTACAATATTCCGAGCAACTTGTTGATTTGCGAATGAACTCGCTGCCGCGACTAGGGGAACGGTCGAGCAACCCTTCGTTATTTCATGGGGTTTGTTTACTCGTGGAATACTATTTGGTCAAGTTAAGTATGCGATAATGCAATGTTTGTGTTAGGCTAACCACGTTGTAACGTTATCGTTCGAAGCTCTCGAAGGGGATGCGACGTGATTGCAAGTTTGGTAAACACCGTGTTGTACGTAAAGGTACCTTTGAATCGCGGAATTACGGAGAACGGAAAAAATGATTGACGACCTTTCCCCTTATCCTATATATATATATGTGTGTCCAACAACTACACGTGTACATATACACGTGTGTATATTCGATATGTACGTATTAGCTTGTTGGCAATGGAAAGTTTGACCTTCTTTACACCTGCGTAATATTTCATAGCGGGGCCCGCCCGATCCTATGGATACTTCGATCCCCCGAAACGGAACGAATCGAATCGAACTGGTAGGTACACGTAAGCGAAGAATTTCCGCGTCCAACCCGGACCGAGAGAGATCGTACCTCGAATCTCGCAAGGCACGTTTGTACGCGGCAAGACCGTCGATTACTCACCCCCGATGATGCGGTTCTGTATGTCGTCCGGTCGCGAGTTGATCTGTATCGTGGATCCATTTCCATTGCTTATGTTTGCCATAGGAATGGACATGTCAGGGTTCACTCGTCGGTCGTATCTCGACACCTAGAAACGAAGAAGAGATACACGTGTCTCGTGGATACGGTACGCTGCGGCGTGGCAAGAGGAACGTTTTGAATCGCGCGGATCGGATCGGACCGGATCGGTCGATTCGTGTCAAGTAAGAATGGAACGCCGGATTTACCTTCATCAAAACGGGGAGCATTCGCCGAGAACGAACGCGGTTTCGAGCACAGCCTCTGTCTCGTTCAAACGACCATCGCGCTAGAACGCGAGTTTAAGCGAACAGCAGCGTGCACATGTATCACACGGAATCGTCGTGGTCATGGAAATGCCTGACAATATTAATTCTGATTGGAGCACGGTATCAACGACGCTCTCTCCTCCTCTCTCTCTCTCTTTTTTTCCCGGGGTCGTCCAGCTTCCGGCACCGTACACTGAAAGCCGAACGACAGATTCGAGCGCGTTCAGTGCCGCCTCGAGTACCGATACTCGATGGCGTGTCGAAAGTATCGAATCGGCCTGAACCGACAGGCGAGCAAGCAAGTAATTTGCTCCGAATCTCGGATTCCGAAAAACGATGAACGTGTTGTTTCCAAGTCCCGCAGCGAAACAGGCCAGATACTTTCGAGATGCTTGCGCACCACCCTAACGTTACGAGCCTCGCGTGGCTAGGATATCGGAACAACGAGTACGATAGAAAGGAAACGAAACATTTAGTCACCTTGTCCGTTGATTGTGCCGCGTCGTTGGGAGAACTAACGGTTCGAATGAAGCAGGCGTCGCGACGCTGAGACGCTTTATACGAGGCGGCCGCCGCCCCAACTAGTAGTACAGGGTAACGATATACGTAAGTACAATACCTGTACGTATAGTCCGACGCGCGCGATCATTCACCGTTCTCCTCCGCTCTGGTCGAATAGAGCCAGTGCCGGATTAGCCGTGTAGCAGAAGCAGCGAATGCTACGGGCCCCGCGTATAAATTTGCTCACATTAAATCGGGGAAAGTTTGTTTGCAGAAGTTGTGTTTTATTTCATTAACATACAAAACCTATTTAAAAAAACAGAACTCTGATTGCGCTCCGGTGTTCGAAGGAATCGGCGAATTCAACAGAAATGAAAGACCATCGACATTTTAGTCATAATAATTAATAATACAATTACGTGGTAATTCGATTCGTACGGGAGGACTTCAATGCCGATAATGTAAGATAAAATGATTGTTTCGTCTCGTAGAGCTGCGTCGTGTCGCGAATAAAGCAAATGTTCGACCGTACCGAATTTTTGGACGATCAAAAATACCGCGGAACGATGCGCAAACTTCGCGGTCTAATTATAATTCGTAGGATTCCCTTAGCCTTTTGCCGCGCGTGAGTCAAACTGTTACGCAACGACGACAAGAATATTCCGTCATTGCACGGTCTATTTGCATATGGTCGTGTCAAACTCGTGCGCTTTGCCGCACTTATTATATTTGGGACACGGGACGGAATTGGACATCGAGCGGAGAGCGATCGCGTGCTCGCGTGCTCGTTATCGATAAACAGAAGTTGCTTGGTTTCTTTTACGTACGCAGCGATTACTAGTTTGCTAGCACGTTATCGCGAAATGCAAAAGTTTCGTGAAGGATTCGAGGAACATGGAAAAACAGGCACGATCGATTAAGAGCACATGTTTATTAATATACTCTTGTAGTTAATAACAATATTACCGTGTGATAAATCGCGCTTCCCGATTCGGTAGAAATGAGTTTTAATTCTAGATTACATCCCGATGCACTGTTTTCTCGTGTCGATTACGCTGCGCGAGGACTGCTCGTCCTGTTCGTTCGCGTCACGATCTTCACGGTCGTCACGGTCGTCCTGTTTCGCGAATCGCATGAACTCTACCTCAGGATCGACCGATTAACAAGAGATGTATAAAAATGCACTAACGTTGCGTCGGTCGATCTCGTGCTCGATTCGCGGAGTAACGGTGACGAATGCGCTCGATACTGAACGGGATGGTGCGGCAGTACTCGATTTCGAATCACACTGTTTTACTGTTTTACTGAACTGCGGTGCACGCGTCTACGCGTGCCTTACGCGTCGTCGATGGAACGCGTCGGAATCGTCGGGCTTGCGAACAGAATCCTAGAGGTCGAACGAAGGGTTTTACCCTTTTCGGGAGCTTTGCCCCTGGAAAGTGAGCGCAACGTAACTTCGCGTGCATGACCTCGCAGAGCCTCGCACGCGCCAGTGTTCGTTCCATCGGCGGTGCACGAGCGCGCGAAGTAATTCGTTAGGCAAATAATCGTTATTATAATTACGATGCGTTGAAGAAATCTATTCGTACGACGCGGTTATTAAACGCGACACGGTTCTCGCCGCTAGTTTTGGTCTGTTGTCGTTGGCGACTGGACAGCACCAGCTGGGCGGTGTCGCGGATGTTGTTTTAAAATACTGGCTCATAAATTCATACACTCGTCTCGCCACCGATCGCAGATCGATATCAGCCGGTGCTCGGCTACCGGCCACTTAAAATGCGAGTCCTGCTTCGGAGTAAGTGGTGAATATCTTCTCGATCGAGTTCGCGTAAGCCGCTGTCCTCAGATCCAGGCCGAGGTTGAACTTCATGGCGGTTTTCATGATGGCCTGTCGAGAAAGAGCAAGAGTCAACGTATGCATAAGTAATAGAATAAGGGTAAGGAACGTGTTGGGTACGTAGGGGGGTAAATCGTTGGAATAAATACCCTGGCGGATCGTTCCATCGTATAGTCCAAACCGGAGTGGACGATATCCTTCTCAGATGCACCGGAAATGCGTTTCTGGAAGGCCTCGGAGGGTGTAACTGGGATTCGACCGCCCACGCGACCGAACCTACGTTCCAGGGACTCTTGCACGGATTCTGGAAAACGAGCATTCTCGGTAGAACACGGTCAGTTCGTTGCCACCATTCGTCATTCGTTGACGCGAACTCACCTAACAAGTGGTAGTTGGATTCTCTCTCGTATTTGAACGTTAGACGACCGTACGACACGTGATTGAGATTCTTGAGCCATTCGAAGAAAGATACGGTGACACCACCGGCGTTCATGTACAAATCCGGTATCACGAGAATGTTTCTCTCGATCAGAATCTTATCGGCGGCGGGCGTGGTTGGTCCGTTGGCAGCTTCGGCTATGATTTTAGCCTGCGAAGAGGAAAAGGAATTATTTGAACGTCGTCGAACCCACGCGACGCTAGGGCTCTCTTAGAATCCTCACCTGAATCCGCCCCGCGTTGTCTTTGTTAATCACTTTCTCGATAGCTGCGGGTATTAATATGTCGCAGGGCTCGAACATGAGATTTTCACCTTCGTACGGCTTGGCTCCGGGGAAGCCAACGATAGTGCCGTTTTCTATGCGATAATCTTCCAGTTGCTGTACAACCAAACAATCTTATTAACGATACTACATCGCCGCCGATATTATTCTGTCCTGCTGGAACAGCGACGTCACTTGCCTTGGGGTCGATGCCTTCCGGATTGCAAATCGAACCGTCATGCTCGATCACACCTATGCAGGTGGCTCCGGCGCGGTGCAGATAACGCATCGAGTGCAGGCCGACGTTACCGAAACCTTGCACGATGAATGTTTTACCTCCCCAGCCCGGCGTAGTGCCTGCGGACGATCAATTCAATCCATAGAAACTACCCCTTCCTCGCGCGTCATTGCGCAAGCATATGCTAACTTTTCATGCTAGTTTTTGTCCAATTTTACTCAGAATTCACAGATACGTTGAATCTCGTTCGATTCAAAGCTATGCCCACATTGGAGCAACCTCGAGCAACTTGTCGCCTCTTGTGAAAAAAAGAAGTTGCTCGATGTTGCTCCGGTGTGGACATAGCTTTACGGTACGCGCTGGCAAAGAGAAATGCTCGCAGCTGCAAATGATATTAATCGCTACGTATAATGCTTTGAATCTGGGGCGGAGGGAAAATCGGATGATCGCGACCCACCGATCATGCTCATGTAGTTCGCCTCGTTGATGAAGTTCTCCAGTCCGTGGAAGACACCGCGACCGGTCGCGGATATTCGGCCGTGAATCCCTCCTTGGTTGATAGGCTTTCCGGTGACGCAGGCGTGCGCGTTGATGTCCAAATGACCGATCGTTTTCGCGTAGGTGTCCGCGATCCAAGACATCTCGCGTTCTCCGGTGCCCATATCGGGAGCGGGTACATCCACGCCAGGTCCTGTGGATCATTCGGGATTCAATAAACGTCTCGCTGTCGGAGATCCGCGTTAATTTCATTAGTATTTCGTTGATCGATCGATCGTTTACCACCGGCCGCCAGTAATCGCCTGCTCGTCGCGAATTATGCTCGACCGAGCGGTCGAGATAACATCTGGTGGAGGCAAAACAAGCAAACAATTTCGTGGAAACAAACGGATTACGAAATGCCGCGATACGACCGTGGAGAGATCGGATGCCGCCTCCTCGGAAACGAGCCGATCTCGTCGAACGTTGTTGCGACCGAGCAGAAATTTTGTAAATCCTCCGTTTAACGGCTCCGAGCGAGCAATTGGACTTCGTAGCCTCGAATTATTTTAGGAAATTTTTACAGAATGTTCAGAAAAAGATTCCAGCGCGGCGTTGCGCAATAGACCGAGGAAACGGCGTGCATACGCGGCGATCAACGCTTTGCGGCACGCTGGTCTTCGTCGCTGTGGTTTCGGCTCGAGGAAAATTTCATCGCGGGGAACAGCGCACCGCAATCCTCGAACTGGCGAGAAAAAGAGAAGGAAGCAGCTTTTCGAATATCTCAGAGCGTCTTCGTCTCACCGATGAATCCCTTCTTCGCGAGCTCCAATGTGAATCTTCTGGTAATCTTCTCGAGCTCGTGTTCCGAGTACAATTTTGGATTAATCTTGATGCCGGCTTTGGCGCCACCGAAGGGAACGTCCACACAGGCGCATTTGAACGTCATCAGCGCGGACAGAGCCTTCACCTCGTCTCGGGAGACGTCCATCGAGAAACGGATACCTGGAAGGGTCAGATGCATAACAACAGGCTGTAATATTTTCGATAGAATCTTGGCAAGCCACCGGTCCCACGATCGGTGCTAAATATAGCTACGCGCGAATAACAAGCGGAATGCGCGCTGCACAAACGATACCGTGCTTTTTTTCCTACGAGAGAATACAATCGATAAGCGACGCGACTCTTTCGTCGAGCAGAGCTCTCTCCCTCTCTTCGTCCCTCTTCGAGCCGAGATCATTTTTACGATCGGTCGATCGCACGGTGTCACGAGGTACGCGTATATCTACTGGTCGTAATAATCTCGCAGTCCCGTCGTCGGCGATCGAAAGGAATACCGAGCGACGCGAGGCGGCGGAAAAGGGTTTCGCGAAACAGCACTATCTAAAATTAGCTTTCGGTTTCGTCGACGAGCAATTACGCAATATGTAATTTGGTTCCGTCGACAGCCGACGCTTTCTCGAGGATCCCGAAATTAATTTCGTGAGACACGAAGGTCGCGCGATTGCGATTCGCGATCGCGATCGGATACGAGCGATCGTCACGTGTAGATAACTCGGCGTGAGTTGTATCGCTCGCGATCGACGCGACAACGAATTTTCTTCGGACAGGGCTCGAATGCCGGCGCTAAAAAGGCAATTGATTTTTCGGTAGAGCCGAATCCACGACGGTGGAACGGTGGCATGTGCCAAACCGTGTCACCGTCCAGCAATCGTCTTAATGGCTCTTTCCGTTGATTCGCGACAAGCCAACGCGAGCGACAGGCTTATTTTTATAATATCGGAAACGAACGGCCGTCGACGCTCGGTGTAAATCGGTCAGCGGCGTAAGCAGGCGTAAACGAACGGTATAATACGCGCGCACGCACGCGGTATCGTTCGAAAATAGTCACGCGACGACCGCTAGTCACGGTCCCCACGCATTCGAACGACCTCGTTAATGACTTTGGCAAATAACAGCTGGAAGATAAGTCGAGTATTTGGGCGGGGCTTCGTTCTTTTTTTTCGGATCTGTCGCGTCGCTCGAGGAACGTGGAATTTCGAGCACTCGTGGGGGTACACAAGCCGTTCCCGGCCGCGATAACGAATCGTGTCATCGCGGTAGCGACAGGCGAACGAGCTACCAGGCTTCTACTAAGACTGTGTAAACTCGCGTACCAAATAAGTTTCGTTGTAATTGGATTGCGGATTTTTACGAGCAATAAAAATATCCTCGATTCCAAGAAAATAGGTAGAGATTAAATAGAAAGCTGATTCTTCTCTAATTTTAATCTGCCCACTATTTCGATGATAAACGGGTAAAACGCGCGACGAACGACGGGTTCGTGAACAGATTGTATCGAAATCGAGCAAATCACCAGGATTGCGCGGTACACAGGTATTCCTTGCGGATCGATCGCGGTCTCCGGCCGCGTTAGATAAGAAAATCGGTGATTCGTCGCGTCGGGTCGCGGCTCGTGGCACGGAGGGGCCATTGACCCGAAGGCATCGTGACATTGGCACGAGATACCGGCGATTGCCAAAACTCTCGAATTAAAATGCGAATCAGCGGTTGGTTAGCTAACGTTTGGCAGGTCGGACGAAGAAAAAGGTAGACAGCTTGGCATCGGACCGCGTCACTCTGCTCGATGCTCTCATGCTAGTCGCAATTATATTCTAACTATAGAGCGAAATGTTCCGATATCTCGGTACACGCGTCATCCTCGACGAAAGCTCGCCGATGATGCACTCTCGTGATTTCGAAGCCGCTCGTTTTTCACGCGTTTCTCTCGGCTACTCTCGATCTCGATCGAGACACGAGCGATGTAAAGACGTGCTGGATAAAGAGAATTAGAACCGACGCAACGAGACTGGTGACAGCGGCCTACCTGCCTGCCTGACCTGGCCGTAAAACACCGGTAAACAAAGTAATTATAATACTTGATCGATGACTAGCCGCGGGCAACGATCATCGAGGCGGAATCTGTTTACATATTTGGCTCGCGAGACGATTCCTCCGGCTCGCGCTCGAGCGATCCTCTAGCACGCGCGCGATCATCTCTTTGCTAATCACGAGCTCGTACAAATTTACACCAAGGAGATAACGATATGGACGTACAGTACGTGCGAACGAACGAACGGACGGACGTCCGCAACATTCCCAGTGACTAATTTTGCCAATTCAAAAATACTGATACGTAAGTGGGTTTAGGACGCGACCAATTAACGCCGACCGTGGCTTAATCGGTGTAACGTAATCGCCGTGGGGCAGCGTTCCTTCGAAATGCAGTCCGAACGTAAACGTTCGCGCGTTATCGTCCTGAAGAAAATTAAAAAAGGAAAATGCACTCGTCGGTCGTAACTCGACGATGCACAGCACAGTTTAACGTTATCGTTTCTAATGGAACTTGCTATTAGATGAATTACATCGTTTTTTTCTCTGATATCTTCATAATTGCAACAATTATTGGCGCAACTAAGCGAAAATTAATTAGCAAATGGGTCGCGGATGCACGAACCAGCCGATAGCCGTAGACGACGATATTACGTGTGCAATTCTCTGGGGAAAATTCAATAGAGTTCGAAAGATTAATCGGTTCACAGACGAAGGCTATTAGTCGATTCGTTCTTATTACGTCACAGTGTGCGTATCGTTATTCGAATCCTTACCGCGTTCTTTTTATTCGACTCGCGAGTCACGTGCTCTCACGAGTGTTTATATTTTTCTACAGTTTATAAGCTCGGCATCGTGAGTAAGTAATCGGACGATCCGGCTGGTAGAAATAATTCGCGATTACTCTCGTTCGGCGAATTTGGCGGGCGTTGAGTACACGCTTCCCCTAATCTGCTGCTCCAGAAACGAGGTTAAAACCGCGGCGTATGCCATACGCCCGAGAAGCCGTAAGATCGTCGTCGGTGCGACGAGGGTAAGCGCCGTACAAGAATACTTAGAAGTAACCAGCGAGACGGAGCACGCTCGCGGGGAAAAGCAGCATTTTTTCTGGGGGACGAGATATAGTCCTGCACGAATTTGCTCCGATTTTTAGGGTTTCGGAGGTTCCGTGCGCAGAATGTCACGATGCCGTCATCGATGACGTAATTGAAAATGCGCCCACAGCGATATCTCGTTCAAAAGGCTGGCGAGCACCCGCGGCGAAAACAAGGAAATTCTGCCCGCTAGCTAGAACGGGGATCATTCTGCGCGCAACGGCGAACACGCTGCGCGTTAGTTTATATTCGAGGAACGGGAGAAACGTGAACCTGAAACACGTACTCGTGTTAATCGATAGACGAAATCGTCAACGGTCGAACTGATCGAACAAAACACGATGGGGACACGGATGATATACTGCCCATCGAAACAGCACATTGAATGCGTGCGTGTATATGAGAGAAAGAGAAATTTTACCTCCTTTACAAGGTGTTCTGTGAGTGGAATGCTGAGCACGGTAGCCAGTTATCATTTCGTAGTCGCCGGAGTCGCGTCTCAGAGGGAACACGGTCTCGAGGATGTGGTCACATGGCTCCATCAGCATCAGAATACCCTTCACCTTTTTCTTTCTCTCCTCGACGGTCACCCTAGAACGTTTGCCGATGTCCTCGACCAGTTTGTCCTCGACGATCTGACAGGCACGATGGAAGAAGTACTCGACCATGTCGAAGAACTTTGGGTTAGCATCCGTCGGGATATCCTTGAGGCGATCGGGGATCTGATGGTCGGCGTAACCGCGTACTTGGAACGCCGGCACGGCGCGTATCAGCGCGTTGTGAATAATGTCATTGTTTGTCGGAGCTTGTTTCAGCGCGATCGTCGGCCTCGCTAATCTTCTTACGTGAAACATTTTTCCTTGGTTCGATTCTCTGGACGTCCTGGACGAGCCGAGAGCTCAGGCTTCCTTCGTCGACTGACTGAACACCACGACTGCGACTACTCACTCCACTCTCGCACTCCGAACGTCTGTAACTGTCTGTTCCTTCGGCCGCTCTCTTTCCCTCTCTCTCTCTTCCTCGGTCACGTCGTCTCCCTCGATCCTTGTCGTCGACGCTCACCGACCAATCCCTCGGCCGACTGCCGCCAGCTAACGTCTTCCTTTAATACCGATCGAAACGAGCTTACCTCTCAGCAACTTTCCGGTCGCGACTCTTCCGGGCCTCCGCCACCTCACCGTCACGCTCCACTCGCCGGCTAGTCCAATCGTTGCAGCCGATCGTTAGCTTCTCGCCAATCGTCGGGATTCTCTAGGGAACGGATCCTCCAACGAGATTCTGCCAGCGTTTCCCTAGCAAATCTGCTTACCATCCGTTCGGCTACGGACCAGAGCTGATTGCAATCGCGGATGAGGTGTACGCAGGGCCGTCCTGAGATACTTGGCGTCTCCCATTGTAAGAAAATACACGAGAGAGGTAGGGATGCGAGAACGGGGTGACCAGGGAAATTTTAAAAAAGATTCAGAATTAGAACAATTCGATATATTACTGAATTAAAATGTAAAAAAAAATACAAAATTGCCGTCCCCAAAAGGCTGGCTATTTAGCCCTGTGGTTAGGATAATCCCTGGGTGTACGAGTAGACAGAGCATAGCCAGGTTTAGCATGGAAAAAAACCTATGCTCATGTTTAGCAAGTTAAAACTGGGTATAGGTTCTGTTCCATCCTAAGTCTGTGCATCTGATTTTTTGAACAGTCGGTATTTCAGAACATGTGACACGAAGTCCCAAAGATGACAGGTCTATCCTTGTACCTCGTCTGTGCTGATATGATGGGGCACAGCGTGGTGCGCTGAACCTTCCTCTATCAAATGAACCTTTGTGCAGCCTAAAATCTGCTCGTATAAAGACGAATAACATATGCCCGTGACTGCATTCACACAGCAGAGTTTCCCCATATTGCGTTGATGCAGATCAAGTCTGGTGCCAAATTTCAGCTATATAGTTCAGCTTGTTTAGACGAGATGACGCGTAGTCAGGAGGACTGCCATAGTAAAAGCATGATGTAGTCAATGTATGCACAGAGTCTCTGTCAGAGTATCATATCCATAATTTTCATACGATTGTAGGTTGGGTCAGTGGTTTCCAACTGTTTCCTGCTGTTTCCAACCTGAATTGACCTGGATGGCGCGGACTATTACCAGGGGAAGCGCCAAAATTTTTCAATAAAAAATTCATCCATGGCGGTTGCGTATTGATCAGTGCTACCACAAAGAAACTTTTTTTCTGCACGGAGGTGGTAAAACTGATAAATACGCAAAAATCTGGAAAGTCATATAACTTTCATAAGATTCATATTTAGTAGCTTCGAGGGGATTCCACAGACAATGTGACGACGTTGAACAAACATTGTGATTGTACAAGCAAAGTTATGAAAGAGAACTGTTTTGTTTGTCTCTCCGGTAGTTGAAGTTAGTGATTCTTTCATTTATACGAAAAAGTTAAGATCCAGAAATGGTAAATTATATCGCGAAGCAATTAATATAGCTGTATCTTAAATGTTTGTTATATAGTGCGTTCACGCAGTTTTTCGCTTTGTTATCACTGAATCCGATAAGTCTGTCTCACGTTATCAAGTCACAAGTAATGCCACTTTTATATCAGTATTTTCCAATAACATTTACAAGTTTTATCAAATAGCAACTATATAAGAAGAATTCTTCGTAATAAAAGAATTCATGTGGTATCGAAATTGTGATCGAAGAACTCAGTCCCTTGGATTCTCTTAAAAATATGTCTCGGACAAGAGGTATTCTTGAAAATCGTGAATATAAAAAGGATTCAACATCAGATTGCTCGAAAACAGCGAACGAGAATAATGGACAAAGAAAAAAACGTTCTATAAAAACCAATGGTAAGCCAGTGGAAGCCAATGGTAAAAAAACTGAAAAAATACGTTCCAATATTTGTTTTCCAGATGAGCTACAAAATGTTCCTAAACAGGTAAAATAGTAAATTAATTTGCTGAAACTCTTAGAATTCCTTTTATATATATTAACGTTTAAATATTAGATTTTACAGAAACGAGAAAGAACCGATAAAGCAAAAAAGGAGAATGAAAAATTAAAAGAACAAAAATGTAAAAAATCTGAGTGCTACAGCGCCCCTATAATTCCTAAAAAAGCAAGAAAAAGAGAAAGATTTCCAGAAATTATTCCCATAGAGCAAGCCCAAAAACTCTTAGAAAATCAGAATGCAGAGAATGTGGAATACGTGGAAGGATATTTGCGCGTTAATCCCAATTTTCCTAAACACGCATATTTATCGCTACCCAACAACAAGGAGGATTTATTAATTGTCAGCGTAAAAGACAGAAATCGAGCATTGGACGGAGATCGTGTTGTAGCCCATATAAATCCTCCAGAATTGTGGCAATCTAAATACCGAAAGACGGGTATTATAGTTTCCATATTAGAAAAAATACATCCGAGAATAGCGGTGGGATGTTTGAAGCACGAAGGACAACTTTTACATTTTTGTCCTAGAGATAAACGCATGCCGATACTTAAAATAAATCGAAAGGAAGATCCATTGATAAAAGACGCTGCTATAGTAAAAGAAGATGTATTATTTCTAGCAACGATTACTGACTGGGTCAAACCTAGCATAGCAAAAGGGTATGATTACAATTTGAAACATTAAAAGTATCAAAATAGTAAACGCGATTAATAATATTTTACATTGACCGCAGGAAACTTACAAGAATAATTGGAACAGCGGGTGAAATATCTACAGAAACGAGTGCAATATTGCTTGAACTTAATTTAGATACAACACCTTATGACGAAGAAGTGACAAAAGATCTTCCAGACAAAGATTACGTTTTAACGGACAAAGATACGAAGGATCGAGAAGACTGGAGAAACGAATGTATATTCACTATTGATCCCGAAAGTGCCGTAGACTTAGACGATGCACTTTCCTGTAAACTCTTAGAAAATGGAAACTACGAAGTAATGTTCTTGTTACTTAAAATGATTTCTTACATCATTATTCGAGCACATAATTAGCTGCTATTGTATGCTTTCCCTATTATAGATTGGTGTACATATCTCTGACGTTACTCATTATTTAAAGTTTTTATCTCCGTTAGATGTACAAGTAGCAAAACGAGCTACAAGTATTTACACGACTGATAACGTGTACCATTTGTTACCAAGGCAACTATGCAACGTATGTTCCCTAGTGCCTGGTCAAGATAGATTAGCTTTTTCTGTTATTTTTGAAATGACTTCAGAAGGAAAAATCGTGAAATATCGTTTTGCTAAGACTGTAATAAATTCTTGTTGTAAAATGTCCTATGAACACGCTCAACAATTCATTGAAGATCCGGAAAATAAAAATTGGTCTGTTGACATGTTGCGTATAAATGGCAATTATGACATCAACGACCTATCTTCGAAAGTAAACATTTTGCATAGTTTGGCTACTAAAAGATGTGACGAGAGATATGCGAATGGTGCTTTGCAATTAGTTCAACAAAAATTACATATCAGGCTTGATAAAACTACAGGTAAACCAACATCTTATTGGATAGAAAAGCAGAAGGAAAGTAATAGGTATTAATATTATTTTATAACTTGTAGCGGCACTTGAACAAAGTTATTTCAATTAATATGCACGTGTATATAATATATTGTAGGCTCATAGAAGAGTTTATGTTGCTAGCCAATATGACAGTTGCCAAGTTTTTGTATGAAAAAGCTCCTGAAACTGCTTTATTACGCAATCATAAAAAACCTTCGACGCTTGTCCTGACTAAAACAAAAGATATTCTAGAAAAATTTGGAATTCATTTAGACATTGAAACCTCTGGATCATTGCACGCTAGCATCAAACGTTACAAAGAAGAATTAGAATTGAATACCAGCGATTTCGAAGATACAAGGAAGCATAGAATGATGGTTATCAACAATCTTTGCACTAAAGCAATGCAGGTACAATTTGTCATTTCTTGTCGAATTATTCTCGTAACATGATGCCGAATAACATACGAAGTTATTATTTTTTAGCGCGCAACTTACAACTGTTCGTCTAGTCTTAAAACGAAAAAAGACTTGAGGCATTACGCTTTGAACATGTCTTACTACACGCATTTTACTTCTCCCATTAGACGATACGCCGATTGCGTGGTACATCGATTACTATATTCCCGCATCAAAAATGAAGAAATGCCGAAAACATGGTCAGAAAAAATGTGCATAGAGTAAGTTAAATTGGAAATAACCATCTTGTCGTTGCAACAAATTGTGAAGAACATGTATTCACGTTGCATTTATCACTTTAGAATAGCGGCAAATTGCAATTTGAAAAAAGTGGACCGCACAATTGGCTCAGAAGCAAATTAACGAAATGTACTTTGCTTACTTAGTAGATTTAAATTCTCCTTTCATTACCATGGGTGTTGTATTCGACGTAAAGAAAACACACGTAGACGTGATATTGTGTCGACCGGGTATTATTTTAAGAGTTTATTTTACGAGCTTAGAAAAGTTAGCGACAGTAGAATATTCTTCAGAATGTTCGGTATCGACGATACATATTTTGTGGAAAAAAACCGGTAGCTGTCCAGGTAATAAAGAACGCAATGAAACTTCATCGTGACACATAATAAAATTTCAGCATTAATACGCTCCATATGTTTTAGGAAATCAATATCTTCAGTTTGCTATATTTGAACATTGAGAAAGACTCTGAATTGTTTCGGTTAAAAGGAACAATCGTACGACCACAATGAGAATGATGACGATCTCATATTTTAAAGTCTATTTTTATACATTGAAACAGATACATTTACTTATATTTACATTTTGACCGTATATGTGATCTTTCGAATTATATTCTGATTTTTTAATTAATAGATTTTGATTACTGTTCATTATTTTATGACGTGATTTTTTATCACTATACAAATAAATTACATTTTTACAAGGATTTTCTTTATTTCGAGAATGTTTTAAATTACATCGCAAAAATGTCTTTACATCTTTAATGATCATATAATTTCGTTAATTTGTGTAGGATCGGTATACAAATAAATAGTTTTTACTTATATCTAACTTTGTACATAAAATTATGCATACCATATGTAAAACATATATTATCAGTTCATCATATTCTGAATGTATATACGGTTTAATTAACTCAAGCTCAATTTATTGACACTTGTATTTTTATATAAAAAAAATTCACATATTAAATTAAAAATATTTTATCATAAAGGGACGTGTGTCGAAAACATAAATTGTGAAAAGTAAATATACTGTACTAACAATAACATGTTTCTATCTAAACTATAAAATCCATATGGTTGTAATTTAACGCGAGTATTCATCGTCCAATGATAGATGGTAACTCAATGATTTTACCGAGAAATGGTTTCACTAAGATTTTCAGGAAATATAGTTCTCTTTATTTCCATTCAATGTATAGATATTTTCTGCTTAAGTCTTAATTTTTTTTTACAATAAAATATGATTGCGTTAATGTTTGTCCAACAACTTTTCAATTAAAATGCAGCTATACTTTCACGATATTTCTTGTCCGAAACTCTATTATCTAAGGAACAGAATACAGAATTTTCAATAAATTAAAACTTTGTACATCGTACCTCCAAGGTAGAGAACTTCATGTTCTACTTAAAACATAATCGACAATGAACAGATGACGTTGAATTTCATGTTCCTTAAATCATATTCATTTGAAATCGGGCGCAGCATGTTTCGTAACATTGACATAAATTTCTCTCACAATGTACAAAATGATAAAACGGTACCCTAAACGAACGATAGTCGTTGGAATTTGAAAACGGTATCGTTTGCGCGTTAATAAATTAGCGTAACAAGAGAAAATCAATTGACAGAAATGAATATCTGTTGTATTTCCACGCGAAAGAAAGTGTACGTTGTTCGTAGAAGTTTTCATCGATTTGATATCGCCATTGGAAAACAACTGCACTAGTAACTTTAGCTGGATGCTTGAGACTGTTGTTGCGACTGAGATTTATTCCGATGCTCGTAATTCACTAGTCTTTGTCCCACGAGGTATTTGTCATTCTTTATATGTTCGTAGAATCTCTTAAACTGACGAATTTGAAAATATATAATCATACACACTAAGTTTACCATCAGCAGGAAAGGATATAAATGTCTGGCGATGAGAATTTGTGTTTGCAAATTTGTAATCAATAGTGGTACTATTCCATAGGCTACGGCGTATGGAACGGCTAGGGCAAGACCGGAGCAGCATATTACCGGGGCCGCCAATTCCGTCACGATAAATTTTAAATCTATTTCCCTAATGCCGTCATTGTATGCTCGTTCGATCGCCATGCGAATTCTCCAGTCCGGTCCCATCATTGTAATGGCTGTTGCAATTTTCGTGTACAACACACCTAAAGCCCAATCTTGCCAGATAAATAATATTGGATTCTGTACCAGTGGTACGCGTAAAGGTACTACGACAACTAATTCCAGAAGGAGACCAAACAAGAGCGGTATTAGGCCAATAAGTAGGAAAAAATGCAACCGACGCTTTTACGCCTATGATCGCCCAATGCTTCACTTTGTCCAACACAGCTCTTCGTCCGCGTGGTAGCCAAGAAAACGCTAAAGCCAATCCTCTTGCTGCGGCCCAACATACGTACATTCCACAAGCTACCGTGTAAAGCTCGTGTACTCGTCCAGATAAAGCAACCACTGCTTCGTTCGTTTCTAAAAAATTACGAAACAAGGTATATACATATAAATATATAAGGCTTCTCTACCAAATATATAGGAGTTCAAGTTGGTTGGGATATCTCGCATGCGTATAGTATATTGTTATTGTAACTGTAATTCTCACCAGAACCACTCAAAGTAGGCGGTAACACTGGCGGAGATGGAGCAGGTGCTCCAACCATCCACAATGCCATTACTCTGCGTCCCAGCCAAACAGGAAGAGTCATTGCGATCAAGCTTGCGATAACGAGAGAAACGCATACGCAGAACAAAAGACCGATCAGTCTAGCGGGAAACCAGCGTGGTCTGACGTATGGTTGAAAAGTTGTTGGTCCGTCTCTTTGTAGTAATGCCTGATGAGCGGCGCCTAAATCGAGATGTTGCGGCTCTTCGATCACCGCTGGTCCTGGATCCTCTGTCTGATCCCTTAGAAGATACGATTGGAGATCCAACATCCAGGCCACTACTCGACACCAGCCTCTGACGAGAGATTTTAACCATGTACGCGTATGAGTTTGTTCCAACAATGCAGGAAGAACCACTTGCAGTAACAACAGTTCCAAGGAAAACTCGCTGACCTGCACCACAGAAATATCATAGGAGTATTTTAACAAATACAAAATCACTGTCGGAGGTAGAGATTACTTACCTGAGCTTCGCTTTGAACGGTCACTGTATATGGTAAAAATCCTGGCCATGCCCATCGTAATAATTTCACCGGCAGCCATAACATTAATAAAATAGATGTTCCAAATATAACTGTGGACGCAACGAGTCTTTTTACGTGTCTCAAAATTGGAAGATGTATCATTTCTTGGATAGGCGAGAAATCAGGATCGTTCAAATTCCTCAAGAACCATAGTACTCCAGGCCGCAACACTTCCCGTAACAGTAGAATAAATGAAGCGAAATAATATACATAAATCATTCCAACCAACCAATGAATAAACATCGAAGTGCCGGGAGCTAATCTGAATGAGGATTCTCTGTCTCTGAGCGTAGCGTCGAACATTGCTAACGAACAAATGTCTAACCACCAGCCGCATACCAAAGGAAGTACGCCTATCTCCACGACGGATAGCAAAGAAACCTTTACTATAATGTAACATAAGTCTAGTATACGTTGAGAGTCGTAGAAACCTAGGAAACCTGCCAGTGTATGAAGAACTACCAAACAGATCCCGATCACATAATAACCGCATAATGTCGTCACTAGTCCTTCGAAATGGGATGCGGCTGCGTACTCTTGTAATCCTAATCCAGCTATCGCGAAACTACCGATATGGTAAGGGCAGAAAGCAAAAACCTGGAAAAGAAAAATAGAATGAGTCATTTCGATTCACAAAAAACGAACTCGTGAATGTTTCATTGAAATCATTTCATCGATACATACCATGATGAATAGAGTATTCAGGGACACGACCCAGAACACGTGTTCGAGAAAAACTAGAGAACCATCCAGTCCAAGAAGACGTTCCCAAGTTAACTCTTCGGCCGGTCTATCCCATTCCATTGGATTCCAATTGGCTTCTTCGGCTTCACCTTGGGCTTGACCTTGAGCTTGACCTTGAGCTTGAGCTTGACCTTGATCTCTCCACCCTTCGCCAGGTCTCGCATTTGCTTGTTCACCATCTACTCCTACTTGTTCTATGCGAGGTACTTCCCTGGGTGGTTGTTCGATGTTTCTAGGAGGCGTAGGTTCTTCCATGTCTCTAGGAGGTATTAATGGTTCTATATCTCTGGGAGCTACAGGTGGCTCCAAATCTCTTGGAGGTTGATCTATCTGTGGCTCTGGATTTCTCGCAGCTACTTGCTGTTCGATATCTCTATCGATCCCTTCAGTTCCATCTATCCTTTGATTATCCGCTAAATTATTATCTTCTACTCTATGTCCTTCTCCATTTCCATCCCCAGGAAAATTTAGAACGTCTATTATCAAAACGGGGGGTTGGTTCACAAAAGGTGGAACATTATTATTATCTTGAATTTCTTGTTGCAAAAGGGCTCTTTGCCTCTGAGGTATGTTCGCGTTAAATGGAACCACAGGCACTACCACTATGTCTCGTTCGAGCCAATCTGGAACGTCGGCGTGTAAAATTTGTTCTCTCAACCACACCAAACCGATAAACGCGAACAGCGTACAAGTAACTACAAAACAGCCGTGAAATACGTCAGACGATATATTTTCTGTGGATAGCATGTCCCTTGGTAACGACATTATCTGTAATAACGAAGAGTACGATATTATTTCTGTTGTTGAACGATCATAGGAGTTTTCTGTACACATATTTATATTTATAACTTAGAATACTCACTCGAATCAGATCTAGAGGTCCACTGAACAAAGCTCTGTACGTTCTGCAAGCAGTTAATGGAACAATACCGAGCCATGCTATCGCAACTAAAGTATAATGTAGCCAATATTTAACAGCTGTGACTATGTTCGAGAATAATCCACCGATGACATCTCTTAATGGTAACCGGCGTGGCATGTCTGGGCTATAAATCGGTGTAAACGAAAAAACGGTGTCCACATAGTTCACAGTATTCTTTACGCGAGTAACGCAACCATTGCACTAAACATTCTTGGTGTATCCATTTAATACTGCCGGTACAAATGCAAGGATGAAACAATGGTCTGTCGGCTAGACCTTCAGATCGACAGACCCTGCAGATATCTGCACCTAACATGCCTTCTGTCATGTTTGGTTTGTCTTTAAACAACTGATCGGAGTAACAATGTTGCTGAAAAATAGAATAATTATTTAGAACGGGTACAGAATCGAACGACAAGGTGTATAGTGTTTTATGTATAGTGTTTACGGTATCGCGAGAAATTGAGGTACAAACAATAATCATTAAACGCCGTAAATAACAGTGTTTTATCGATCAAAAAATTCATTTTCAGAATTGACACTAAAATTGCAAAATGCTAAACGTGGAAAAACACTTCAACATCTATTAATTACTACGGAGAAAAATAGAAGGTTCTATCGAAAGTAGAGAAGGTGGCATTGAATACGAAGTATTTACGTACAATATCTACTCGACGGTAAATAAATTCAATTCAAATTTATCGATATTATCTATAAGCGAATTATTGTCTTCTCACCTGTGCCTTGACGGAAACGCATGAAATCCAAAACTATCGTGCAAAATATTGAAAATGTCTACTGTTACTTACAGCTCTTTCTTTTTTATGTTAACATAGTTGCAACATTTGCGACGCAAAAGTCACTGTTGCGCGGAAGAAATATCGGTCGTGATGATTGGAACAATTCGGAACATCGTTTTTCGGTAAAAAATATGCTTATCTAAATATTTTATTACCGTTATCGATGATCGTTCGATTCAAGATAAATTTTTATCAATAGGGATATTGCGATGTCAAGTTTTGCTCATTGCTTGATACAATCGAAATACGATTGGGGTAATGTCAACGGCGGCAACCAAAAGTTAGTTTCGTTATACGTTTTACCAGATACATAGAAACTATATATAGACGAATTATACGTGCTTAGGGAATCTTTTATGTGTTCAACAAAAGCTGTGCAGTGGCTGCAAAATAAGAATATGCATAAATACATACATAGTGGACTAACGTAACCTTATTTACTATTTAGAAATGTAATAGACAATTCATAACCTTGCAGAAACAACTGGGATGTTATTCTTTTAATATGTTGATATTTTACACCAAGTTACTTGATGTTTTAACATTAAATCTTTCCAAACGGCCACAGTATCTTTTTTTCGCAAGATATTCAGAATCGAAAGAAGTCATGAAAGTCCTTAACGTTGCAGAGAAAAATGATGCTGCGAAAAATATCGCCGGTTACTTGTCTCGGGGTAATAGCAGACGGGTAAATAATTAATATTGTTTTTCAGTTAAAACAAACTAGAATCCCAATTAAATAATATTTGAACTTTCTTGTTGTGTTACAGAGAGAAGGACTTTCCCCTTATAATAAAATTTACGAATTTAACTTCAATTTATGGAATCAAAATTGTGAAATGCGTATGACCTCTGTGTCTGGTCACCTGTTGAATTATGCATTTACAGGATCATATCGTAAATGGCAAGGTTGTCATCCTTTAAGTTTATTCGATGCACCAGTCACAAAGCAATGTATTGAAGAGACTTCTGTAAAGATTAAAAAAACTTTAGAAAGAGAAGTCAAGCAATGCAGCACATTAATCATTTGGACGGATTGCGATCGTGAAGGGGAGAACATTGGATATGAAATTATTAATGTCTGCCAAGCGGTGAAACCTAATATACGTATATATAGGTAGTAGTATATATCTGCAAGTAAGTTCAATATGTTCTGTATACTAATAACAAACTGATCTGTTCTCAGAGCTAAGTTTTCTGAAATCACTCAAGCATCTGTAAGCAGAGCACTCGAAAACCTGTGTGAACCAGATGAAGCGGTTAGCAATGCTGTTGATGTACGGAGCGAACTGGATCTGAGGATAGGTATACATTACCAGCATTTAATCGTAATACAAGCGACTGAATTGGTTATAAGACAACGTATAATCGAACTACTGTTTGTAGGTGCTGCATTTACTAGGTTTCAAACGTTGAGGCTACAAAGGGTATTTCCAAGAACTCTTGCAGATATGCTTATCAGTTATGGCAGCTGCCAATTCCCAACACTAGGATTTGTAGTCGAAAGATTTTTAGCCATAGAAAGGTTCAAGCCAGAACCATATTGGAAGATAAAAGTTATGGATATTCGTGATGAAATTTCGGTGGAATTTAGGTGGGCAAGAGGAAGGTTGTTTGAAAAATTGCCCTGTGAGGTTCTGTTAGAAACGTGTTTAGAACAACCCAATGCCACTGTAGAGAAAGTCACGAGTAAACCTAAGAGTAAGTGGAGACCGCTGCCATTGGACACAGTTGTAAGTATAAAATAGTCGTTGAAAGTAAGAGAAAAAGATATTAACGAATTCTTTCTGCCTAAATAAATATAGGAATTGGAGAAACAAGGGTCTCGAAAACTTCACTTAAGCGCCAAGGAAACCATGAAAATAGCAGAGAAATTATATACTCAAGGTTTAATTAGTTATCCACGTACAGAAACGAATATATTTCCAAAAGAATTGAATCTTGTACCTCTGGTAAATCAGCAGACAAACAGTTCTGCTTGGGGTGATTTTGCGAACCAATTACTGGCAGAGGGATTAAATCCTCGACAAGGAAAAAAAATCCGATCAAGCACATCCTCCCATACATCCGATAAAATTTAGCAACAGTTTAGCAGGTGTTGTTTATCGTTTATGCAATTGATGACACATTTCAAACAATTTGTTATGTCATTCTAATTAGTTGTTTAATAATAGGCAATGAAGCAAAAGTTTATGAATTTGTGGTTCGACATTTTTTGGCTTGCTTATCGAAGAACGCATTAGGTCAAGAAACTACAGTGGAAATTGATATAGCCGGGGAAAAGTTTCTTGCTAACGGTCTACAAATTATTGAACGAAACTATTTAAATGTGTACATATACGAAAAGTGGAGCGACAAAGAAATTCGTCTTTACCAAGAAGGACAGACTTTTAGACCTACCAGTATAGATATGATACAGGAAGAAACATCTCCACCGCAATTATTAACTGAAGCCGATTTGATTAGTTTAATGGATAAATTTGGTATCGGTACGGATGCTACACATGCTGAACACATAGATACGATCAAGTCACGTCAATATGTAGGTTTAATAGATGGAAAACATTTGATGCCTGGAAAACTTGGAATCGGATTAGTGATGGGATACGATAACATGGGATTTCAAATGTCGAAACCAAACTTGAGAGCCGATTTAGAGAGGAATCTTAAGTTGTATGTTCTTTCTATTCTAATTTACTGAATAACTTTAAACAGTCAACGCAACCTACAAATATTAACCATGACTCACTTTTTGTGCAGAGTTTGTGAGAGGCAAAAAGATCCAAAGGATGTTTTACAAACTCAGATAAATAAATATCGTGATGTATTTAAAATAGCATTGGAACGTGCTAATTTAATCGACAATGCTTTGGCTGATTATCTCGGGGAACAACCAACGGAGACTCAAGACATACAGATTACTAATCCACCCGAAGAAACTGTTATCTTTAAATGTCCGAAATGCAGTTCAAATATGACGCTCAGGGACAGAAAACAGACCACTGGAAAATATATTGGCTGTATGGGATATCCGACCTGTAATAATGTTATATGGTTTCCCAAAAATGTAGAATCCGTCGAAGTATTGGATGATGTTTGTTCGCAAGTACGTATAGCTAGTACATCTACGAGTTACAACAATTGATTGATAAACTAATTTATTTCTTTTAGTGCGCAGGAAATATGCGTAAGTTGAAATTTAAGTTGACTAGAAACGCGTTTCCGCTTTTTGGTACAACTTACACAACTTGCATCGGTGGCTGCGATCCTTCCTTCAATGAAATAATGAATATTAAAGATGAGAACATTAAGCATGTCAGGCACACAACGAATGACAGTGGATACAGCAGTACATTAGACGGATCAAGATCATCTGTTGTTTCCAATCCACCTCCAGTAAGAAACAGTGGACCTCAACAATATCGGGTTCAAAATAGGATAAATTTATCTGAAAATAACACATCTGTAGGGTTCGTTAGACCTCAGAACAACAATAACCAACGCAACACGAATAGATCAAGTGACAATAATAGGAATGCTAAGAAACAACACGACTCACAGAACAACGATACGTGGATCGACACAACTAATTCCAATTCATCGAACAACTCTAGACAATCAAGAGTGCAGCAAAGTAACACATGGGATGACACCGATAATAATGCTGTTATTATGTGTAGATGTCATGAGAACGCGATTCAGTTGACTGTAAGAAAAGAAGGACCGAATCAAGGTACATATATCGAATTCGATTATTCAGATACATATTTACAGAATTAAATTTTTGTCTGACCATAATTTGATTTTACCATTGCACTTGTAACACGTGTTTCAGGAAGATTATTCTATAAATGTGCCAAACCGCAAGGTACTGGCTGTGACTTTTTTCTGTGGGCATCAGACGACGCGCAACAAACGCACAATGGTATGAATAGAAATACAAACTACATGGGAAATACCACAAATACTTATACTGGACCGAGCACTTCTAGTACATGGAGACAAAATGCAAATAATAGTGTCAGGCCTGGCACTTCGTGGGAACAAAATTATACGTCTGAACCAGACAGTATTAAATGTCATTGTAATCAATTAGCAAAAGAGTAAGACAATTTTCGATATACGTAGTTTTTCAATTACTCTTAGCGGTTGAAATATATTCTTGTCATATGTATTATAGACGAACTGTCCAGAAAGATGGTCCTAACAAAGGGCGGCTGTTTTATTCGTGTCCAAAACCAATGAACGATTCTTGCAATTTCTTTCAATGGGCAGACGATACCAATCAGAATCATAATGCATCTTTCGGGGACCGAAGTAATAGACCATCCAGAGGTAGAGGACGTGAAAATACGCAAAGGAAGCCACGAGT
The DNA here is from genome assembly GCA_028454225.1 of Lasioglossum leucozonium. Classification (NCBI taxonomy): domain Eukaryota; kingdom Metazoa; phylum Arthropoda; class Insecta; order Hymenoptera; family Halictidae; genus Lasioglossum; species Lasioglossum leucozonium. The sequence continues at coordinate 4,192,195 of CM052220.1, read as the reverse complement.
TACCGGTAGCAAGAGAAAATGCGGTGTTTGTGGAGTAGAAGGTTTACATCTTTATTTATGTTTCAGTATAAGAATTATTATTTACATCCATTGCAATTATGTTACATTATATTTACACTTTTAGGGCACACGAGAAAAACTTGTCCTGAAAATACTATGGATTAGCAAGAAGATTGATTCAATAATATTGTACATACAAGTCATAATTATAAGAAAATTAATTTCATACAATTACTGTGATTAATTGATATCAATTTTTAGAATTCACTATGTGCCTTCGATTGATTCATTGTGTACATACAAATGATATATAAATATGTGCGTATTTATATATTCATGCTAAATTGATTAAAATATGTGTAAAGATTAAAAGTGTCATTGCGATACAATCAATTTCTTTTCATTCTATCTAATTCTTCCTTTTGCAAATTAAATTCTGCCGTTGCCTGTGTCAACTGGAAAGTACAAATAAAATCATAAATTGTGAATAGGAAATGCATTCTAGAAGCTTTTTGTGCTTCAAACAAACAGAAAAACACTAACCATATCGAGAAGTACTTCAAATTTTAATGTCAATAAATTATTTTCTTCCTCCAATCTCCTTACTTCTTTCTTAAGCTTTTCATTTTCTTTATAAGTTCCTCCAATCGTACCAGACTCTATATTACAAAATACGTGCCAGATATTTTAATAAAAATGTCTATTAGTAGATTTATACAGTTTTGTTAAATTTTTTTACCTGGAATCCATAAACCTGACTGAAAAATAGCTTCCTGCTCGCCTAATTTCAAACGTATAGGTCCCACATTAGGACCAAGTTCTTTTTCAATTCGTTGCGGACTTAAATCCTTATTTACTAAAAAAACACCGGCCTTTCTAATAGGTGTTTTTTTTGGAGAAAACTTGTTAGAAAATAAAGGCATTGTATCCACCTACGTATCGCGGATTTGATATTAAATACTCCAATGTTAAAATCCTAATGCGAATAATATACAGTTAAATATATTCAATCATTTTATTTTAAAAATAAACAATCAGAAGCTTTTACAGATTGTTAAAATAGGTTAGAATATAACAACATAAATATGTTTTTCCTTTGATTCTGAACAGGCAATGTGTAAAACAATAGCAGATTGTGCGACAAGGACAGAACTAGGAAAGTGGCGCCATCCGTGGTAAAAGCCTGAAACTGGTAGATAATCGTTACCGACGCGGAAGTGCAGGCTGAATTGTCGGTGGCGCCATCCGTGACGGCACGCAGAAACTTGTAGCCAATCGTCTTTACCATACAATACAGCCTTCACTTCCGCGTCGGTATCATTTGTCTACCAGTTTCAGGCTTTTGCCACGGATGGCGCCACCAACAATACCACCTGCACTTCCCCGTCGGTATCATTTGTCTACCAGTTTCAGGCTTTTGCCACGGATGGCGCCACCAACAATACCACCTGCACATCCCCGTCGGTATCATTTGTCTACCAGTTTCAGGCTTTTGCCACGGATGGCGCCACCAACAATACCACCTACACTTCCCCGTCGGTATCATTTGTCTACCAGTTTCAGGCTTTTGCCACGGATGGCACCACCATCAATTAAATAAAATATGCACTATTCCATTGCAACAGCATTACAAGGATTCAAATTATTATTACAAAAAGGGATTTATTTTTTTAATAAAATAAAATTCAATTTTTTTGTATTGTAAATCGTATCAAATTCTTCGCAAGATGACAAGGTTAATTGTATGATAAAATAATAGTAAACTCGGAAGACACATGTAAATATATATATTTATTGCTATATAATATTTAGGATTATTGTAGATCGGCAAGTACAGATGATGTATTATGTACGTACGTACTTCGTACAGCACAGAGGATGCACAAATTTTATTGTACATTCCTTTAAAAGAAAAGAGACAAATATGGAAAGAGGTGATTGATGCGGTAATCTGGTTTATATCGGTTGGACTTAAAAATCTAGAATACAGGACAGTAAGGGAACATTATAAAGAAACTAAATTGTTGACAGTATTCGAGGAATTGTGTCCACCATTTCTGATAGACGCGTAACCGGTTAGCTCTCGAACGCCACCTTAACTGCGCCGTAACCGTAACCGTAGCCGTAGCCGTAGCCGTAGCATCGTGATCGAACGTGAAGAGAGAGAGCTACTTACGCTATATTTGTATCTGCCATTTTGCAAGTGGTAAATAGGCGCGGGTCTTTCAGTCGTAAATAATCGTTGTAGAAACAGCAACGTCGAATGTAAATCGATTGCTTGTACAGAGCGGTACGGTTTACGATCGATGGAAGACAAACAGCCGATTCGACGAATGGTTTACGATTTGATATCTGCCGTGATCGGAACGCGGAATTCACAAGAGCAGACTTTTCATTTTTCTTATTTCTACCTTACCGTCCCGACTGAGCAGTGACTCATAATTCCACGGTAATGACATTTGTGTCCCACGCGACATTTGCTCTACGTTTCACCTGCTAAGTGTTTTTTCAAGGTCTTCCGTATTTATATGCACCGTAAAGCGATGCAGTTTTGATGCGTCCACGCGATTCTCTGAACCGTTTCATTCAACATTTCTACCGAAAAACATAGATAAACGGTTACGTTTCTGTGCGTTCGGTTCGATTAGAGAGCGGCGGAGTTTACGCGCTGGACCATTCGCCGTTTCGTCGCTTTGTCGCGCTTCATCGTTTCGTCGTTTCGTCGCATCGTCAATTCCGTCGCGTGTACCCTTCAACGATCCACGTAAGTCCTCTTGCTCCGTAGGCATTTTTGCAAATCAAGTTCTCTTTATCTCATTTCTACTACGGGCAACACGATTTAATTCGTTCGGTGTGTCATTCACGATTCCGCCACACGCTGCACATTCATTGTTTCCCCGATCAGTTTATCATCGTTATTATTAATGCGAAGTAGGTTAGATTGACGTTCCTCCGATTCTTCTCGGAGTGTACCTGCGCTTGCACCTGTACGGAGCAATCATATTGTTGTTCTCTTCGTTTTTTCTGTTTACAGTTTTGATTAACGAAAGCAACGAAACTTTCACCATGTTGAGCATGACACCGAACGTACCGTTGACGAGAACTTTAATGACTTATTACATATATTCGCGTACTAGTCAAGGCATCGCGAATAAACCGATCTGTTTCGTTGATAGGATGTTCCTGTACCATTGGTAAAATAGAAGAGATAACGGCTGTCATCTGCTTTCAACACAACAATTTGAAATTCAAGCAACAAACTTGGAAATATTAGTAAAATGATGGACATAGACCCTCCAAAATTTGTCTCCCAGGACGACGAGGTTCTGTATTGGAAGAATCTTGCGCATCAACTACACAGAAGGTAACTTAACTTGGAACTTAGATTTTCGCATAGCTATCGATTTATTCTGAAAGCACAGTGGAATCTGTACTGTAAGATAAAAGTGAATTGTTCTACGTTTATAGAAAAGAAGATATAGAAAGGGAATTGGAAGAGTTTCAAGAACACTCGCAATTGTTAGAAAAAGAATTAGAAGTGTCTTTGGAGCAAGCAGAAAAAACTAATAGAGAACTACGACAACGAAATATTAGACTTGCCACCGAGGTGGAACAATTGAGAACGAGATTAGATCAGCAAACATCAGACTGTGCAATGTTTCAAGGAAAGGCTCAAGATTTGCAAGCACAACACGATCATTTATTAAAGTATATAAGGGAATTAGAGCAAAAGAATGACGATTTAGAAAGAGCTCACAGGTATTTGAATACACGCATCCCCAAAGATAAAAACAAACTCGTTTAAAGTGAAAGTATTACGATTCGTTTATTTCTCTTTTTAGGATAAATAGGGTAACGGAAGAGGAGATAGAAGCTAAGCTTAATTCGGCTATCGAGAAAAATGCTTTGCTGGAATCGGAACTTGATGAAAAAGAAGGCCTAAAAGTTATAGTACAGAGATTAATGGACGAAATTAGAGGTGGAACGAATGACATAAAACTCGAATTAATAGGGAATGCATAACGTGATTTTAATAATAAACATTGTTGCAGACTTAAAGCAAGAGATACAAGTCCAAGAAAGGCATCAACCGGATAACGATAAGTCCGCCGACAGAGTTCGTAATCATGTCGATAGTAATAAGCTACAAGTTGAATTGGAAACTCATATATCATCCACCCCAATAGTACAACAATCCATACCTTCAAGTAATACAACTTCGCCACTAAAAAGTAAGATACATAATACATTTCGTAAAACTAAGCGCATGTTTTGCTTTGGACCTAAAAGATGATCTTTAATAATCTGAAACTCAAGAATCAACGAGAACGATATTAATTCCTAATCAATCGATTTGATTGTGAGCAATAAATGGATGCAAACTTTGATTATCGAATCGCAATTCATATTTTTTGTATGTTATATAACATTTTTTTGTTTGATGATAAATAATTTGTTTATCAACAATATTCGAGACTTATTAAAAAACTTTTTGCTCAATCTGACTTTTATGCTTCAATAACATTCTTCTACGTGCTTTAATGAATTTAATCTTTCTGTGTGTGTGTGTATATATACATATACATATGTCTATATAAATATATAAATATATATATGACATTGTTATTAACGAAAATAAAAATTATTTTAACAAACTTGTACTTTATTTTAGTTTCTAAAAAAATATATTGTGCATCCAACTTGCATGTAGACTATTTTTTTTATTTATTCATGTGGAAATATCGTGTTATTTGGTAGCTGAATTCTCTATAAGTTCGATATTTTTATATTATGTACCTGTAGTAATTTTTGTATTTTCCTGTTTGCAATTAGTTGGAAACAGAGTGGTAGGGGGTGTAACTGGGAACAACAATAACAATAATAACGTGAACCCACCGTTGGCACCGTGCACACGAATATTAGCAATGAATATGATCGGTGACCTTATGAGGAAAGTTGGAGTAAGTATTTCTTTTTGCTATATACATACATACACCTTATGTTTGTTTTACACGTTGAGTACACTACGATGTACATTGAAGTAGCTTGAAGCATGGCTTGTGTACCCTGAACTTTTTAAAGTGAACATCGGTTGCCGTAAATATTGTTTCTAGCACTAGGCGACTGTTCCACTTGGCATGATATTTTTTTTATTTTTTAATCGCCAGTATACCCGAACTCTGGATAAAATACGTTTGAAATTACTCGAAAACTAGTACATACGTTAGATTATGATATTGGTAGTGTGACGTAGTTGGTGTTTTGGTAGCTTGACAGGTGGGTCTGCATGGAGTGTAGGAGGGTAAAGTGCACTTGTCTGGGTGGGAAAAAAAACAGTGTCCACTACACCTACCGATTTACCGTCAGTCCAGGCTCATACACCTACTCAATGTATACAACAGCAACCCAGATCAACCAAGTGCTGACCAAGTCTCCATGATACCTCACCGTTAAATTATTTTCTGCATTCTAGCGACACAGGTCTTTATTTGGATTCTTTTGCTTTGAACTACATTCTTTTGTTATTGTACATACACTTTATTTCCCGCTTTCCTGGCCAATTATCCTGTGTGTAAATATACTGTAGTGTGTTCGATCATAGATACTTGCGCAATCGAGAAGCATAAAAATATGGGCTGATAACAACAATAACAACACATTTGTAACATTACAATGTATTAACCATAGCTGTTTAATCGACACAGGCATTGGAGAATAAGCTAAACACGTGTCAAAATCCATCTCGAGAGGAACAAGCTGTCCGTGATCTCTACAGGTAACATTAGAGCATCGTTATAATATTGAAAAATTATGTCATTGTTTCGTTATCTTTGTGCACTGCGTGTACTTGTAGTAAATGGTATCATGTATCAATATCCAGGATTAATATAATTTTTTTAGCAAACTGTCTGTCATTAGTTTGATCGATCAAAGAACAGATAAATTATATTTCGTGCAATGTAAATTGCCGTTAAATTTATCGAGAAATTTATAAATTACTGATACACAGTGATACATGATAATTGTTAATTCAATCGTACTTATTAGTTCTATGTTCGCCCTTTACGTACATAGTGCTTCCTGTGAATGCTAAAACCATGAATTTGTGTATAATCAAGGCTCCTAATGACCCCAGTTCACTAGTGTTTTACTCTGAAAGTTCAAAATATTTCATAAGACTGCATTACGTTTTATAAAGTCCATCTTTTCGCTTGCGCTACTAATTTAGGCAGTGTATCCTTCTTCTATTTTCACATTGTCTTAATTGTAAGGCGTGTTGCGTCTTAGTTGTTAGTAAATATATCTCTGAGACAAAGCGATCAAAATTAATTAATACCACGATAGGAGATAAGATTTCTCTTTAACGCGACTTAATAACTCCCAGTTCCGTAATCATACTCTGTTGTTCATCAAATTTTAATATAGGTGTAGGTGAATACCGAATTGCATTTAATTGTTGAATTTTTCTTTGTGATATAGAAAGGTTCGTTTCTTAGTTTCCTAATATCGAACGCGGTCTCAACAATTTTAATATGAAAAGTTTGCTGATGAGTATTTTTATTTTTTTTATGTTTTTTGGATGACTCGGTTAGAAAAAATTATTGAGACCTTTGATCATTTTATGTTTGTGCAGGCTCGACTGTTTCATTTTATCTCTAAGTTAATTAGTATTACTTTATTGTGCAATGTAAATTGAATAATCATTTCACGTCTACGTACCATATTTTTTTATCTCAAAAGTGTCTTATTTGTTTAAATGTAATTTAAGTACGTTTATATTATTCTAAAGCTTTTGTATATATTAGGTTGAGCCAACAACGTGTTGTAATGTAATATATTTTTATAATTTCACTTTGAGATAGCAAGTTAGGAAATTTAAATACATAGTAATATAAGTGACTTGTAAATAACAAATATACGTACATGAATACGCATATCCAGAGAATTGGCTTATGCAAGGGAAATAACGAGACCCGAAAATTTGTAGAACAGATTATGGCTCAATCTATGTTTAATTATGCTCAATTAGTTTTCATAGACTTCACTCGCATACTTGTCCTGAAATTTTCACAAAAAATGTTTACATACAGAATTAAAAGAATCAACACACATTACGTAATACAATATCAATTGTTGCAATTTATGTTCTCCCTGCATGAGATGTATATGTCACTAATCTTCATTTTCTGTATAGAATAAATTTTTTCATTATGTCTCTGTGTGTGTGTATGTACATGCGTGTGTATAATATCAAACTTTCTGAATGTATTCAAAATTGCACAATATAGAACTAGTATTTCATCAGTTTCACGTAGACTGTGTATTAGCCATTTAATGCGAATAAGATTAATCTTGAAGAAGCAAGTACTATATGAATTGCAAATCCTCAAGTATTCTCTTACTCGTATAAACATGCATGCTGTACAGGCTATGCACAATTCATAAATATGTACAGCATTTCTCAATCTTTCACTGTGTTGTTAACATTGCGTGCACTAGCTGTGTGCGATTGAAGTCATTAAACAAAACAATAGTAAAATGGGAAAAACGTCAGACAAACAAAGATCGGGGTACGTATTTATCAAACAGTAGAATGTATGAAAAAAAAACAATATTTGGAAAGACGATTGGGAAGCGCTGATTAAATTAATGTGCATTCAAGAATCATAAATCATAGTCCTCAGTGTTAAGATGGTAATGAAAGAATATTAAATTTTTTAATTAGGACTAGGCGGCAGGTACGAGGCTTTGCCTCTGGAAACAGCAACCACATTCGATTATAAACAACGGATAATATTCCAACATTACATTTTTACTTCATACGACATACATACTTTTATGCCTGTTAATTTGTTTTAATTCTAATTCAAATCTCGGTTATTAATTTATTTGTGAAGTTATGGTAGAGTGAAAATTATTGCCTCTATCATACTATACTTATTATTTAGATCTAATAATTGTAGAATCGTCTGACTCCCTCATTCTGGAGAGAGGCTCAGCAAATTGTAGAAATTATTTTCCGTTTTCTACCGTCATTGTTTAAAAACATACTTAACAATGGTACGAATGAACTTTGTAAATATTTTAATTTCTAACTATAAATTTGATAACGTGATAATCGCAAACGCGTAGTACTGTTGCGTTGTATAGGTATTCACAAATGATATTAGACAATTAATTTGTGAGATATTATTTTCAGTTCATAATTTGAATACGATTTAGAAAAAATGTTGTAACGTCTAGTGCAAATTTAGCTTCTAGCATAAGTTAGATACACGTCTATTTTTAATAAGAAACGAATAAATTTTCTCATGCGTCGTGAAGTAGTTCAGTTTTATACTTCGAGACATGTAAAAGTTATTGGTACTAGATATTTTAATATAATTTATGCGCCTTCACGCCACTTGCATAATTTTAAATAGCTTTGGATCTCTGAATATTTATACAAAGTAGAAAGTATACTAACACCGCTAAACAAAATGTATTATCGAATAAGAAAATTTGTCGATCCTTACTAGATTCCGCTTAAATGTATACAAATAAAATTTATTCAAACGAACTTTCAACCGTATCGTTAATACCAAACTGATTGTGAACTAGATTTTCAAATGACGCTGAAACCCAAATAATAGCAACTAATAGGATCTTTGTAACATAAATTTGTAAAAGTAAATTAAAATATTTGTAAAATAAAGATATTGTAAACAGTCTTCGAACGAGTATTTAATTCGAATTCATCGAGCTGATTCGTGGAGTGGTGTTTTATACCTATAAGAGACAAAGGTAGGTTATTCTTATTTTAAAGATTTATTTATGAAACGTTTATCTTTACACGAACAATGAGTACCTGGCTGATTGAAATGTTCTATGTTATTTTCATACAACCAGAGTTCTAGCATAGTAAACACTACTTTGGATCCCTATAAAGAAACTGTCTTATTTCCTAATGCAAAGAGTTTTGCTATGTATTATACCAATAATGATAATGATGAAGTTATGTGTTGCAATAATGACAAATACAATATAACAGGATCGTAATGAGAAATTAAAGATCTTTTTTTTATTCTTACTAGTACTTGTAAGATTTGACTTGTCTTTTATCAACATTATTGTTTTGCGCTCGTTTTCCTTTCAATTTATATATATATAAACAACTTTATATACGAATTAAAAAATAATCGAGAACTTGCATTGAATTGAGACCAAAAATATCATTATTCGTAATTGATTACTTTTGCAAACGAACGCCGCAGTCTTTGTGTTTACGAAAAATTATGCGCCGAAAGCAAAGACTACCAACATACCAAAAATAGATGACAATATTTTATGCCCATCTAAAAGAGTTCCAAAATCTATGCACCTATCGTAGGGATGAACTTGTACATTTTTTGTGGAGTACAACATAATACATAGTCTGGAATGAAAATGCTCCATCCAGGATAGTTATGAATGATAATAATTAATAATAATAGTAGTAGTAAATGGTATGTGTGGGAGTTACATATTATTTAAGCACGCTCGCCACGGATTCGCCGAGCGAGCTGAATATCCTTGGGCATGATTGTTACACGCTTGGCATGGATAGCACACAGATTGGTGTCTTCGAATAGACCGACCAAGTATGCTTCCGATGCTTCCTGTAAGGCTCCAATCGCGGCGCTCTGGAAACGTAAATCGGTTTTGAAATCTTGCGCGATTTCACGAACCAATCGCTGGAAGGGTAACTTTCTGATCAGCAATTCGGTAGATTTCTGATATCTTCTGATTTCTCGAAGAGCTACGGTACCAGGCCTAAAAAACAATTCCAGTGAATTGTAAGTATTTCAATTATTTTAGACATATTTTGCATCAATGGAACGGTAATTCTGATACGATAATTTACAACAAAGACTCGACTTACCTATATCGATGGGGTTTCTTTACACCACCGGTAGAAGGTGCACTCTTACGTGCTGCCTTTGTAGCTAGCTGTTTACGAGGCGCCTTACCTCCAGTTGATTTACGAGCTGTTTGCTTGGTACGTGCCATTTTTTAAACTGTAAAAACGTTGAAGGTAACTTTGAAATTGTTTAAAATATAAGAAGGTATTATAATGTAATATAATTGTTTAAAATACAAAAAAGGAAAATACAGAAATTTATTTCTAAGGACCATCGTTTTCGAGAAAATCGAATTTAACATAGAAACGGTGTATCTATTGAATAATATACAATACTGTGTCTTCGATGCGATATATTCCTTTTTGAAGAATTCTACCTCTTTCCCATCGACACTGTGCGGTAGAGACGCGTTCGAAGTTCGAACAACGCGGGAAAACTATTTTGAAGATTGCACTTCAGAATTCGTCGGCAGAGTGTAAATCAAGTTTTCGAGTGGGGAAGATTGGCGGTGGTGGAGGGGGGGTGTAAGTGGTGGGGGTACGATCCGTTGCTATTCGTGCGAAGGAACCGCGCACCGAGGAACGCTGCGCATTGCGCAATGCACAAACTTTCGTTCCTTCTGCATCGACGCGAAAAAAAAGCCATGCTAACATGAAAACTATATGGATTCGAATTGAGAGGGTTCTCGTGTCCGTCGAGTACAGTTTTGTTGACGAAGCGAACGACTGGTAAACATGAGTGAACCGATGACACTGACGGGAAAACAAGCGGCGAGCTACGGCCGCGCCAGAGAGAGACTCGGTAAACGATTCCCTCCACGAACGTCAATTGCAAAATGGAGGCAACACGACTGTACGTCGCGTTCCGATGTGAAAACTTCAATTTCTCAACACTTTTCATTTTCCGCGATGCAACACTACACACGCCGCGTGCTCGCTGCCACTGGTTAATTACACGTGGTCGATTATGATGTGGAATTTCGGCGAGTTTACGTACCGCTCGAAGGGAAAATTTAACGAGAAGCGAGAGCTAACACTATCCGTTTCCTTGTACTCCGATGGCAGTGGACGCTCTCCCGAGTCACGACTCCCTTGTCCCTACCCCCTAGAAATTAAATCGCGAGAGGTACGTAAGCCCGCGGTGCGGTGCATCCAATCGGATGTCGGATAGCAGTTCTGCCTCATAGTGTAGGACCTGCGATTGGCTCAACCTCCTACGCCTAGAAGTCGAACCGAGAAGAACACTGTCAATTGTAATATACATGATACTGGGGCTCTCGAGAGCAACCTCGTTTTACCTGAAATAATTGCCATTCCCGTCATTGCCGAAAATGCTGCGATCGATATCCGGTCAAGTCGGAAAATATTTCGAACAAGAATCGAACCAACCGATCAAAACGTCGCAAGCTCGATTATTTTCTGATCGAATCTCTATCTGCTTTCGGTGATTTTCTGCGCAGAAAGATCACGACTTTGTTCCTGCAATTCTATTATAGCAGTGAAATTCACTGCCTCGTGGAAAGTTCCAGAAAATATATTTGCATGGCCGCACAGCGCGACAATCAGCGCACGGTCGCGATTGTTTTGTCGCTATGTCAAAAATTTCAGGTCTTCGTGTATGCAGTTCCTCCTTGAATATGAGATTTGAATGACGATGAACCGGTGTTTCCAAGATCAAGTATTCTCTCGCGTTTTCGATCGGAAAAAGCGGACGCCATTGCACGCCAAACGTAAACATTAAAGCGTGTGGGTTTAGGTTCAATTTTGACAACGCGATCTATGTTGCGGTATCGATGTTGATCAGAGAGGATAGTGTTGATCGAGCGGACAAACGTAATATTCAAATTGTTACAATTTACCGATTTGAAATTTAATTATGTTCGCAAGTATTTATGTAGGTACTATAGATGCGAATGGATGCAGTTATAGCAGGGTAAACTCATACATGTATGTGTGTGTATATATATATATATATATATATATATATATGCGCACTTACAGTATAGAGTGACAATTTATATTAATAGAAAAGTTCGATCGAAAAAATATTTATACTGATATGGATAATAATGCGTGTGAGTGTACATTTTAGTTATCGTGCGCGGAAGAGTACATTTTCAAGTTCGTGGAATACACGTTATCTATATAATTAGTTATGAAATAACTATGATTCACTGGTTCAAGAAATCATGACAATTCCAAGAACAGCATGATTTTCGAGAAAACCATTCACAAATGAAATTACAAAAATGCATTTAAAAATGTTCTTTGTCTTAAAACATTCGAGAAATAAAGATGCATATTCTGTTACGAAGGTAGTTTGAGTAAAGTTTATTCAAAGTTTCTATACATTAATTTAAAAATGTCGTAAATTATTAGTTATCCTTATATTAATATTGTACTTCCTAAAATAATAATAACGTATTGAACGAAGCTACCATACAATTTCATGGTCACGGATTTGTTTAATTCGAATAACGTGTGACATGAAATATAAATGCAAAACAATTCTGATACTTTTGTAATACGAATAAATCTAATAACATAAGACTACGGGCACGCTCGGTACATAATTCTATAACATTTCAGTTTTCTACAGCTTATATTACGACGTGTTACAGTGTTACTTCTTTCTACTTGTACGGAAGTAATAATTTACAATACACTGTAAATTCTTCCAAAGGTCTATTGCAAAGTAAGTTCGTTCGGTAACGGGAAATACTACTAAACACCGCAATTATATGCAGTACAATTTTACGTACAGACAGTTGACGGAGAGCAGACTAACGGGACAGTACAGAGGAAAGAAGAGTCCGATTAGTTATTAAGATGGTCAAAATGACAATGTCAACCAATCGAGTTATGAAAATGTAGAATCTTCTCTCACCCCTGTGCCGTCCTAGTATTCTATCCTGCAACTGCGTGTACGTTTAAACGAATTCGTATCACCAACATCGCTCGTTACTACACCTAAAGAAGTATCAATTATGCAAAGTGTGTCTTACTATGTGTTACGAACTACGTACTCTGATCTCTGTGCCTTTTTTCCTATTCTTCTACCATTAAAAATCATAAACATATCCATCTATTCTACAAAATATAATATTATTCGAACTTTTGCATTTTATCTTTCAAGGGCTTGGCAGTGTCAATTACAGTGATGATTCATGATAACAACACAACTGTAATGAATTTGATAGATTGTGAAACAATTAAAGAATGCGACAACAAGAATGAACTTGATTAAGGGAACGGTTAAAGATTTTGAATGACGAAACGCTTAAGCACGTTCACCGCGAATTCGTCTCGCGAGCTGAATATCTTTAGGCATAATTGTGACGCGTTTCGCGTGAATCGCGCATAAGTTTGTGTCTTCGAACAGTCCGACCAAATAGGCTTCCGAAGCTTCCTGCAGGGCTCCGATGGCGGCGCTCTGGAAACGCAAGTCCGTCTTGAAATCTTGGGCAATTTCACGAACCAAACGTTGGAACGGTAATTTTCTGATCAACAATTCTGTCGACTTCTGATATCTTCGGATTTCTCTCAGCGCTACGGTACCAGGTCTGAAATAAAAGCATCCCGATTAAATTCCTGGCAATACTCGGTCATGATACTCTACCGTACGAGCAATCAAAAACATTTTTACCTATAACGATGGGGTTTCTTCACTCCACCGGTGGAAGGTGCGCTTTTACGAGCAGCTTTGGTTGCGAGCTGCTTCCTGGGAGCTTTACCTCCCGTTGATTTACGAGCAGTTTGCTTGGTACGTGCCATGTCTATATAGAAACATTCATTACAACAAATTATAAAAATTCAATTCCAAATAAATCAGCTATTAATATTTTTAGTCGATAATATTCGGTGATTAATCCTTTCAAATCGACTAAGTGTCAGTCGATCGATATTCTTAAATGCATAAATTACAGAAAAAAAAAGTAAATAATCATATCGAAGACGCGAAAGTTCAATGACATTAAATTCTACAATAAATTGTATCCACACTTAGAAATATACCGAATCGGTAAACTCGTAAAAAATCATAGTCGATGTAAAATAAATTTTAGTTTCCCTCCAAAAGCGGACACAATAAACAAAATGGTGGTCAGTGTGCTTGTAAGACCGACGTGCGTACGAATTTCGTAGATCACGGAAGCCACACGGTTTTTTGTCGAAGTGAATGGAATTAATTGTTGTTGGTTTCACTGAGCGTTGAAATCAATATATTTCGTGTATATTTAAGTCTGAAAAACTGATAAACATACCTAGTCTTAGCCGCTTTGGGACAGGATCGGTTGTTGCACAAGCTGTTTCGTCCGACGGTATTAACTGATGTTCGCTGTTCAGTTAATGTTTTTACAGAAACGCAGTTTGGCCCTACGGCAGATAGGCGACAGCACTGTGCCCAGATACCCATCACAGGATTGGTCGTCGTTTCGTAACACCGTATCCGATTAGTCGGATTCCTGCGAATAGACGAGTTTGTTATGGATTTCATAAGTTTACTATTATTTTAATGAAATCCAATGTATCGACCACCTCGATTTTACTTACCAACAATTAGATACAGGATACATTCGAATCCTGCATATTTCCTCCTTTTCGAAATGGCGGAAACAAAATTTCAGGTTACGCAGGTAGCATTAAAAAGTTTCATGTTTGGCAGGTGGAATTACAACCTGAAGTTGGCACAAAATAATTATGCGCCTGCATATTGATTCTTGTGCAGCAGTATGTATGTAAGTAGGTACATACATGTATTTTCAAGTATACGTACGGAAGTAGAATAATGTATTGATAATTCATAAATGCATTGCATATAAATGTAGCAACAATAAAGTTTAAAATTGGAAGGTGCATATTTATTCGTTAACATGTAAACAACTCTTATCCCCGGTAGAAAATTACGTCTACGGTCCAGAGGCTATTGAGCTCATAGCAGCAAACATATATGTATATCTACATTTTCTAGAATTAATAAATAACTATTATAGGAGATGATATAATACCACATGTATAGTTGAAATACTGTGGTTTATTAAATATATATATATATGTATATATATTACCATCTCTTTCTACTGGGCCTAGTAATTAAGAGTTAGTTTATTAACATCATGATACACAAGTTATCAATATAGTTTATTTTTCAAATGATCAATTTTATTAATTTACAATATTCATCTTTATAATCCACTACCTAATAATAGCATAAGAAGCAATAATGAACATTCGTTCTACAAATTACGCCATGAGACAATTATTATCCTCGTATCATCGTCGTCATCGTCGTCGTCGTCGTTATTATTCATATACATATATCCATATTTTCATATATATATATTTATTTATATATGTGTAAACTTTCAGTCATCAAGAAAATATCAGAACAAAATTTATTTTACTAACATTCTAGCTACTGCTACGCTAATTTAATTGTTATTTAAAATTGTATTGCCAAAAATACGAGTCGTTAATATTTTCTTTTTTCGGTTGCACACAAATGATGCTTTTTTCCCTTTTCTTTTTCCTTTTTCTTTTTAGTATTCAATTTGTACTGACATTTATTAGAATTTACTACAATTGTTCGTGACAACGAAAAAGTTCTTACTCCGTTCTTTCTTTTCTTTTTCTTTGTCTTCCTTTTGAATTACGTTCCATCATAATCATTTCCTCATCGGCATATTCGACCAGATATGAAAACTTGTTTGAACATTATGCAAACACTAATATTGATTTGCGAATACTTATGTCGTTTTTGGCAGGACGCGAAGATTAAAATGCAAGCCCATATTACTTTTGTACTTTGTGAAAAATTCTCATTTGGAATGTTAACATTGTGTTTTACGCGACACCGTATAAAACTATTAACGTTACGTTACCAATTAAAGAATCATAGTTTTTTTTCTGTAAACAACAATAATCTCTCTTCCGATTTGAAAAAAAAACGTCGCGTTTCGAATAATGGGAAACGAATACGTCGTGCACACTCTTTGCTACATGTATAGAACTTGAATTAACTATATTATAGAAATCGAAAATCGATATCATGGTGGAAAATGAAAGCTGTCAAGAAGTTTACTAGCTTCGTTAGCGAAGGAAATAAATTATCGACGAGTCGTTTCGAAGCGTTGTACGTAGACAAATTTTATAATCGTGACGTACCGGCATGTGTCAATGAATGTATCTAAATACACAGATGTTTAAATCCATACTTATTGGTTTTCTTGTTTACACAAAAAAGAAAGAATAGGAGGCGAACAACCGAACCGGCGAATTTAATGTTTAGCATGCTAATGTGCTGAACCAAAAACGCAATCTATACGTTACGTATATTCAAATAATTGTGTAGTTGGTTTACAAAACAATTTCGATCCTCGACATCTCTAAGGTACTGCCTGATACACTCTTAAAGCGGCGTGGTACGCGACTATATGACACACTAAACATTTTTTTTTGTTTTTGCAACTGAATACCAAACACTGTTAACTATACAATAGAAGTTTACCGTTCGACCTGATCACGTGGAACAATCTATTGTTACTTGTATAATTTCTAAATGAATACGATTACGAATACGGATACGGATACACGGATGCGGATACGGATACGGATACAAGTACGAATACGAATACGAATAGCTGAGTAGCTGCAATACTTGGTACAGTTACAAATTACAAGTGTGAAAAGTATTTTTAATAATAATTTGAACGATTACACGCATGTTGAACCCGTAATTATTCTAAGTCACACTCATAATTTGCTAGTATATTAATTAGAGTATGTAACTCGAAATTCAAACGTTGCGTCACGTTGGATGAGTGGTTTTGTTCACATCGAATAATGCACAAACGAACAATAATTCGATATCTTTTTTTTTTCTTTTTTTTCATTTCGTCAAGTCGAACAGGAAATCCATTTGACTTCATAAAAATTGATTTATAACACGAAACGCTATATTAAAATTCTATGTTGTACAAATTGCTTGGTATACGATTAATAATACTACACAGTCATCGTATTAAAATTATGTTGCTGGTTGTTTTCATACTTCCATCGATAAAATTCTTTTGAACTGGCAGCACCTTTAATTTCAATTCAATCGTGTCGTTGAAATATTGCAATTTCATTTGTTTTTCTTTTTCTCCCTCGCGCGCGTTACAGAGACGGTTATCTCGTTCGTTTTCTGAAGTGCGTCTGAATTTATAGTCTGTATTTTGTCGAATCGGATTCGTTGCGGGATATGAATGACATTATCGATTCTTATTCTATTATAAAAATCTGGTAAAATCCGTCTCTGGTAAACTCTGGTGTACCTTGATTCGAACCATTGTCTATAGGTACATATAAAATATTCAAATCCATAGAAAATTAGTAATGATACATGAGCTCGGAATACATAGAATCACAATTATTGTATAAAATGCATATACAGAAGTAACCACAACCAGAACAATCGTAGATATATTCATAAAACATTTGTTTCATTATAGTCTATCATTATTATCTTGCAAATATTGTTTCAATTATTTGCTACCGTTTTTTTGTCAGGGTGACCGCGAATGGTTGCTTCCTCGCAATTTTTGATTTCCTTTTCCTTTACACGCGTATGCTTCTGTGTTGCGCGTCTAGAAACTCAAAACTCCCAAGTACATACATCGCATCGTCGGAAGTAGCACGATCGATAATTTCTTTCTACAACAAACGATTTCTTAATTTGTCATTGAATTCAAGACAGTGTTCGAATTGCGGCGATCAGGATCACCCTGCAAAAATGTTGTACGAGCGACGTTCGCACCTTTTGATGTTGAAACGTTGTGTTTTGCTCAGCACTCTGTATATGAATCTGAATCTGTATTTTGCGAGAACGAGCCATTTCAATTTTCGAAAATATCTCCTCGTTCGTACAACAAGTTCGATTTAAGTAAAATATTTATTATCACAATATACATGCTTCACATAATGCGAATATACCTTTGCTTTCTCTGTGTTTCTCGAATGTTTCTCTAGATTCCTTTGCACTGTAAGAAGAACGATGTCTAGAATACGTGACAAGCTTAACCGTATAATTTACAAATATCCTTCCATTCCGCAATATCTCAAAAATTCTTTACTACTGCACTTTAGGCTATGCAAATATTATTGTACCGGAAGACGGCGTTGTAATATTGCAAAAATATTAAAATACCTTAAAGGGCCGCGTATTTCCACGTAATCCTGCACACTTTAAACGACGAAAATCGAATCTGGTAACAATAGCAGTTTCGTTCTCGAATTCGAGATCAACATTGTACGATAATGATTATTATCAATGAACATCGTGTTATTACCAACGACACGCAGCCATTGCCCTTACGGGATCAATTAAATCGAACAGCGATGAAACGATAGAAACAAGAAAAAGATAACGCTCGAAATCGTTTTCAACCTCCGTCTATTATAGGCGATGCAGAATTATTCGGAAACACTAACAGATCACATTCCCTTCACGCAGAACGTAACTTTATTACTTTCATAAATTTGTTGAGAATGGCACTGTATACAGATTGGATTGCATTATTTTCGTGCACGTAACTATTGCTTTTCTCTTTCAACTTCTGCTCAGTTTTCTTTCGCATCGGTGCCTCTTCGAAACAATTCGATCGACGTCGAATGAAAATGAATTCTGTGACGTACATTATTTTGACACGAGGCATTCATGTTAAAATATGAGGATGCAAATGACTGATACGCAGTTGCCGGATAGAATTGCATCGTTTTCGTAGGGATGATGAGAATATCGTTCAATTTTTGCCGCGTTTAAATGATTGAAACATGTCAAAATAATGTGAACGAATCAATTGATTGCTCGCATGCCTTTTCTTAGTACCTTCTCTAGTGAGTTTTCTTTTTATTTCCGTTTTTCTTCTTCTTATTTATTCAAAAGTTGTATGGGCTTGCTGCGATTGATTGTAATGAGACACGTGGAATGTGTTCGCATTCCGTAGTTTCCTAGATGTCATCGTTATTCACCGCTATAATTCAACCATTCGGTACACGTGTCGAATAACATTCGTCAACGTGCGATCTCGTGTAATCGAAAGTTTACAGCCTTGTTCGTTTTCTCGTATGTAAAATAGTTGAATCTTCGTAGATACCGACATACCGAATGATAAGATCTAAGTAGAGAAATTGTTAATTACATAATCACAGTTGTACAGCCATTTGCTACCTCGTATTTAATACAAAAATGCTTAGATATCAGTACCGTGGAATTCGAACTGTACTTGTTCTTTTTTTATTCATTTTTTTTCCTATTTTCATCCGTGTCTGTGTCGATTCGTAGACTGTAGTTTTCTAGATGCGTATGCGTGTGTATGTTTGTGTTGATTTCAGTCTGATCAAGTATACGTATTATCGCGAAAGCGCAAAAACAGAGAGATCCTACTACGACGTTCGAAATGAATTCACCGATTAAAGATCGCCTAATCAAAATACACACGAGTTTACAATCTAAGCAGTTTTGCTACACTATAATGGACAATAATACGAACATTTCGAAAAGCGTACGTTCACATAATAATCGCATTAAGACGAGACACGTTAAAAAATCGGATCGTTATCAACAATGTGTCCACGTTTGCAGAATAAAAGAAACAACGCGTAAGTAAAGGAGATTGAAAAGTATCATGAAACATGGTGAACAAGCAATAAAGAAGAACAGTAATAGTAGTAGTAGTAGTAGTAGTAGTAGTAGTAGTAGTAGTAGTAGTAGGAGTAGGAATAGTAGTAGTAGTAGTAGTGGTATTAGCGGTAGTAAGTAATAGTAGTAGCAATAGTGTGATGGTAGTAGTAACAATCGAAGAAAAGTAAAGAACAGAGACATTTACTATTTTTCCGGATTACAAACAGCAGTCATTGTTGCAAACAAGAACACATTCTAGGTTGAATGAAACCAATTTTTTGTTGTTATTTTAAATAGACAGAGTGCTCCTGTCGTCGGAATTCGTACTGCTACTAACTATCTAAATAACAAATGCATTTAGTCATATATCAAAACTACAAGTGAGTAAAGGTGATACGTGATTTTATAGCAAGTATCTTTAGTTATAAATTGTAATATAAATGTTCAGCAAATTTGTTTTTAGATATTACATATTACTATTTTACGTAATTTATTTATTGTACAGTAATCTAATGATTATGTGTATGAGTTTTTGCCATCTGGAGTGTGCAGATAATTCTTCCTTGACGTTAGGGAACCCTTCGTCTACCTAAGCTTATCGTATCTTCTTTCGTTTCCCTTCTCTTTATATCTATTTCTCTCGCTCTCTTTCCTTCTTACTTTGATCACGAATATTCACAAAAAAAAAAAATGAAGCAACAGGCAATCTCTGTAACGTTCAACTAGTGCATAAACAATTACTCGCAACATGGTTCTTCTGGCTCTAATAATGATCAACACAGGAGAAGAATCATTCGCACAAAACAGAGCATGTAATGTTTTGTATTTGTATTATTGTAACTTGTCAAAAATATATTGTTCAATTTGATCTGCCCTATTGTTGGTTTGTTTGTGCAGTGTTCAAAGAAACGATACAATACTTTGCTCTTGTTGAACAGAAAGAACGCTGAATCTACGAAAAATATACAATACACAAAACAAATTGATTGTTGAAATTTTAAGCAACGGATCGAGATAAAAACAAACAAAATTTTTACAAATCCTCCCATTCGGATTTCGAACAAGCGTCTGGCAATTGATTAAAAAATGTCATGCTTTTTGCGTGCGAAACATATAAACGCGACAGAGGAAAAACAATCACAGAAACCAACAACTGGAGCAGTATTATATAAATATTCAACTGTATGTTTTTTTTTAGTACAGAATATTAGCTAATTAATTTATTTTGTTACTCTCCTATTACCCTATTTTGTAGCTAAATTTGTTGCTTTCACAATAATTTATATTCTTAATAATTAATATTTTAATCGTGTTATCGTTATAAGTAAAATAGTATATGTATATATATACACATATATATATATACACATATATAAATTGTAATTGTTTATAATATTCAATATTATATCATTCAGGAATATTCTTTCCTAGATTTCCACGAGGCTCCTCGTAATCATAGTGTACCTTTTTTAGGGATTTGCTAAATAAAAATAAAATACTTTTCTCGGTTTTGCTCTATCTCTCACTTTCTCTCTGTCTCTCTCACGCACATGTTGACTATCATCAGTTCAGTCAACTTGAGTCTATTCTCGTCTCCAACATGTATATTTCTTTGATTCTAAACAACGAAACGATAATCGCCATCGTCACCGTTCTCCGAGCTTGCTATCGTTATCGTAAATACAAAGGCAACCATATGATTACGCAGAGTCCATGAATACAGCATTCTTTACAAGTACTTTGTGTTATCGATCTAGTGTATTAATTGTTCAATCGTCTACTATTTTTCCTCTATTAGAAGAAGGTTCTGAAAATTCGTAAGATTTTTTGTTGTATTATAAGAATAACAATATAACACGTCTATAATATCATCGACACGATGTAAAAGGAATTGGGATATAAGAATAGTATTTAATATAAAATATATTCGAAGAATGCGACGATAAATACATACATTTTTATGTTTTCAATCTGGTGTGTCATTATTGTACTTATAAAGAATGCATTTAAAAACACAATTGAAAAATGCATCGTTATAGCGCTAAATTGATTAAATTCTAAATAGTACTTTGAAAATTATATCATGGTATACACGATCTCACGGACGAAAATGAAAATATTCGTTTGTTTGCCTCGTTAAGACGCGAGATGGAATATAATATAATTTGTATTTGTAACAATGTCTCTTTCACATTAATCTTTGCCCGTCCCTTGTCGTCGTTCTTATCTCTTTCCATCTCCATTCGAACCTTCTTCTAGATCGATACGAGATTGTCTATACCATGACATATAAATTGTATTTTTTTTTAGTAACATCTATTATATTTTAATATCAATAATCTGTAATAAAAACGGACCTAATAAAGATATTTATTTCATTTTTTGGCCTCACTTTTGATACTAAACTATGATGGTAATTGAAGAAAAAAAAGAAACAATCAGTTTCATTTGTTGAGTGTTAAATAATTAAATAATTAAGTAAAGTTTGTTATAATACCCTTTTTCTTTTCTCTCGTTCTAGTTGAATTTGCATGTCGTGTGATTTTTCTTTCTTTAGTTTTGTATTCGTATTTGGAATAAACGTCCGCGTCGACGAGATTTGTCATTTGTATGAAAAGAATTAGAGCTAGTCATTAAAAAATATATATATTTATATGTTTGTTCTTCGACGTGTAATTTGTGCAGGGTATTATACATTTAAAATAATTTTAATTATATTGTAAATATTAAATAATAGTCTTTAAAAATTGGTTATTGTAACATTGTATGTCTATGAGGAAAAAATTTGATAATGTTGTCCTATCTATTCTAGTTATTTATACTTTTTTTAGGCAATATTTTACCTTTCTTATCGTGAATGTATAGTCACTTTTTTTAGTAATAGCAATTACCAGCTACATATTCAAAATAAAAATATTTATAGAGCCGGTATGCAAACGCGTTTCATGCGTTTCATTGAAAAAGCTAGTTGACATGTTTAATTAGTTGCATGTCCCGTTGAGCTGTAACACGTATGTCACACGTTACATGTCTATGTGTGTATACAAATATATGTACAAATATAAATATACACGCATACACAAAATGTGTATATACATATACATAAAATATACAGAGTGTCCCAAAACTACTGCGTAAACTGAAATGAGAGTTCCGCAAAGAACCTCCTATTTCAGTTTAACGCAGTAGTTTTGGGACACCCTGTATATGTATATACACACACATTCCTATATATGAGTTACATCATCGTTCTTTTGATTAAATTGAAAAATCCTAAATATTCATAATTATCTTATACCTAAAATGTAAAAACTTACAACACAAATATTGAGTTAAATTTAGTTTAGTAAATGTATTCTCGTCGTAAATAACATTCTTTCATTATTATCACACACTATATAATTTAGTGTTTCAATTTCCTCGATAAGTATATGTAATGCAGTTGTATATATTAAGCATACTTAAACATTTAAAAAGTAATCCTGTACTACATATACAGAAAAAAGCATGAAATGTATAGAGACTACATATTATAATCAAAATGTTACCAGCTACGAAAAGAAAGAAAGAAAAGCATATCTATATAAAAATTTGTTAATTACTATATCATACCGTTCGATGTATCTAAAGTATAAAAAAATTTGTTTTTTTTCCGTGAATGATAGTTTAAGTATGTTTCATAGAAATTACAAAAAATGGAAAAATATCTATGCGTATCTAAGAAAAAGAAAGAAAAATTAAGAATTAAGAAAATGATAAGAACGTCAGTAGCTCGAAATAACACATGTATCGTCTCTTTCTCTCTCTTTCACGTGTTGGAACAACGATATCGTTCAATGTATTATTTTCTCACTCGTTTTTAAGAATATGCCAATTTCTGTCTCTTTATAAATATGAGCAATTTTATTATTTTATATAAAAAACCTAAAAATCATATATATTCTTATAGTAAGAGATATCGTCAATACTATCTTCTCAACAAAAGATATAAAATTTGTTAATACTTGTTTGCGTCATTATCATCAGTACGGGTCAATTGAAAGATCCTATGTAAATATAGTTTTAAATACAATAGAAATATCATTGGACGTGACATACGTTTAACAGCTCAGTAGCAATCGAAGAAAATCATCCCGTGAACGTTACGTGAGGGACAGTGTTGTTTTTGTTGCGTTTAATCATGATATTACAATTTTCCTTTAAACAAATATATACTTTAGAGGTCCCAAAACTTTGTCCGTCATCATTCCGATTATATATCATTTTCTTTTTCGCTTTACAACACGTTGTGTAACCGATACACATACCTGGTTTATATAAATGCTAACTATTCGAGCTAGCACCCTGGCTAATAAATGTACTTTGAATTATATAATAAATAATAATAAAGGTATTCTTTTCCATTCCAAGATCGATAATATGCGTTTTTCTTAATACAAAGGATGTGATGTCAGAATCTTTGTAGACAAGCTATATAGCAGGTAATGACTGTTGACACAAGTAGTATGACAAATAGAGACTACGTTCACGAAGTCTTATATCACATCCGTATTAACTTTGGCGATAGTCAAATTATAATATTGCTGTAATTTGTTTCGTCTCTCTCTCTCCTCTATTGCGATCGTGCTTCTACACCGCAGCGAAGAATTCTTCAAAATTCTCTTACATGTGTGTGTACCATCATCGTGTTGATTTCAAAGTACTGATTTCATGTGTGTGAAGTTTTTCTAACGCTCCTCTCTCTTTCTCTCTTTCTCTCTCTCTCTCTCACTCTCTCTCTCCCTCTCTCTCTCTCTCTCTCTCACGTCAGAGCATCGGAGATAAATTTGTCCTTGTTACTGAGAAACTGCGGCAATTATAACAACGGGGAATTCTAACAAAGTATTTCAGACCTAACTCGTGGAGACAACCGGAGTCTGGCAGTACGGGCACTCTCGTTGATTTGGAGCGCACGTCGAGCAGACCACGTAGTGGTTACAGGGTGAGAGGGTAACAGTGCGATTTTGTTCCTCACAAACCATGCACTTTGTTGCCGTTTCTCTGTACAGCACCTGTAACGGCAACGACGACTCAACTACCTATACTGTTCCCATTAATTGAACTAGTCGAAATCATTCATTATACTATTAAAGATGCTAGAGATAGTTAATTTGAAACGTTTTTGGATTAACTTAAAAAAAACAAACATATATAGAGTAGATTCGTTTGCATCGCGCCGGTTAAAACATTTCTACTACTCTCGTACAGCGAAACTCTTTAAGTAATTATTTCGCCGCATTGTACAGGAACGGTAGAAATCTTTTGATCGCGTCATACGGGAGCCTACTGCATATATAAATATAAAGAGAATAACGCGATGAAGATGAGGTAGTAGTAATAGCAGCAATAGAAGTAATAGTTAGAAATGAACGCTTTCGCATCCTCTTCGATAAACTAATAATTATTTCAGAATCGCTTGATATACCAGCTGTTCAAACCGGCGTGACAACTTTGCTTTACCTTTTCCACCTCTTCGAGATCCGAGCGGAGCTGCGATTGAATCGTCTTTAAAGCAGCTATCGATAATGATCTGAGTTCGCTTGTTCTTCTCAATGTATGAAGGTAAGGGCCACCGCCGCTGGACACTTCGTTTTCTGCCGTTAAGGCTTTCATTTTCAATAAGGCCTGCCGAACATATAAATATGTTTACATCGTCGACTAACGCTTAAAGCATCGAGCAACAAAATTTACTATACTCTAAGCGGTATAAAAAAGAAATTGTAGAAATCTGGGATCGGTCATTTCGAAGCTTCGGATGATTTTAACGTTGAAAAAGGGGAACTTACTTCGTCTCTCTGCTGTTCAGCGATTCTTGCTCTACTCGTAGCTTCCTCGGTTTCTATTTGCCACGCGGTGCACGCTGTTCTAGCTTGGTTAATTCTTTCCTCCCATGTGGCTAATTGAGCGCGGCTCGATGTTAATTCTTCTCTAAGCCTTTGTACCTATGAAAAATGAATCGACTAATGAATTGACCGTTCCGATGGTCGATCCTTCGATAGCATAATGAACGTTCGATTTAAAAAACTGGGGGAACGTCTAACCTCGGACAAAGATCCTGTATTACTAGGACTGATTGAAAATGCATTGACCAACGGAGATGCTGGGAGAGGTTGTGTACGAGATGGAGACATTCCTTGATTCGTAAAATCAAATAAGCTACTATTAAATCCACTAAGTTTAGAAGCTGAACTGCTAAGTTGTGAGATATGATTGCTAAATGGATCTGATACTTGATTCATAAATGGCATTGTCTGAAATCAATTGAAAAAAAAAAAAATAAATAACAAGTTTGAACAACAACAACATTTAGCGATAACAACTTTTTAATTCGAACAAAGTTTTCATTTACCGATTCCATAGAATCTTGATGAGAGAACCTGGACCCAGTAAGAAAACTTGCTGAATGTAATTGCTGAAGCGGGCTGGATGTAGACGGTGAAAAATTGGTAGGAAACGAACGATCAGCCATTCCAGGAATATTAACCGGAGCCGAGCTCCCCAATAATCCAGAACTTGCTAGGCCTGCTGATATTGAATTGCTAATTGGTGAATTAGTATCCCTATGAATTGATTCAACTAAATTTAAAGGATCATCTAAATGCAACTCGTCTAATGCATTCCCTGAAAGTCCAAGGCAAATTAATTACACACATCAAAAAGTCAAAAAGAAAAAAGTCAGAAAGAAAGACAGAAATACAGAAAGAAAGAAAGAAAGAAAGAAAGAAAGAAAGAAAGAAAAAGAAAGAGAGTGAAAAAGACCCTAACCAACCTTTCTCAGTACAACTTACCTACTACAGATTCAACGGTATCGTTTGGATAAAATGAACTTGAAAGTGGTGATACAGTAGTTGCTAACGAATGACTGCCCAAGGTTCCATTTAAACTATAAGCAATGTATAAACTTTGTTTTTGCTGAGCCTTCTCAGCTTTTGTTAATAAAGGATCGCTATCTATAGCAACCATTTGTTTTCGAATT
Source organism: Lasioglossum leucozonium (assembly GCA_028454225.1). Classification (NCBI taxonomy): domain Eukaryota; kingdom Metazoa; phylum Arthropoda; class Insecta; order Hymenoptera; family Halictidae; genus Lasioglossum; species Lasioglossum leucozonium. The sequence continues at coordinate 4,165,639 of CM052220.1, read as the reverse complement.
TCGCCCTGTTCAATAATTTAAAAACTCGCTGTTAAACCGTTCCCGACAGTTCGAAGCATTGACTACTTTACTGTACTGTTTAGAAGGTAAAACTTACAACCTGAAGAAGAGAACTAGGATTGTAGAGTATGCTTAGCTTCTGTTGATTCGAAGTATTTACAGCAGTATTGGAATTCGAGTTATGAAGTTGAGCACCAGGAGCTTTACTGTGCGAACTGTTGCTACCAATGCTACTGGTACTTGCTGACTCTGATACTTCGCCGCTTCCATTCTACAATTGAAACTTTCGATGAGCGTCTCTGGTTTCAATGAATTACCTTCGCGTTAACGGCCGACACGGTTTACAAACTTACACTGCTATCGCTAAGTGGTTTATCTTTTTCATGACTGCGCTTGTCAGGTGGAAGCGCGTTACTGAGAATATCTGCCAGATTGGTGCCACAATCTATAGGTACCGCCATGTCCCTCGCCAGGCTCATTTCTTCTGTTGGCAACACTGCTCCATCAGCACACCATACCAACGTCCCAATATATCAATTTTGAGAAGCAATTTTGAATACTAAGTTTATCATGTACGAAAGGCCTACATCTATTAGATACAATCCGCAAAGACAACTAAACGCCGAAATGCCTTTGCCTTTTGTAATAGAAGCGCGCGCTTGTCAGTTAGTAAATCATAAGAAGGTGCTTCAGCTGCTGCTTTGGCCCTGCAAAGGCATGCTGTTTTCTTCAACCACTACAGAATGGAGTCTTTACGATCATCCGTATAAGCAAAGAATCCCAACGGTCCCACTTTGATCTTCACGACCTTTTATACAAATAACCGAGACTGTAATGTTTTATATGCATATATCATTGTGGATCTCTATGCTATCAAAGTCGGGCAGTTGGGACCTTCTCAGAGGATAATTCCTGAAAAATATTAATGTCTGCGACCATTTTGCAATGCAGCAGCGAAAACAGTGTACCATTGCAGGGTGATACTGCTTACGTTAAGCGATTAGCTGTTCCATAAGCGGCCAAAGCGAAAAGAAATGTGAAAAGAACTTTTCAACTTACTAAGATAATAATAAGTGTTTTACGTACGATTTATGAGAGTACACTCACGGTCGACATGTGCGAATGCACAGAAGACTCCGCGGGGACAGTAACCAGCTTGCTGCACGTCATTGCATTTAGTGGATTTGTATATTTCAGGATGAAACTGCTGTTCCGTACGCGTATGGCAGTACGTACAAGCGTCTCCCTGTTCACAATTTCCTGGTTCACCCCATTCTTCTCCGTGCTTTACATTCGGACATGGTGTTGACCTGAAACATTGATTACTTAGCAATCGCACTAACACGATTTCTCATGTACAATATAATTAACAATTACTCACCGATATTTATATTTTCGCGGGCTACGTCTTTTATCTTTGCTATTGTGATATTGCGGACAAGCATAACCTTGACGGCAAAGTCTCGGTGGACGTTTGCAAGGCTCTGTCTTATAGTTACTGAGTACATAATTTGTATCCTGCCACTTTGGATCTTCGTTCATTAAATTTCTTTCCTTATCAAGTATGTTTGGTCCATTCGACGACGAATTGGGATCAGAATCAGGATTTTCAAGTGCCTGTATCTCTTTGATGTCGTAGACAGGTGGACGAAGATCATGATTGCCGTGCGCAAAGGCACAATGAGGCCCATTTTTGACACAGAATCCACGCGTGTCTGTGTCATGGACACACATGCAAGTCTTGTAGTAACGTAGGTGATAACGTCGTTCTGTGTCTCCAGCAGTGCGGTGAAGAAATGGACACCTGTTAAACAAAAAAGACATATTATAGAAATATCTGAAGACCGATACATACTTTATTATTACCTAGCATCGTAATCACGAGTTGATAGAACTTAATAGATACATCGTAAGGGGAGTGCAAGTTGCAACAAAACTCAGAAATACAAAAAAAAATGGTTACCGATTTACAAAAACATGTACTGCGATATTTTGGTGCTCCTTTGATTTGAACAATTGAAAATGGATGCTCATCGACAAAACAGAAATTCTAGCCCACGAAGTACAACTTCTAACACTAATTTCAATTAAGTAGTATACAATTAGAGCGTCGATAAAGAGAAGCATCAATCATCATAATTAAGATAACACTTACTATCTTCGTTTCTTGAATTCAAATACAAAAACACTTTGATAATAGCTCTGAATTATGTTCGACAGGGAGTAGAGTCATTAATTCGTTCTATCGTGAAGTCGTTAAAAAAAAAAAAAATAACTAAACGTAAACTTTCACCACATGTCGAAGATAATAACGCTCGATCCCGAGTAGACAGAAACCGCTTGTTTTTTCGTTATATTTTTAAACTTTCGTTTTTGCCGCGTTTCTATGTACAAAAATGCATTCTAAAAATACGATTAATTCAAATTCTTAAACAAAATTGTCATTCGTCTAATCTCTCACGAGGGTGATGTAATAACAAAGTTAGACAAGCGCAATTAACATTTCTTGGCGGTATCGTATCTATTTTATCGATGATCCTTTTCCCGCGATTTTCCTCGATTCCATTAAACATTTCCCATTTTCTCGTTTCTATCCTGAATTCGCATCCCAATAAACAATTAATTATTTACAAAAGACGATTCGACCATCGAGGAATTAATTAACAATGAGATAAATGAAAGAGGTGACCTAAATTCTGTGTCAAATGGTGTGTAGATATCTGGAACTGAATAAATCAGAGTCAATAACCACGATGTCGTAAATGCGGTCATTTCCATAATTTTTGTTTTCATTCCGTGTTGCGCTCGCTGTATGTATTATATATAGAGGACACACTTACGATTGCGATTAATAAATTAAAAGAATACATCGCAATGTATAGAACGTTCAAGGGAGTACAATAGAATACGTGGCAAGGAAAAAAAAATGAAAGCTCCGTTGGAATCCATAGAGAAATTTCTGTCTATGGCTACCGTGGGGGTTATCTACAATGGATGACAACAGGTTAGCAGCGGACGTCGACGGTAGTTATATTCTATCGCAAGCAATGGCGGTTGCAGCATGTAAGCATACGTTCTCGCGCCGATGCGAGCATGGATTTACAACGGCGTTTCCGTAATTTCATTTTGCAGCTTTCACTCGAATTAATTTAAATAATGTTTTACGTAACGAGCATGTAGTCGGAAGGAAAATTCAAGGAGAGAAAACGAATTCGGAGGGACAAAGTGGGCCTCGACTCTGACTCTTCCATTAATTCGTTAATGTAATCGTTTCGATAATATTCTTTTCCGTTAACTGTGCGGAATCGTAGAATCGGGGTCAAATTTATTCGCGTGTTCTGATCACGGTATTCGAATCCGAAAAATCTATATATAACTCTAGAAACTGTTCGTTACGTCAGTTAACTAAAATTTCATTAACGAACGAGGGGGGCCAGGTAATTAATCAATGGATATCGATTACGATCGAATGAAAGGGGAAAAAAAAAGAATCGATGAATCGAGCGGAGGAAAGAACGACGAGTCCGTTACGACTGGTAAAACAAAAAGAAAGTAATTCAAGCTATATGTCATTCCGTACAGCTGGATACGTTCGTGAACTCTGGCTATGAGTAAACGAAAGATTACGAAGAATTATGCAATGCATGGATTCGGAATTTCATAACGAGCAATCGGACACGTTCGTCTGTTTACACATTGTAATTCGAACCGTTTTAACATATCTAGGAATAGCAGAGCTCTACTATCTTTGCGATTCTCTTTTCACGATCATTCACATGCCTACTTGAATGTGTTTGTTTACCAACTCGGTGTAACGTAATAGCGTGCGTGTCGTTTTCATTATGTGTGTCTGTGTGGGTTAGTGTATATACATACATAGGTGTTCGTATGAATTTTGTCGTTGATTCTACGGTGCGTCATGAACTAATTTACGAAAGCAAGCAAAGTACTTTTGAGAATAGAACAACGATTACGAAGGTTTCTGAATAAAATGCATAATAATATATATATATATATATATATGTATAATATAGGCGCCTATCGATTCCATTCTACTTTCTGGTTGTATACAAATCCGACATGCGAGTGCAGCAGCAGCAGCAGCAGCAATGTTTTCAAAGAGTTCGGATCTCGACACCCATACATACAGAGAGAGAGGAGGCAGGCGTGCACGTATTTACGTATGTTTGAAGACTAGGCGCGCACGCGCAAGCGCACACAAGCACAGTCCAGCAGGGAGAGCGCGAGGCACGCGTGCGCGCGCGTGTCCTCGAAAGTTACGTCGAAATTGGCCTCCTCTTCGTTACATAGGTTATTCTTGTCGAGACGTTACGTCGTTACGCGTTACCACGCAGAGAGATGCATATTACATGTTACAGCACACGCGTGTCAACGACACAAAGAAGAGAACTCACCACCACGGAGAGCGGCTGTTTTTCCCTGAACCACGCATCGATTAGCCGACGAAAACGGTTCCATTCAGCGCGAATACAGACAGAGAGAAAGAGAGAGAGAGAGAGAGACGACGACGACGCGTTTACGCGCGATTCTCGTCCACACGAAAATACATTAGAGCGTTCATCGCGCTTTACCGGGAGCGGGGAAAGCTACAGTTACTATAGAAAATATTGTACATATACACGAGATCCGACCGTATGCGTATTTCTATCCGTACGGTGTAAGTATTTACTATACGCATCCAGTGGTTGCGAGAAGGCGAAACACAACGAATAAATGGCGCGCGCGAGAGAGAGATCAATCGAGCAATGTTCCACATAAGAAGCTAACGAGGTTTAAAGGGGAACAGATACGGGGCGGAATAGGAGGAGCCCTAACGTTTATAATGGGCGACCAGCGCGGTTCGACTTGCGAGAAGTATCTTTATGGTTTTTGACACGAGCATCGCGTAGTAGCGTAACGTAAGATGGAAGGATCCATCGGTTAACGAGAAGTCGGTCGGAACGGTTAAGACAGATGTATACTCACTCGTCTCCATCTGGACATATGCCGGTGGTCTCGTCGTACTTGGTGCAATAATTATCGGCGCTATAGTTGAAGGTGCGGTCCCTCTTTCTCACCGGTCTGCGCCTCCGCTGGTTCATAAAGTGCCAGTTGAAGCACGTGAAGGGTCGGTGTTGTGTGCATTTGCGCTGTATAAAGAGGGGACATTGTTCGACGCGAAATTCCTTCAAGTATCTGGAATGCGAATCCACAGAGCTACACATTATTTCGTGGCGTTTTTTGACGCGCGAGTTGATGCCGCGCTGCTCGCGGCCCTCCCTCTCTCTTATTTCCGTTCTTTCTCTTTCGTTTTTTTTATATATATATATATTTTATTTTTTTTTTATATTTTTTCCGGGTAGTATATTTATTTACATATACATGTGTATATATCTATACATATATAGATATATAGTATATATTTATTTTTTTTTTGGGCACGTATATTTATTAACGATACTCTTTTCGTTTGCACTCCACTTTGAATCACGCACTTTTTGGCTTCCAATTTTTCCTATTCTCTCACTTTTTTTCACGTAGCACGCGACCGGCCCGGCGGCCGCTTACTTACGTGTAATGATTCGCCTTTTCCGCCTGAGCTGTCAACAAAGGTTTAGAGTCGGACTTCATCTTGGGACAACACACAAGCGAGCAACGCGCGCGCACACACACGGACGTACGGGCGAACGGCACTCTCTCTCTCGTCTTTCTCGTCTTTCTCGTCGTCCTCGTCGTCGCCGTCGTCGTCGTTGCCGTCGCGTAGTCTGTCTTTCGCCCCTTTACCCCTCTTAGACAAACCTCTCTACCATCTATCGGACACGGAATGCGGGACGCAGGGCGCGCACGGCGCAATACACATTATATGCGCCTCGGCTCTGTCCAATCCGTGAGCTACTATTCTGATCACGTGACTGCTCTTCTTTCAAGGTCATCGATGTTTTGGTTCGCTCGCACGTAAACACGCACTCTCGCACCGAAAGCCGGTACGCGCTGCTCCAAAAAAATCAACGAGTTGTCCACTCTATCGACTCGAACATTTTTTTCCTCTCGTGTGCCGCGCGAAACACGTTCGCCGTTGTAGTTGCTCTTCTGTCGATTGGTGGGTAGAGGGGGGTGGGGGGCGAAACGCGACCGTCGAAAATGCAACGATCGATTCTGCACACTCGACTCGAAGCGAGTTCCGATTCTGTGCTACGTTCTCGCCGAAGTCGACTCCGGCAACGTGTAACTGCGCCTTTTGCAAAAACAGACCCGCTATCTCTGTCCCCGCGGGCTCTGTTTTGATGTATCGTGTGCCCCGAACTATTATACCGGTTATGCGGTGTAGATAATATATATGCGTATCCTTTCTTTTCAGTAATGTATTTCCTTTCGAGTGTGTCTATGTGAGAGAGTTAGACAACGAGAACCCAGTTGTCGAATTTATTTCTTGCGGTATCTATGCGACTCGATGTTTTATCGTGTATATTTCTCCGGTTACATCTTGTCCATGGTTCTACGAGTTGCTCGTGATCGTGCACGAAATGTTCTTCTGACGTTGATATATGCGAAACACATCGGTGTACAGTTGCTAAATAAACAGTATTCCTTCGGAGAATTTTTTCTCGAATTGTAAAAGTAAGGTATATAGCCTCAGATTTACGGCTGAACGATTACGTAGTTTCAATAAAACAATACGACTCCGATGCACTCTCACTTTCACTTCTACAGCATGCCTACTTCCAAACTACTTCACTCCCATGGCCAATGATCTTACGCCGTGTTTCACAACTTCGACTTTCTGTAACAGAATTTTCTATAGGATTGGCACGTTCTTCTTGTCGTTAACGAAGTTTGGTTATCGTAAAGGTTGCGCGTATAAATCATCTCTTATCGCCTTCTCGCGGTGATTTCGATACATACGCAGGTATACCTGTATCGAGTACGGTCAGCTTCATTGGTTTTCCTCGATGACGATCGTTGGAAATTGTCCGACCACGTTTCGAGATTTGTTAACCGCGATATGCAACGTTTAACACTGGCTTGTCGCTTGTCGCGTACATATATCTACAAGCGATTCACTTTCTCCCTCCGTCCCCCCTCCACTAGTACAAAACGCAGTAAAACTCATGTTACATACTATACATCGCGAAGATGGTACACACTTGACTGCTTTCGCACCAATATTTTATAAAACATTTCGTTTTATAAAGTTTGACAAAATCGTCAGAGAATTTACAGCTTTTCGTCAAAACGTAAATACAATACATGCGTATTTATGATACATGTAAATAGATACAACATCTAAAAAGAGCATGCGCAATTATGCGTGTACGTGCTGCGAATCAAAGCGTTTACCCAGAACCAATTAGAAATTAATACCGCTCAATGCATTTTGCTAACGATACAAATCGAGCGATGCATATTAATTTTTGCCAGAATATTATTTATAGGGTTAGAAAATTGCGAAATTATACTATTGCAAAATTGAAAATAAACACAGATCGATATGCGATATATGTATACATTGTTTCTTCTTGTAATTAGCAATTTTAAAGAACTCGGACACTCTATCAATGCGGAAAAATATTGAACACTTTTTTTTGTGAATACACGCAAAATATTATAAGAAGGATTCGGACGATAATGTATGTAGGCGTTTTTTTCATCACACTTATGTTTAATGTATACAAAAAAATTATGATAATATCGAGAAAAAAGCTACATACAATATTTAATGGAGCATGACAATTCTTTATCTATCCCACGATTTTCCTGTAAACAACTCTAAATGGTAAAGAAACGCTTTGCAATAAACCGTAAAGCCATATAGCTAATATTTTACATATTCAAGTATGTCTTTGGATTATTCATAGTTTTATACAAGTTCGCATTGTAATAGCGACAATTAAAGTAAAACCTTAAGCCAGAAAAACGTAGGACCCTTGTGACTATGTAATCACAACGCATACAACATACCTTCGCGCAATTTAAATCTCTGCGTGAGTCGACAGCTAATAATAATCTCGAGTCGTTTACTGGTTTCAGTAATATTGCAAATACGTTCTGTTCTATTCCATTCGTAACTTATTTGCTTTTGTACAATTATTTTCTTGCCTAAGGAGTACTTAACTAAAGTCTTGTAGTACGCTAACATACCTAGACGTAAACTAAATGCGAATCATTCATCGGACCGATAAAAATATAATGCCTTTACATTATATGAAAATAATACACATTTGGTTTGTACGTATGCATGTTTGATTAATGCTATATTTATGATACTAATTTCTGTCTACTCTTTTCAAAACTATTACAATACATACTACTCGTTTTCTGTCCACTCGCGTGTCGATTTCACTCCATAAGAAGTTATAATGTTCGCGAGGTACTCTACATTAAACCTCTCTGTTTTAAAACCGTTTGCCTTAGTAAACGTATCTTTTTAATCCTTTGAAACATGCAGTTTTCAAAATTTATACAAGTTCTCGTTTACATAGCCGTTAAAAGATTGGGTAACATATTTTCTAGAACGTTTGAATTACAATTGCTAATAGTCAAGCTAATATCGAAGCTTTGTTTCAAAGAATTAATAGGTGCAGTTCTTGTGCTTTCAAAGTAATCGTTTTTCAAAGTAAAAGAAAAAGAAGTTAGAACGATTATATAATAGAGATCAGTACAATAATTCAAACGAATCTTCTTTTCACGATACGCGTTTAATTTTGCACCCATGTGTGTCCTTTCGTTAAAATAGGTTTCTTACTTTTATTGTATATTATTATGTTTGCCATCGGACACACTTAGATTCGCATTAATATTGAGCACTCCTGGATGGACATTATGCAAATATTAACCATATAGTTGTTCAAACTATAACAGCATCTTCATCGGATGTTTTCCATTGGATGGACTTGTGCATTATATTAGTAAATGCAGAGGCAATTTCCAAAATGTGCCTATCATTTCAAAATGGAGCGCTTAGATTCTTAACTACTAGTTAGTTCGGTTTGACGGCAAACAAAGACTGGTCAAAAAACGGCAATTGTATAATTATTATCACTTTTAATAATGGTTCGTATGGTTTACGACATCTAGACTCAAATACCTATTGTAAATATTTCCACCTGATGTCGGAAAGTATTTTTTCAAATATCTCGTCAACTGCATTCTGTAAAATGTAGAACCTTAAACTCAAACTTTTATTATCTTAGACGTACCTATCTGAAAGTCAGAAAAGTTTTATTATTTTAAAATCCTATGTTTTTTAATTCGATTGTATCGAAGCGAGAGTCTGTCAACGTCACGATCCAAATATATAAACGATTTTTTTGCGATACATTGCGTCTGTTATTAATTAAGAACATTTTACATTGCATAACTTTGCAATTGCACGCATACACGCATTGCTACATGTTCCAATGAATACACATCCAAGATTCGAAACACTATAATGTTCGCTTTTCGTATATGATGTAATTTATATTTCCATAGAATGTATTTATGTTATCAATACAGCGGAAAACATTGTATCTTGCGTCGTACACCGTCGATAAAGATCCAGACGCAAATTCAAACAAGTTGAACATAGAAGTATGCGATATAATAATCGTTAAATGTACATGTACGTCGACAATAATACATAAAATTAATGTAGAACATAATTGTATAAGATTACAAAAATGTTTGGCCATTCAAATTTTGACCGATGTGTTTTTGTACTCGTAACAATGGATTATCTGCTTAGAAATATGAACGAAGTCAAATAATTTAATGGTCAATGATAGATAATTCCTTGTCTATGATATCACTGAAATGGTACTAGGGAATGATTCTCAACCGATGCATTTAATATATCTACTGGCAGCTTCAAACTTTCCGAACAATTCAGAATGAAGTAACCCTACAGTTTTCTTTCACATGAATTATGTAAGTATTGAAAGAGATAGAGAGAAAGAGAGAGTAAACGTTTCTTTACTTATTTAAATGTCTTTTACCGTAAGCAACAAGAAAATGTGTTTGAAGTATCGTTACATTACATGTTTATTTATACAATTAAACTATCTATGTACAATATATTAATACGAATATTGTATAATTTCTTGTAACATATATTTAAAGAGGCTTTTGAATGGAGTCGGTCGTTCACACACTAAAATTCTACTTATTCGACTCTGTTTATAATCTGTGTACAGAAAAGTTATAATGAATCTGTAATGACATCCCAGACTTTGCAGATGAGCATTCTATATACTTATGATTATATCGACCACAGTAATTCACTTAATTTCCATAAAAACTTGATGCTCTTAGAAATAGTCACGGATTAATTTCTCAATCAGGAACACCCATGAAAGCACAATTCAAAATTAATGAAATTAATATTTCATCCGTGCGCTACTAACCGAATTGGATCGACGAATTTTCTTCAGATAAAATTAGCGAATGAAAGCTAATCATCCTCCTTGGTTAACTAGTTCAGGTAGATTCAATAGATGTTCGATTAGGCACGAAAAATAGCATCCACGTTGCATTGAAAACGATAGCAATGCACAGTTAATAATACGTAATAATATTATGTAGATCGATTAAAATTTGACTAAGCTTCATTCAGATACTTACTAATTATTATGCCTACGCGCGATGTATCTTTCTGAATTAGTTTAAAAAATTCGGATGTATAATGACCTGAATAATTCTTTGCGATGGATTCACCTACATCTCTATGGTGTTGTGATGTGGTTCGATACCGTACTCTGTGATACGGTAACAAGGTAATTGAAAGTAGAATGAAGCTCTTAATTATTCGTTGTTCTTAAATGTAACTTTGTCGAAGTTCAAATGACGTTCAAACGATATACAAAAAGTATAACTAAATCGAATTGATGAGATGGTGTTACGCGTTACGTCCTTGTTTCCAATTAAAATAGATGCATACAAAAGCGTTTCGGTAAATTCAATCTCGTGCGAAAAAACGTATACTTAATCTACCTCGTACGATACGGTACGCGGTTAAAAGTCAAATAAATAAATGCAAATTTATATTATAAAATTATATATGGACAAAATGATCGTATCTAATATCGTTATCATATACCGGCCTCTGTCTTATCTTTAGTTGTCTTCTATTCGCACCTATTATGTATATATCATTTCTATGTATAATATATAATTTACCTGATGTAATAGCCATTTAAACAGTTGTCCCGTAGGTACTGAACATCACTCTGGTGGTATCCGTGTCCAGAGTAACATCTTCTGGCGATGCTAAATCGACTTTAATAGAACCAGAATTGTTTCTCCTTCTGGTTATACCACCTCCCCAATTTGATAACGTCCAGTGATAAGTTTCGCTTTCTTTCTCGGTGTTGTTGGTCTCCTGGGTATCGTTGTCTTTGTCTAAACCAGTCTCGATCGAAACCGACGACTGCGACGCGACCGAATCGAAACTGGAATCTGCTGCTCCTCCTCTGTAACGGCTAACGTACTCGGTGGACATTTCGCCGGGCGACTCTTCGATCGCTCTCAGAATGTTCTGACAGAGCTCCGAATCCAGCGGAATCGGATTCTCGGAGTCACGGTTGTGAATTGTAACAGCTATGTGAGCCGGATGTGGGATAGGAAGAGGAATTTGCAATTTCTCTGCGCTGTAAGGGCGAATCTGCCGTTTCCATGGCTGCCAGCGTGCTTCCGTGATACCGTTCGTCGATGTTGTTCGCCGTTTGATTCTCGTCGACGTTAACAGCCCTCCGGTATCGCTGCGAATCAAGCCGTATACACTTGTACATGACACTTCAAACAATTTTACGCGCTACGTACATATACATACATACTACTCCCGTTTCCATTTACCTTCGTTTTTCCGACTTTCTACTATTGCTAGTTTGCTTGGCTCGCGGATTGAACGCCGCTACTTCCAAGTAAGGACTGTAAACCTGTATATTTCCACGTGGCGCGTAAACCGCCCCCCAACAAGTCCGGGCCGTTGGTACCGCCGAGTTCGGTGCTGTGAACCATGTCGGTGTAACGCGACAGATCAACCCCCGGGTGCGGTTCCAGCCGGAACTTGGTGTCCGCGTCGTCCAGAGGTTGTAGAAAGTTCAAACTGAAAATGTCCGCGTACATTAGGCCAGCCAGGCCGGCCCAGTCGGCAACGCTCAACCCTTTGTTCTCCCAAAAATCTTCCTCGTTTCCTGATAATCTCGCGAATACGTGAGTAGGATAGAGGCGTTCTAACATGAGTGCTCCCTGTTGTATCACTACCTGCACCATTGCGAAAAAATCCCTTCAATTCCGAATGTAACGTCAGAGAGAACGGTAACATTCTAGAACACCGCGCGCAATTACCTTCAAGTCGAAGGTAGTGAGCTTTATTTTGCTTCTCACAACCATACCGAGGCCCGTTTGCAAATTCTTCCTACGTCTGTCTAGTTTCTCGTGTAACACGGCGATTAGGTCTTTGGCTTCCTTTTCGAGCGATCTGTACGGATCCTTCGTTTTGGCTAGGCTAGCGGCGAACGGGCCGAAGCAAGCTTCGACGAACTGCGTGAAGTCTCTCTGCGGCTGAGTGATCAATCGCTCCGTCTCTTGTTGGAAGGCCAGCAATTCGTCGAGCTCCAGTTTCGCTTCGAACGCGGCCAGCGCTTGTTCTGGCCTAATCTAGAAGCGGAAACAACAGAGAAGAACGGTGAATAAGTATCTCTTTGGATTTCATCGACGTATACGGGATACGATCACGTACTTGGTAATAGTAATCGGACGTCAATCCTGGTCCAGCAATTCGTTTCACTACGAAGCTGTCGCTAGCAGGTATGCGACCTCTGTTCTTTATTACTAAATGAAACATAACCGTGTCCCAGAACACTCTGATCCAGTAACGTATCACAGAAACTAGATCAAACAGAACGACAGAATTTCTATCCACCGTGCGAACGTATAGTACTTTGAGCTTTGCCATTGTTGTATGTACGTATATATGTGTGTGTCTATGTATGAATGTACGATACCTGTAAGTATCAGGAAAGAAATGATGGGGCAGAAAAGAAGAGCTACGATTAACGCTGCGACCGGCTGTAGACATCCTTGAATGCCGATACTCCATACTAACGCCTCCATAATGACTAAGTATCGATTCCTACTTGGTTCTGGACTATCAAGATCCATTATAAGCGCCATGAACGCGTGCAACGCCAGGGTAATTACAGGCATCCTAAAATCATGTTTTGAAAGTTAGGCGTTTCCGATACGAGTCCGATAATATCCAAGATACTACAGATCGTCAACGAACCACAAAACCGCGGTGAGCGCAATAAGAAGCGATCCCAGACTCGTTAGTATACAAACAACAGGGAAAACAAATAATATTACAAGCGTTCCTAGTAGTCCCTTGACGCCGTAATTCCACAGTCTGTTCAAATGCCTCGTCATCCCTTTGCCGATAAATCCTGTTGGACAGAGTTCATTGCACAAGTATAATTATCGTACAATAACTTTCAGAAGTATACGACCGAAGTATTGGACTTACCTGTGTCCGGTTCCGTTTCGAAATGCGTCCGACTTTTGCTGATGTGTCTCCAAAGCGCGATCAATCGGGAACAGAGGGTGGGCATTTGAGATGATTTTCTGGGGAACAAGGTGCCGTTCAGCTGACTTAATTCTAGATCGGGGGTAAACGGTTGCACGAGCAACAAGGCCCTGATGGAGACCGGACAACACCACGGCACTGCTACGCCCAACAGGAACATCGCGTTCCAAGTCCAACACCATGTCCTGGCTACGTAGTTTATCCAGCGCCACATAGGCCATCTGTCCCGGGCATAATTGCGCGTTAAAAAAAAATATCTTTGACGTTGATTCGGCGTATGATCTCGAGCGTCGCGCATACCTGGTAGTGGTCGTGTGAACTATTTCTCTTTCGACCAAAAAGACCGGTTGACTGGGATCTGCTCGGGGCGTTGTAATAGACGTCGGAGTGTTGCTCAGCACCGTCGGTATAATTTCCGACTGTCCCTGGAAATTGCGCCTGACGATCCAGTTCTTTGGTAGCCATATTTGTGTCGGCCATTGGAAGCTTCTCGTAGGTGTTTTAACTTTTCGTAGCTCTTTCAATAAAACCGGCTCCCTCTGACGAAGCAAACGCAAAACAATCAGTATGTATATTCTTCGGAAAGAATGCTTTTACGTCAAGAGACAGACAGAGATCTTGTTCCAGATACCTCTTTCATGAATGTTAAGTCGCGGTTTAGAAAGTAGACCGTTTGCTGTAAATTCTGATTGGTACAGAGGGTCAGAGCTTCCTCGTGGGCGCTCCACTCGCATTCCTCTATGAACTTCTCCTCCACCTCCCTCATTCTGTCGCGCATCCAAGGCTCTATTCGCGAGAGTACCGGGTGTTCGTTTTCGATGTGACGTCTCAGCGATTCTTTGGTCTGGAACAACTTTCGTTGCACCGTTTCTACCGCACGGTGCATCAGCACGACCGATTGCGCCTGCTGCACCAACAGCTGAGCAATTCCGTTACCAAGATCGTGTATGTCCGGGTGCGATAGAATATTCGAGAAGACTCTTTGAAGGTACTCTCGCATAACTGCCTCGTTGACTTCCTGCGAACAGGGAAAGACGTTTCTCGTAAGAAGTATCAAGAATAGGACACGCTCTTAGCTGTTCGGAAATTCGCTCGAGAGCCATACTTTTTCGATCTCTTCGTCCGGCTTTTTCCGTGCTCTCAACTCCGATATCAGTCTTTCTCTGAAATGCAGAAACCAGCCTCGTGTCTCTCTCTCCGAAATAGCAACTAGGATCGGTAAAGCTTTTCTGATAATGTCTCTGCTAAATAATCTAAGGTCGACCACCGCTCCACCGGGCGTCCCGAACACAAACGGAACCGGGATCGGCAGTAGTTGCGACAATTCCCTCTCCACCTCGAACTTCTCCATAGTTGCTCGTCGGAGCTGTTTCCGGACGAATCCGCATAGCAGTTCGAGCGAGTCCTCGTACTCCGGCTGTGACAAAAATATGTTTCCAATTCCCATGCGAATTCGATATTGTCCAACGAGGCCCGCGTTGCTCGGATACTCACCCTGCACACCAGCTCGGCGACCAAGTAGCGACAACGTTCTTCCCTGATCTTCGCGTCGAGATTGTGCGCCTGCAGCGACGGCACGCCGATTATGATGTCTGGAGAAAAGTTACGGGCGGATCAACATTGTCCTCCGGGAACGATCGAAAGTTTAGGAGACGCCGGGGAGTTTTATTTACCAAGAAGTCGCAACAGGCCGGTCAAGAACGCTTTCAGAGACTGCGAAACGCTGAAACAGTGGGACACCAGTCTGGCTTTCGCCGTGACCACGATGAATCTGGTGGCCAAAGCCAGATCCCGAAGCAGAGCGTCTCGCCTCCTGTCCCGGCCGCGCTGCAGCAAACCGCTCAACCTCCATCGATGGGTCTGTCCGGCGAAGTTTATCGAGTCGACCTCGAACTCCCTGAAAAACGAACGGATCGTCAAGTTGGTTCACGTTCGGGCTCGGAAGCGACACGAATCTACTGGTTCTCTATGCTCGTAAACGAAACAACATTCACATACACGAGTGGTTTTGTGATTTCTTTCTTTTTTTTTTTTTGGTTTGTTGGGAATACGAGAAGAGGGAAGAGTATCCTGGGAACGTGTTGTTTCAATGAAACCTCCTCCTCCTCTCCCCCGTGACGTTATAGTGCGTTCTTCCCCGTGGTGTGTAACGCTAACAAGCTATTAACAATCCTCGCCTATCCACACATCGGTAAAACCAAAACCAAATCAGCTAGGTTACAAGCACGCTAAGAGGCTACAAAAAGGGGAAAGGGTTCGGCGAACCGACTATGTACAGCGAGAGTTAGCTATGAAAATAAAAGTTTTGCGGTAAGCTGCGTGGACTCTAGCAAACATCCCAGAATCACCCTGTGCGCAGCGAAACGCTCGTCACAGTGGATGATTCTTGCGGGCGAAGGTAGTCGACGCTTCTTCGGTCTCGAGCGATCCGCCAACGCAAGGGGAAAAGCTGAACCTTTCGCGCCGAACCCGTGTTCGACGGTCCGCTGTTCGCGTTGCGTTTGGCGTTGTCTCGTTACATAGTTTGTTTTTCATTTTTTTGTCTGTGCTCGGATCGATTTCGCGTCGAGTCGGGTGCGGTGTGGTGTACGATATATACCACGACAAAACAACGATCATGCTGTACGAGTACACAGTAGTCCCGGTGCGACAATTTCGTCTAATTAATTTTGCGGAGGGAACACCCGGCGTCCGTCGTCAAAGGTCACGAGAACGAGCGATTCCAGTCTCTAAGTCACTGCCACGAGAGAGACTATCGATCCGTCGTTCGTTCGGTGAATATTGTGTGACGCTGATGCATGACATACCCGCATCTTCGAATGCTCTCCAATTGAGTGGCATTCAGCTTCTTCGGTTTTCCGTACTTCTCCTTCTGAAAGCTTTACAAAAATCGTTAGAATATCCATGTTGCACAGAACCGAGGTACGAGGCCCTTATCTTTCGTAAGGACGGCGGAGGGATATAACCGAGGGTGGTGCGGTTCGGTTTGGTTCGCTTCGGTCGGGACAGTGTTTCTTTCCTTTTCAATCGTCTTTTACACGCTAAACTACAATTACGCTACAGCGCGCGGTACACCTTGAAACGGGACAGATAGACTAGCGTACACGGTGCTACAGCTTCGTATATTCTATTCGTATCCTCTATCGTGGAACAGAAGCGTGTAAGTACGCTCCGTGCCTCGCACGAAGTCCCCTGGCAGGGATGCAACAGGAATGCGGCTGCGAGCCGCCCGATCGGATCTTTCCACACGAACTTTTGGTTTCAATCGAATTATTGGCTAAAGCGCGTGACGTCGAAACCTTACCATCGTGTGCGAGCGAGGAACCTCTTTGCCTCTGTGCCGACCCGAGAGACTTCTTGCGAGGCACGGACAGTACATACACTGGTGGAATTAATTGTGGACACTTTGAATAGAAATATTCTATATTTCATAGTTGTGTAGAAAATGTGTATTCTGCTATGCTCAATTGATACCGTAATATTTTTATTGCAATATTAAATAATTTGAATAGGTGTGAAGTTTGAGTAAAAATTTTAAAGTGTCCAGAATTAATTCCACTAGTGTACCTGTGCGGTATACCTGAATCAGAATCGCTAAGTTCTAACTCTACGCAATACGCTCGCTACTGGTGTCGTGTTTGGAGAAGCGTTTCTCGAGGGCTTGAAAACTGTTCGGTTACGTCGATTTCGGTTCTCGAAACGATCACGAAGAACCTTCGTTTCGAACAACCGAGATTCGATCGTTCGTTTTCGTCCGAAACATCTCGCAACGTAACGGTTCGAGACCGTTTCGAGCCCTGCTGGAGGGACACCGAGGAAGATGGATCGTCCAATGCAATGGTTGCACAGCGTGAGAGAAATACTTTGGCGGGTCGAATCGGGAGTGTCGCGAGTAACAGGGAATCCCCGACGATTGTGCAACTCTCGTGGTTCGAGGACGTATCCGATTGCAGGGGGGCGCGTCGCAACGAAGGGACGATGGATTAAACGGATCGGTGGACTCGCCGGAAAACCTACCCTCGTTTGCTGATGCTCTCCAGCTGTTTCTTGGTCAATCTCCTGGGCTCGCCTTTGCTGTCGACAGCGACCGAATCCAGCTCGTCGAAGCTGGGCGCGACGAACAGGTCCCTAAGATGGTGCTTCTTCCTGGCGAGCGTGTCTTCCGGTTCCGTGCAGGTGGACAGCGGCGGCGGAAGCACGATCGGGAACGTCCTCCAGTGGTAGAGGAATTGCTGCGCCACCTCTTTGATGTTGTGCACCAGGGCCTCGACCTCGGCCGGAGCGCCGCGCAGATGCGACGTGTCGAACTCCACCGGCTCTTTCTGCGATCGGCCAAACGTGTGAACAATGGGAAACGTACCACCGGTTTCACATAGGCTTTATCCCATCGGGGACGAGTGTTAGGTGCTTTTTGTACGATCATATAGTGCGCCTTCTTTACGAAATATTGGAATAATTTAACCCTTATGTCAATAACCCGGATATCCATCTGGATACGTTTCTCTAATAATCCATCTAATTAATAATCTCTATCTAATTAATTAAAAGTAGCATTGATTGACGTTGACATAAACTTTATTCAAAACTAAAATTAGACATCTAAATTAAAATTGAGCGTATGACATTAAGGATAAGCTTTGCACCTCAAAGTTTCATGTGTATTAAGTTGTCCCGAAAGTTTCTTTCCATATGTGTACATTCTATATTGTCAGATTAAATCAGTATACACGAACAACAATCTTCTTAATCCCTCTTTTAACCATGCCATTGGCGAAACGAACTTTTGGGACAACCTAATACAATAATGTAGTAAAAGCATTTCTCCATGAAAACGTTTTATATGATTTGCATTCTGAAATCGTACGTTTCGTATGCAACAACCTAATACACTCTGCAGAGTCGGTGGGATGCGATGCACCGACTTAGTCCCCAAAGGGTTAACAGGTTCCCTCCGAAGAGGAGAGGCGGCTAAATACCTCTGGCTGGAGTCCATCTCCGTTCGGTCGGTGATAAGGATGGTGCGCGTAGGCCTGATGATTCGGTGCCGTGTTGGTGTTGACGGTGTTGGCTGTGTTGGCGATGTTGGCGGAAGCGGAGTTCAAGTTGTGGGGCATCTCGCGCGTGAAAAGCGTGCGCGGTGGCTGGGGTCAGCTGCCCCGTATCCCGACGATCTCCTCATACACCATGCTGCTGGTCGTCACCATTTATCATTCCAAGCCCTGTGCATTTTCGACCGATTAGTCCCTGAAACGTCCGCGCGTTCGATTCCCGCGTGTTTCAGCGGAGATTTCTTTGTTCGACGAGGCCGAGATCTCGCGCGAGGAAGAATCGCATCTCGCGGACGAAAATAGGAAGAAACGAAAGCGCGGCGAGTCCGGTGCCCGGCACGCAACGAGGGAGCCTCGGTTCAACGCAGGCTCCCATTAACCGATTATGCGTCCATTAAACGATTAACATTCCGAGCATTCCGGTCGCTGGTCGCCGGCGGCATGCGACTCGGATAAAATCGACTTTTGCGCCGTTTCCCTCCGCCGGACTTTACCAACGCGATTTCTTCGTCGGCGTAGAGTCGAGACGGAAATCCTGCGATTATCGCGGACGTTTCTCTGATAACGTTTGACCGTGGCAAAGGAACATTTCAGGAAGAGAAGATCGATCCGAGCGAAATCCCGTCTAACCTTCGGCGCGATCGATCGCTCCGGCCACCTGGCTTCTCGGCTACCTGGCCAAACATGGCAGCGCGTCAGTGGATGTAACGATGTATGTATGTAGATGGCTCTGTCGAAACGAAACGAACGGAAGCGGAAGGTAGACGGTATTCGGATCGCTTCCAGATTCGACCTGGCCGTCCCGATGCGAAACGCGAGACGATTCATTGGTATTCTGCCAGCGTGAGACAATGCGACAGGTCGGAGCGCGAGGATAGAACCGGAACGTGGTTGGTCTTCTCTTGGCACGGAGCAACGATGCTTTACAATAATTGCTACGTGTAATTGCAACGGGGGCTCGTTTGTCGTGCGCGACCGAGCACCACCGCGGAACCAGGACGGATAGGTCCAACGAAAGTCCTAAGAACCAGAGATCGAATCGGTGTTACGGATACCGGTCGAATAAACGAGACTTTTACGTATTTGTTTTATTAGGTCATCGCGCGAGTCGTATCGTCTCTTATCGCGCGTCGCGTAGGTGAACGTCCGTACTTTGTTCGTGCCGTATTTTCAAAATTTTGCGTAACGTGTAGAATATGTTACAGAAAAAGAGCGACGAGTCCTCGACAAAGCCGTGATATTATATATTTTCGAGCACAATATTTTTAACGTATTAAATATGTTAGAGAAAATTGTATAAGGCTACGATTAGGCTGCGGATGTTTATGCAATTTGCAATATTTGTAGACGAATTTTACGAAAGTAGAATAAAATCTTATTTATCAGCGGTAGTAGCCTTCGCAGGTATAGAATAAATAATCTGACAAATTTTATACTCTAGCATTTTTTGAAAATGCTCAGAAGCTATCCAGCTCGGTCTAACTATAATAAATAACGTCAATAAATTCCTTGTCATATTTTTATAGACTTTCCCGGGCCGACGGACCGTTGGCTCGAGGGCACGTGGACGAACGACCGCCATTTAGAAGGGACGTCGCCGAAGACAACGCGAATGCATTCGCGTGGAACTCGAATGAAACTGATCGAAACAATTTCTGGAGCACTCAAGCCGCCGCAGTCACGAACCGCGATCAAGTGCGAAATGAAATACGAGCGTGTCGGCATTGATTTACTGGTACTTCCAAACGGTCGGGTGGCGCGGTATCCGACCGAGGACTTCGTTTCCACCGTTCCAATGTCTGGGCCACAATTACGATTTCTGCCAGTATTTTCCGTCGAACGTTGCCAGGTACGCGGCATCGACCCGAAATCCTGTAGACTGAACGGTCGGCTGGTCCACGCGATCGTTGCGAGTAGATTTCTACACGCGATCGGAAAGCAACGTCGGCGAAAAAGATGAATTGCCATCGATCTTTGTTCACGATACCGCGGGCCTCTTTTCGTCTTCGCGATCGTCGCGTCGGTAGGTTGATCGCGGTAATTGCAGGCGATCGAGGAGAGCTAATTGGCAGGATCGGGAAAACGATACACGGCATCGCGTTTCCACGCGTAGGTTACTCTGAGCGTCGGTTAGAAATCTGTTAGAAGGCAGCCACCGCCGCACGATGGAGTATTCCCCTCGAAAAATTTGCCAGAATTTGATTTTTTAAATCTTATGTAAGATTAAAAATGTTTGTTGTTTCGAGCTATTGGAACATATGAACAACAGTGTACCAGTCTTATTTTTGTTTTATTTATGTACTCGTGTAGCGTTGTTATGCATTCAAAGTAAAATCTTTTGTAGTGCTCATTTTTTCTCTTCGCCTGCTTCTGAAATATCACTTTTTAGACAGGTGTACAAGACGAATACAATGACTCGCTACACTATCCATGCAAGTCTTAAAGTAATATTAAAATTGTTTTGGCCAACTTTTCGAGGCAAACACCTCATTGTACGCTGGTCGAAAGCTCGTCAGTTGTTCGAAACGTGTCGAGTTCGACGCCGATTAATTTATCATGATAAGATAAACCGAACGAAACCTTTCGAAGCGTGTGGAACATGATCGCGAATTGGGAGGGCGTTCCTCGTTTCGTTTCGCTTCGTATTCCGCTCGCTTCGGGGATCCCGAGGACCCGGGAAGCGAAAAAACGAGGAAATCGAGGCGGCGAGATTCGTCTCCGTATCAAGACTTAAAATTCCGTCGGCAGTTTCGACCGATCGATAACCACGGGATGGATCGAGGAACGGGAGAATTATTCCTTTCTCGAATTTTCCGGCAGATTCTAGAACCGGGAAGTCTTTTCTAAATGTTAATCTCGGCGATCGACGCGGTAAGCCGAGTAATTAATATTTAATCGGTGAACGTGCGCCACGGGTAAGTTGCATCTATAAATAAAAGAAAAAAAGGACTGCAAGGAATATCGAATGCAGATGAGATGCTACCGACCGGCGTTCGCATGCCTTCCCTGGGCGCACACCCAACTCAGCCGAAGCTATCGTCAAATTTTTCTTTGTAGGAAGGTAGATATGCCCGGGCCATAGGCTCAGATTAATCTTACTCGCGTCTTATTATTTATCCTTTTGTCTTCGTCTTATTATTTGTACCCTCCCAAGGGAAACTCCATAGGGGTGGATGAAAACCAAGTAGCGAACACGCTAGTAACAAGGCGTCTTTATGGTTAGAATCTAGAATTCACCCGAGCGGTCATTCCTCCAGTGACGCTCGCAGTGTTAACATCTTGTTTTTAGAATAAATCGCACTTGTTGGCGTACGGCTTCACCGTCAATACTTATTTCAATTCGATCCCCGCATCAGCCATTCTTTTCCGAGTATTATACTATATATTTCTTAGAAATTGGAAAGAGCGGGAGGAAGAGTCCGTCGAGGTCGACGAACCGATCGAACGGTCGAATCGATTTCGGTGAACGATCGGAACGAATCTCATTTTTGCTCGGTCTGAATTCGAGTGTCGTTCGTCGCTTGTCGTTCGATGCTCGACGGTCGTCGGTCGACGGACGGCGAAACGTTGAAACGAGAGGACCGGCTGGCTCTCGCGTTCACAATGGAGCTGTACGATGCACACGCGCTCCCCTTTATCCCGTCCGCCGTGCCTTCATTGTGTGCAGTCACTGCAGTCGCGACGAGACGCGATGCTACTCGTTCTCTCGTCTGTACCGGTGCGGCGCAACGCAGCGACGTTCTTGTAACTTTACGCGGCGTGACCGAGCACGTACTCGCACACGCGAATAAGAGCAAGAGAAACGCATCGACGGTAGTCAGGATCGAGTGTCCCATTGAGAAAACCGTGCGACCACAGAGAACCTGGACTTCCGAGTTCATTTTCCGGTTGGTCGTTTTTCCCGTGGCAATTGTCTGGTGCCCGCTGGACGGTCTCGCAAGACCAAAGAGAAACGTTCACCGTTTCTCCGGGAAATCGTGCCGGGTATCCCGCGCTTCCATGAATGGGCGCCATTCATTCCGCTTATGGTCGCGCCGTCCGATGACGTCCGCGTGGCGCGAGCCCATCCCCGGGGCCGTTCGCGTTATCGCGCCTCCGCGAACGTTGCCCGTTCGATCGAGGATCTGCGGATCAGCGATCGTTCGACTCGAGGAACGATGCACCGACTCGGTAACGCTTCGCGTCGCCCGGAAAACGAGGTGACCGCGAACGAGATTCGCGAGAAAGAATATTTACGACTCTGCTCGAACGCGTTCCAAGTAGGTTGCCGTGCATCGTGCGCCGTGCGCCGTGCCACGCTGCCTTTTGACCCACTTCGAAGCTCGCGCAAGCTCTCGTAACCTTAAAACGCCGCGGCTATTCCAGTCTGTGCTTCTAATACAGCCCCGCACACGCTCGATCGCACCGTTTCGCCGATTCGACGCGAAAACTCCCGATTTTTCGTGCTCGTCATTCTTCATTGTCTCCGTTTCTCTCTGTCTTTGCTCTCCTCTCGAACGAAAAAATCCTGTAAGAGATATATGAGCCGTTCACAGAACAAATCGATTAACTCCACTTTTTGAAATATTTTTAATTTAAGCGCCAAAGCACTTGGCTCGGTCATAACTTTTCTTATTTATAAAAAATTTCCCAAACAATACAGATTAACACCATTAAACAACAAAATTTTTTTGCTTAACGAATAATAAACAATTTATTCTAGAAGACATTTAATCGCATTTTTCAAAAGAAAAATGTCGCTTCAAATGACCCCAGAAATCGCCCATTTCAGGGTGTGGAAAGAGTTTTGAAACACCCTGTGTAGCTATAGTTTGCGTCGACTGTTACTACAATGTATAAATATGCTGAAAAAATGTTGAAATAAATCTCTCATGAGATTTATCATAATAAAAAGGAAATTCTAAAACTAAGAAGTTTACACAGCGAGCGTCACTGGAAGAGTGATCGCTCAAGTAAATTCTAGCCGCAAGGACACCTTGTTGCCAGCGTGTTCGCTACCTGGTTTTGGCGCACCCCTATGGGTTTTCCTCTGGAAGGGATATTCCATAGAGATTACTTTCCCCTACTTTGTTCCCTCGACGGACGCGACCGTTTTGTCTCCCGACGATCCGCGCATGTATCCCGATCGACGCGTATCGATCGGCTTCGCCGAGTCGTTCAGATCGGGACACCGTCGAAGGAATCCGCGTCTCGGTAATTAGACCCTTTGGAGAGGTTCGGAAGAACGGACAACCCTCGGAAGAAGACGCGCGAAAGGGGAGCGAGCGGGATGTTTCCGATAACGATGCCGCGCGATTCCATCTGCCGGCTCGTTATCGGTGCCGATTACACCGCGGCAAAGAGGAACAGGACCTTCGAGTACGTTCGGGTATCCCGGTGAGGCTTTTTTTAATAACGACGGAACACGTAACAATGCTCTCTCTCCCATCGAACGGACCGACGCAACGCGATTTTTACAATTCAGATGCATCTCGGGCAGCTTCGGGGAGCGTCGGAGAACGGCCCGATAATGGAACAAGCCGGATCGATCGGTCGCCGAACGAACATTCATCGTTTATCGTTTATCGTTCTGCGGATTCACCGAGTTGAGCCGTGTCGTTTTCGCAAGAGATATCAAGATCCCTTCCGATAAAATTCCGATGTGCTTTACCGATCTTGATCTTTGTAGATCCACCAAAGCTCTTCGCGCCGTCGTGCGGACCAGGGTTGGGCAGTAATTAATTCTTTTGTAATCGATTTCTGTACTCGACTGTTAGCGTGTAATCATTACACTCCGGATTTTATGCATTTATAACAAAATCGGGTGGATGTAATTTAATAGAGTAAAAACATTAAAACGTTTAAGTAGCCTAATAATTCGATTATATATTAATCGTAATTTTGAATCATTAATCGGATTTCGTTTTGTCGAACTCTGACCTAAAGCCGCTCAGGAGCGTTCCGACAGATCTCTGCAGCAAGGAAAGTGTCAACGCTAACGAAAAGGGGGAGAAGACATGGGGTACGTTGAAAGCCGACTCTCGCCGCGCCGGTTAGGGGTTAAACGTTGCAGGTTGCACGTCGCAGGTTGCACGGGAGCAGCCCCGCGGCTTCGCCGTAAAGGCTCGTCCTCGAAAAGCTTCCTGCGAGCCTGTTTCGCGCGCGTTTTCTGCAATAAGTACTAGAACGTGTTCGAGTGTGCGTACCTAGACTCGATTCCGTCGTATCGACCCCTCGGAATCACCCCCGGGGGGCCAGCCAGTCGCCTCGTTGCGCCACGCTACGCGCCAGCCAGCCAGCTCGGCCGAACTCTATCCGACCGAAGCCAGAATAGGATCCTCGCAGTCGCTTTGTCTTTTCTCCTGCATGTATCACCGATCCGTTCTCTGGATCCGAAAATCGCGGGCACCGTTTCGATCCATCTTTCGAGAGAAAGTATGTACATATTCTGAGAATACGGTTACGTGGAAACTGCGATAAACGAGATCGGAAAAAACAGTGTACATACATACACTGGAAAATTATTTGATAGATTGAAAATAATGGAAAAATATACGTAAAGATACAGATTCAGATCGTGAAATGAGGGACGGTCGAGGGTTAATACGTTTAATAGGTTGAAAATAATATTTGTAAATTCTTCTAATGTTTTTACTGTATTAAATTACGCTTAATCGTTTTTTGTCGTAAATTCATAAAACCCGCTGTCTTACTTAGCAATTAGCCGCGATGTAGACCGAGACGACTACGAATCTCGGCCGTAAAACACTTAGCGAACCGCGGATGCGTGCATACACAGAAATATCGGGCGATCGTGCCAAGGATCGAAGCTTCTGCAAACCAACTGTTCGCGAGGATTCTGCGAAGAGGAGCGAGCCGCAATTCTCCGTGGAAAGGGCGCCGCGCCGGTTGCGACTGTTTCGCGAGCAGCCAAACGGGATCGGTGCGATGAAAACGACACTTAAAATCCAGTCTGCGGTTTCAATGCGGACAGGCGAACGCGTGTCGTTACACTCGCGCTACTCTCGTTCCCCGGCCATTCTTTCTTTGTTTGTGTCTTTCTTTTCGAGCGGAGCGGTGTTTCGCTGCCGGTGCTATATTCTCGCGCCGCACCGGGTTCTGTGGCGTCGTTAAACGGTCATTATCCAATCTGCACCGATACGCGTGCACCTGCACCGCTCCTACAGCCTCGTCGATCACGTTTACGTTTCGCACCCGGGCGTTTACGGTGGGTCGTGTGATTTCGCCCACTGGACTCGGATTTGGTTTCGATTCCGATTGGTTGAAAAATTGACTCGCTTTCGCACGGCGACGCGGAGGTCGACGAGCGTTCGCCAACCACCGCGTTATCATTAATCGAAAGCCGAAATTGTTTCGCAAAACCGAGCCTCGACGGACACAATTAACAAGGAAATCGAGTGCGCGGGACGCGACGGTGCCCCGAGTTATCACACGGGAATACCATTAGCGCGGAAGCGCTCGTTTCGCGTATTCGTTTAATTAGAGAAATCGTTAACTTTTCGTCGAATTAAACATTAAATTATGAATTGAATAAAAAACCGTGGTGCGGCGTCGCTGGTAGGCGTACGTGTCTCGAGTCGGATCGGATCGGATCGGTCTCGGACTCCCCTTCTTAATTTAATTACAGTTTTAAAGAGGAAGTATATTAGTAATTTTTTTACCTTTCTGTCATAATTTTTAGGTTCAATCCTTTAATAACAAAAATCATCATAATTGTAATGATCAAGTATCGGGAGAATACCAATCATTGAAAACTTTTGCCCACCTAAAATCGAAACTTTTCCCCGTTGTGCGGCGTATAGAATATCGCGGAAGGTCGATACTAGACGATAACTCGGCCCGAGGCGGCTCTGAGCAATAACGTTTTCACGGAGTTTCAATATCCCGCGGCTCGATACGAGCATCCAGCGCGACCCGACCCGGCCCGGCCTGGCGTTTACGGCCGCCGATAAAATTCCTTAATTCCATAAAAACGCCAGACTACGGAGACGGGGCGACGGACGTTGCGCGCCTGTGCCGCGCAGCTCCTACAGAAAGAAAACAAGGAAAATAGGCTCGTGAAACGTATACGAATTTAACCGAACCCGATCCTTCCGCGTTCCGGTGGATCGTTTCGAATTAAGCGAGCGTTTCCGGCGAGACTGGCGATCGTGTTACCAACGCTAAAAATCCACCGAGCAGGAAACACAAGTAGAGGGTGACCACGGGTCGTGCATCATCGAATTCAAATAAACTCGATCCTTTCGTTCTGAACGTCGTGATCGCCGTCGTCGTTGTCATTGTCGTCGTCGTCGTCGTCGTCGTCGTCGCGGCTCGAATTCACTCGGCTACGATTCCAGGACGAATAAAAGCTAATTGATGCGAGTCGTCCATTCTCTGTTCTTTCGCGGAATATTTTTCGCTCGGAGGCGAGGAGGCTCCACCGCGGCCGGAGGAGAATTTTTCTGCGGAGAGAAGAAAAGCCGTGAAACGCGGCCGCTCCGACTATTCCACTAGGTCCCCTCGTTTCACCAGGAAAACCGATATTTTCTTTCGTTTTTTCTTTTTTTCACCCACGGCCGCAACGGGGCCACCGTTAATTTTCGATCCGCTCTCTTTCGCTGTCTCTCTTCCACCCACGCTTTTTCTTTCTCCGCTCTCGGCTCCCGATGGAACTTTCCTGTTCCAGCGCAGAAAAAAAACCCCAGGACGTTTGCCTTTAAAGTTCAGGTGCCTCGGAACGATAATCCCGTCGATGATTCCACCGATCGCGAGTCGGCTCCGTTCGGGCGAAAGCGGCGAGAAGACAATCGGAAGACTCTCTCTCTCTTCCTCTCCGCTTTTTCGTGGAAACTTTTTCACGTCGAGTCGCGAGATATTCGACTTTTTTTTTTGGTCAGGGGCGGAACTACAACACTGCAAGACCCCACGATGCGCGGAGGGCCTTTTTGCATTTATTACCTTGTAATTTTACTTAAATTATCCCTGATTTAAATATCTTTTCACGTAATGTAAGTTTTCATTCTTTATATGATATAAATTGTCTGGGGGCCGAAAATTTGTAGTTCCGCCACTGCTTATGGTTCAGAGTAACCGAGCAAATGCTCGTTCGAAACATTGAAATTCGACCGAGCATTCGTTTATGCTTGATATACGGCGAATACGGGGATACATGTATTATAACATTATAATTATATTAATTCGCTCGTGTTCGTCGTTTAAACGAGCACTAATTGTTGAAGACAGGGGCGTACGAGCGTTCGAGCAGTGTTGCGCGTGTGTTCGGTTTCCCGGACGATGCTCGGGCGAAAAATAGTCGGAGAGAATCGGTTGATGTGGCGCGTGAAACGGTAGCCACGATCGCGTGACAACCCTCCCGACCATCCGGCAGCGGACGGTCATTACGCAGTTAGGGCCTAATTCGTCTTTGTCAACCGTGGACGAGGATACGGTTTCTGTTCGTCGATCCCGAGCGCGAGAGCGAGCGCTCTCGAAATTCGGCCTCGATCTTGCTGCCGTTTAAAAACTTTCAAAGACACTCTCTCTCTCCGATGGCGATCCCTTCGAGCCAGTGATCCACGAAATTTCCGATGGTCGATCGACGACGAGAGTCTTTTAGCGACGACAACCCCGGCCATCCTACATACGCCGCATTACCTACACAGGAACGAGCAGGAACATCCTGTACGGGTCGCCTCTCGCCGGCAACGAAAATCGGGAATTGTTTTAGCTGCGTTCGCGTTATCGATTCAATAGCCGGCGTTGCATGGACGTTCTTTTATCCCCTGGTTGCGTTAAATTGCATGGAATCGTAGACGCGAGAAACGCGAACGCGAACGGAAGGGGAATCGAAACACGGATACAAATGAATGGTCGATGTATACAAGTAAATAGTCGACAGCGCGGTGTCGACGGGTGCGTTCACCCCGATTCCCACGCCTGAACCGAACAGCTGACTTCGAGTGCGAAAGCACTTCGGTGTCTCGGAAGTCGGGAGTTTGTTAGATCTGTGGAGCGGGGGTATTAATGGACATCGATCCGGTAATTCGATGCACAGCAATTTCAGAATTGCGAACAGGAACACAGCAAAGCCCTGCTATGTATATCGCGGAGCAAAGTATTGCAATTCTATCAAATTGTAATTCCCAGCTTCTTATAACCCGGAGCAAATATTGCGATTCTATCAAATTTTAATTTTGTAATTCCGAGTTTCTTATAACGCGGAGCAAATATTTCGATTCTATTAAATTGTAATTTTGTAATTCCGAGATTCTTATAACGCGGAGCAAATATTGCAATTCTATCAAATTCTAATTTTGTAATTCCGGGTTTCTTGTAACGCGGAGTAAATATTGCGATTCTATCAAATTGTAATTTTATTGATTTTTACTAATTCTGAGTTTCTTAGAACGCGGTACGAATTACTTTCGAAATACTTTTCCGTATCGTCGAGAAAGCGGGAAAGGAAAAGAAAGGCCGGCGGTAAAGTTGCCGATGCATCGTTCGAGTTTGCGAAGGCAGGCCCCGTGTCGGAAGGCACGTCCCGTAGAGATCATTTGGTGGTGTCGTCGCCGTTCGACTATAAAACAACCCGGGCACGAGACATAGGGAGAGAACCCGGGGATTGTGCCGCGGCAGCTTTCCATCGTAAGAGTGCAAGGCGCTTCACCATCGAGGGATGCTCGGTTCCGCTAACGAAACTTCCCTTGCGGTATATCCATGGACACGCAAATTATTCGAGGATTCACGCTCGCGGGTCCGTCGAACGTTCTTCAGGCTCGAGAGTACTCTCTAAGTACGAGTCGATTGGAAACCGTCCCTGCTGACGACGAGCCGGTTACAACCTCTTCGATCTTATCTCGCGCGATGATTAGCCGACGCGCGATGGGACGAGACCAGACGATTCCTTCGGGGGTTGCACACCCTTCCGAGAAACCCGGTATATATTGATGGGTGGAGCTTATTTTTTAACCAAAACATTTTTTTAGTCTCACGCCCCAGAATTGTGAAAAGCGTTGATAAGATGATCTGGAAAAAAATTGGGGCCGATTGGATCGTGGGAACACGAGCGCATCAAATTTGAAATTTGGAAATTTGAAAATTTAAAAATTTGAAAATTTGAAAATTTGAAAATTTAAAAATTTGAAAATTTAAAAATTTGAAAATCTAAAATTTGAAAATTTGATGCGCCTTGGTTCCTACGATCCAATCGGCCCCAAATTATTTCCAGATCATTTTCTCAACACTCGTCACAATCCTGGGGCGTAAGACTAAAAGAACCTTGCACAATTATATTTTCGTCAACTATTGCTAAGGTGCACCCTAACATACGATCTCGGGAGGTTCGAAAGGGTTTTCGACACCGTGAAGTGTACGCGCGGAGGATACCGCCACCCCTTCCGATTTTCAAGCTCGGAGAATTCAGCGCGATTCGAAAGTGGATGGCGACCCTCGGTAGGTGTTCGTGGGGATGCGCCTTCTCGCCTCGGGGCTCGCGTCGGCTCACCCCGGTACGCAGTCTTTCGAAAGCTGACTGGAGAAAAGTACGCGTTCGTCGATGCCGAGTTCAATTCGAACGAATCGATGCTATTCAAACCTGCGATTATAATTTATGTACAGTGCTGACGGGTCCGTAAATACACGAAATGTTACAACTATGTAGTAGTAGACTCGAAAAGACTTCTTACTCGCGATGACGAGGATTCTCGAGGCGAGAGGACTCTTTCGGGAAGACTCTGTCGTGGAAGATTCAAAGGACCCGTCGCGAACGCAAATAGACGGTTCTCGGTGGCGAAGTCGCGGTCGGAAAATTGCGTAACCGGATCCCGCGATCTTGGCCACAATGCGTTCTCCCGCCGACCCAGATTTCGTCGTTTATCTCGGGAGCCCATCGGTTTTCTTTCGCTTTCGTAAACTTTTTCGCTGGTTTTCGCGCGGCTGACCTGGATCGGCCGAGCCGAAAAATAGGAGAGACACCCGTAGGCGTAACGACGCGACGCAACGCGACGCCGACCCTCAAACCGCTCGTTCGCGGTTCGGATTCGCTCCGGGAGCTGCGACGTAGGTTGAAATTGAATCGGAGGCTGTTCGAATCGATGCTAGACGAAGAACAGCAGGATGATTGCATCGCCTTGGAAACTCGGTCGGTCGGGTTATTGCTAACGAAGGGTAATATCGAATCAGAAACTTCCATCATTACCGCTGACGCACACCGTGGATACACCCACGCGATCAATTATAATTTCTTCCATTTCGAGAAGAATAATCTCGCAGCTCTTGAAACTGATTCGTGCGTCGCGTCGAGTGTACGAACGATGCCAGAACCAACGTCAATACGTGTACATTATTACTAGACAGCGGATTTTTTATGCATTTATCACAAAAACGAGTAGGTGTAATGTAAAACGGTAAAAACGTTAGAAAAAATTAAGAATACTGTTGTATTATTTTCAACCGTAATTTTCAACATTACCACTATACCGTGTTCAACATTAAACATATTAAGAAAGAAAATGAATTTCAACTTCACTCCAGTTCGTTGCAAATCAGGTGAAAAATTTTTCCTTTGCTGTTCTTGTCACAGTGATGAATACGTTGACGATGGTCCGACGCCGTTCGTTTGCGGTGCAGTTAATTTGTTACGTCGACCAACTCTTCCCCTCTGTTCTCATAAATTTGAAAGTTCCATGTGAACTCGAAAACAACTTTTACGGCCACCGGCGCGGCGCGGTGAACGAAATCTCCGAGCCATTTTTCTGGACCTGTCCAATTTCCTTTAATCCCGCGTTCGCTTTCGCGGATACCGATATCGCGGGTGTCGCGCGTGCAACGAATCTACCGCGCCGCGCCGAGTGAAATTTGTTCGCAGAGAGTTAACGACCGAAGCGAGCCGGCGACAACTTCGAAGGTTTCGGATTTACGAGGCTCGATCCGGCTTTCCTCGGAATTTTCGAATGCTTTCCAGACGGACACGCGATTAACGCACTCCGCGGAATCGTCTGCCCCCACCCCTCTCGTTCCAACGATTTGCATAATGCATTAAGTTCGTTAAACGGCGCCCCGAAGTAAGGCCGAATTTCGAATGATCGATCGATCGATCCGGGTCCTGCTCTCTCGATAAAGCCGACCGTTTCGGAGAATAGAACGGGTGGTAAGATATCGAGAAACTCGCTCGGAAGCGTTCCGGAATAAATTCCGCGGTTAGCCGAGCTGTGAGAATTCGCATCGTTCCACCCGGTGGAAACTGGGAACCTTAACCCTTTGAACTCGGAGCCATCCCGGACGTTACCTACCAGCAACTCGGCGCTACTTTTTCGCGAAACCGTGCACCTACGAACCGTCATATTGTACAGGGTGATCCATTTAAGTAGGGCCACCTAAATATCTCTCCAGATTATAGCGATGCAAAAACTATTTTTTACGTAACGTGCATGGTGTAAATGGACCGATATTTTTGGAAGTTAGCAAGGTCATCGGTTGTTGTTTAATATCTACAATATTTTTTATTGTATCGTGTAGCTGAGCGAAAAATACATAAAATCCGCTGCCCGGTCATCACAAACGAAGCAATATTTAGCTTGCTACATTTGAGTGGTATAGTTATTATATTGTATAGCATAGCCCTGTATAGTATAGCTTTGAAACCAATTAAGGTACCGAATAAGTTGATTCCCCGTAATCACTAAAAAACTTTGATGTCTCCTCAGACGGGACAACCGAGTGCAAAGGGTTGATTTCCCATAATCTGGCCGAATACGTTACGAGAACGGTCCGGACACGGGTGCAACAGCATCTCCTCGGCTGAAACGTCGTGACGGGAGTCAAAGAAAACCGCATCGCGACTCGGGAGAATCTCCAGGAGGCAGGCAGGCTCGCGGGAGGAATCGACGATGGAACACGTGTTGACGGACACGTGACCAGCTTCGAGAGCAGCGTCTTTCGAGGGCAAAACACCCAGAAGAAAAGGAGCCGTGACGCGCGAACCGTGCGAACCATGCGAACCAGGATGCAACGGGATCAGATTCGTCAGGGGAACAGAGGAACTCGTAGGCTGCTCCCCCCCCCCCCCGCTTTTCCCAGACGGAACCAGTCCGAAAGTTCGCTGCAGAAACGTATAATAACACGGATAAAGGCTATGCGTCGCTCATTCAAAAGATATCTTCTCCGTTGGTTTTTTTGAGAAACTCGCGTTCGCTCGAGATCGCCCCGAAGTTCGAACGCAACGAGATGGCAATTTTTTTCCGGCTACGCGACGCGACGGAAAGCGACGACGACGCCGGGCTGTCGAAAGTTCGCGGAACCGCGGAAAATACGGAAGCCTTGGTCGTTCGTTACTCGGTCGCAGGCTGCGGAACGTTTCGGCTGAAAAACGAGAGAAACGCCGGATTCGTTTCCAGCCTTCTCTCTCTTTCTCCGCGGAAACTTTGTTTTCGACGATGGTCCTTCCTCCTCCCCGTGCTTTCGTTATCCTCTCCTTCCTATTTCGAAACGGAAACAAACTTTTCTCTTGTTCGCTCAGCGAGGTCTCTTCCGACGAGTTCCGATCACTTTTTCCTCTTCCCCTAAACGAGATTTCCTCGCCGAACGAACCGTGGATCCTCCTTCAACCAACCCATGGTTATTCTTTAGTTGTTTCCAACGACAGCCGACCGAGAAGGATGCCGGCGAGTCAATTATACGCGGACAGCTGCTTTTTATGCATTTATGACGAAAACGTGTACAACGTTACAAACAATGTTATATTATCCTCGACCTATTAAACATATTAATCCGTCCCTCACTCGACGGTGGCAAAAGATCGACAAAATAACAAGATAAAGAAATTGATGAGTTAACATTTACATCTTAGGGTTTCGGTTAATGTGTTTCGCATTAAAGGAATAAAAGTCACGAAGTTCCGGGCAAAATTTCGCCTACAAATAACAGAACGGTACAACTTATTTCGGGAAAACCGTGTGAAATTGACACGAGGAACGAATGAGGGAAAGAAAATAAATATCTATCCGCTGTGTAATTGTAAGTGATGTCGAGTTGCTTTAACGTACACCGAATCATAAATCGGTGCAAAAGTTAACGTCCGGCTCGACGTAGGGCCGAAAAGGATCGAGGCTCTAACTTTCTAACTCACCGGTGCCGGTTGATCTCGACGATCGTCATGCCCGACGATCGTCGAGAGTCTCTAGAAAAGATAGAGAAACTGTGACGTTGCTACGGCCTTAATTTCGAGAATCTCCGACAATAAGAAACACTGCGTTGTGCATATCCGGCGGACGAGAGCCACGATTAGAAAACGCATGACGATTCTGCTACCAAGAGCGAGTCGAATCGTTCGCCGGTCCACGAATTTCGTCGACGAGCTTCGATGCAGCTTCGAAGGGAAACAAGATCGATTCGTGTCGAGCGAGGAGAAATCAGTGAAAGGCGACGAGTTAATTCGTCGTTCTCGGCGCCTCGAGAGCGATCTCGCAAGGACAATATAATGCAGAATTCGTTCGTGTCTACTGGCGACGATACCGTTTCCATGTGATAACGTAGCCACGGCGCGAGATCGATTAAACTGGTGTGCACGCACACGCACACCGAACGACAGAGGACAGAGACACGCGTCATCGCGCACGCATATATAAAGGAACCGAGGATCCCTTTCGCGTTCGAGGACTTTCTCAGGCGGAAGCGTTCAATGATACGAAAAGACAACGCCCCGACGATGCACTCGCCTCGGGATGGATTAACGGACTTCGGCAAGTAGTTCGCCACCTACACGCCACTCGTCCTTGATCCCGTAACCCGTAAACACGTTAATCTCTGGCAAGAAGAAAATATGTTTTAGCATGATCCCGATACGCCATCTTTCGCGCGCGGTTTCTTCAAATCGATTAGCTGGTCGAGCGAATAACAGAGAATCGGACCGCTCTCGACCCTCTTTGTTCCGGTAAATGTTCGTTTCTCTTTCTCCCCCTCTCTCTCTCCTATAAAAAATTATCTGGCTCTCGATAGGAGACGGACAAAGGTTCGGATTCGGAAAAAGGTTCGTTTGTAGGTCGGAGAGAAGAGGCTCGAGCGACTCGAGTAAATAACGGAGCGAAGGAGCGCAACGGTTCGCGTCGGGACCGTTGGATCGCGAACGAATTAACGACAAAACGCTGCGGAGGATAATTAATATGCTGTCGGGTAACCTTCGCCGCGTCTAACGAGACGAGTAGCTGTCAAGCGGCGGTAGCGGTTAACGTTGCTACGCTCGATAAAGAAATTAAACAACGCGCCGCTCCAACATCCTCTCACAATCGGATTCGCTTTGATCAACGCGACAAAGAACGGCCGCGGATTTAATTCGCCGTTATCAGATAGACAATTCGCGAGAACGGATTTGCTCGGGTCTGGCCAGATCAAACGACATCTCGATAGCATCGTGGACATCTCCGCATCGAAACGGAATTTCTTTCAACAATTGTACAATTTCTACGGACTCTTATCCGAATCCGATGACAACGATTCGAACCGACCGTCGAAATATATGGCGATAGAAATCGCGTTCCGGGTACGGTTTCAATTGTTAAAGTTAAAAGAACGCTGCCGAAGGGATACGTAGCATGTCGACGATTCGTAAACCGCTTCAAACAATCGAGGACTCGTCGCGGGGGATGACCGTTCGCTCTCGGACTCGCTAGGAAATTGATGGATCGAGCGACATTCCGTAAACTCGATTAATCCTCGGCAAACGGTCTCCCTAACGACCTAGCAATCAAACCGAATCCCGGGGCCCTCCCTGCGGACGCGGATCGCGGCAAGTAACGTGTTTTCTAACCTTAGTCCAGGATGCTCGTTCGACAACCGTCAGAGATTGATTCGGCGAAGTCGAGTGTCCGAGAATTTTGCAAGGATCCCCGCCAAATGTTTTCTAGGTCATTCGACAGGGGCAGGACACGCTCGGCTCGGCTCGGCTCCACAGCTGACTTTACTGGCCGCGTACGGATAAATCCACGGTGCCACCGGACCCCGCCGAAAAACGAGAGCGGCCGATTTTTTCCCGTCGCGATTCGAACGTGTACTTACCGCCCCAACCGACCACTGACAATTTACCGCGGAACTGCACGCGAACTCGTCACAGAAACCACACAGCACCGACACCACGCCAAAACAGCCCCTGCGAACGACTGATTTTTATCGAACTGTCCGCGGCGAAATGCAGCTCGCGTTCCCGCACCGCCATCTGCCAGCAAACCTTTCAACGACCCCGCGTCGATTCAACAGGGACACCGGACGCCATGGCGCGCCAGTACAGTCCTTAGACCATATATTATGGTCTAAGGTACAGTCCGATTTCTCCCGCGCGACTGCATTAGTTTTCAAACGGGTTACCGCAAACATTCAGCGGATAATTATCTATTTTCTAACTATCGAAATACTGTTAAGTCACAGACGAGGTATCATCTGTGGTAATATTGGGCAAAAAAAGAGGCAACTACAATATCATCGTTGTCATATTTCTCTTCATTGTTTACAGTCGTCCCTGAAGTTGTACCGAGGACAATTGTAATCCGTGGTCGTAAAACGAGCAGCTACCGATCAAACAGCTGTCGCAGCCTTCCACTTTGGGTACCGATTTCGGAACCTCTGTTGCCTTCAGGAAGGACCAATCGCATCCATACGCCAGGCTATCGCCCACGTCGTGTTCAAGAACGACGCGCGGCGCGTCCGCGTACTCGCAGTCGACTATTCGAAACCCGCCATACATGCAAGCGGCGAGCAAATGCTTCCGCTCGAAAGGATCCCATTTCAAACGCCAAACGCCGCCACCGAGATCCTTCCTCGACACAGGTATCTTCCAATTCCTTGTATCCCATAATCTCAACGACTCGTCGTAGCTGAAAATATACAACGTCTAGCCTTGATCGTTCGACTATTCTCCGTTTGCGATACCTTACCTTCCGGAAGCCAGTAAATGTTCTCTCGTCGCATTACTGTGCAAACTTGTAACGCCGGCATCGTGAACTTTGCTTATCGCGGTGGGACTCGTTCCTATTCGAGTATCGAATCTTTGAAATTTGCAATCGTCACCACCTTAAATCGGATCGTTGTCAGAAAGCGTTTAAATATTTTGATAACTGTTCGAAAATCGTTCGTCCGTACCGCTATATATCACGTTTGTGTCCCAGTAATCGAAAGCTGTAATCCAAGCTTCGAACGTATGCGCAGGCCAGGAATTAATACGGATCAGTTCGTTTTCATTAATTTCGAACAACGTTAGAGAACCTTTCGAATCGCTGACCGCTATCCTTAAATTCGACGCGTTATCGTGCGACCATCTTCCGCTGCACCAGTCTAAAGACAAAGCAAGAACTTCCTTATCATCTGCAACCTTTTCTTCCATTAGTAGTTCCAAATTCTCGTGTTGTTCCTTAAGTTTCAGTTGGTATATTTGCAAGTATCCCAAAGAATTTACAACTCCGAGTAAAATTCTATTTTGGCACGTGTGTGCCCATTTCATGTCTAACACGCCAGGTACTTCTAATTCTTGTAACAACGTCATAACTCCAGAGGAATTAACTTTGAACATATATATTCGTCCTAAACGTTTCGACTTTGCCGTGTCCGCTGCTGGTTCATCGTCTTTTATTAATTGATAGGTTCCACATACAAATGTATCTTTGTGAGAATCGGATGGACACCACTCGACGGAGTCGGCGGAATATTTTGTGTAGAAACTGTCCAAAATATGGAACATGTTTAATGGGACGATCTGAAACATACAACCCCTAGCATTACTTCTGAGCAAAGGTCGAGAAAGAATATGGAGACTTTGCGATCATTATGGTACCAAGATATGTTTGGAACAGGATTTAATCCCTATTTGCTCTGAATGCCTAATGCGGAAACAGATGGTTCGGAATTTAGCTAGAAAGTTTAGAAAAAAAATTACATGTCATATGAAGAACAGATCCTGCTCTCGTGATAGAGGGCAGGTCAGTCTCTCTAAGGGCGGACCTAATCTTGTTCTAACTAAGAGTAAATATCGAGCAAAACCTTGTTGTAGAAGGGAAAATCGAATTTTATTTAAATTTCCAAATTATATAATTTTAAGTTTCATACGTTTTCAATAATTTAGATATTTACAAACCTTAAAATTATAGCAATAACGATTTTGCTTGATATTTCTCTGGTCGAGAGTGCCTCTTTGGTTTCTCCCCAGAGCATCTAGAGCTTGCTCATTGGCAGTGCTGTTACCAACTACGTCACCTGTGCTAGGGACTTACAAACTTGCTCCCTACACGGTTCAACATTCACTGGGGCATAGACGCTATCCCCACCCCACTAATATGAA
This sequence comes from Lasioglossum leucozonium, assembly GCA_028454225.1. Taxonomy (NCBI): domain Eukaryota; kingdom Metazoa; phylum Arthropoda; class Insecta; order Hymenoptera; family Halictidae; genus Lasioglossum; species Lasioglossum leucozonium. The sequence continues at coordinate 4,127,730 of CM052220.1, read as the reverse complement.
ACTTTTCTCTGAAATAATTTTTATTCTTAAATTAACTCCAATAAAAACCCACAGACGTCGTACGCGAACTCCTAACTCCGCCCACGCGTTACTAATTAACAGTATTTCTACATCTCTACTCTTTATTTGAATATTCTACATTTACACTCAGACTTCTTTATTTGTCACATAAATATTACATTCGGTATAACTTATATAAATATGACATACAATTTTCAAATTCTTGCAACTTAACATTAATATAAGTAGTTGCATGGACAAACGATTATACGTTTAAAATCTTATAATTTTATTGAATGCTCGATGGATTTACTCTGAAAATATGGCATTTGTAAATTGTGTAGTCATATAGACAAGGTACATTTTGTTGAATAGCATATTATATCTTTGAAATTATATTATATCTCAAAGATCAATACATTTATCTTAGTAAATTTTTCCTTAAAATTAATAAATTCTTATAATTCTGAGCAATAGATGATTTAAGTATCGTAGGAACTTTGTTTCTTTCACTCTCACAGTTTTCAAAATTTGTACAGTTTGTACTCATTTAAACATACTGTAATATATTCATAGATATTACAAGTATACAATATTCTGCTTAAATTGATACCATGCTAATATTTAATCGTGTAAATTCTGTTATTAAATATTTGTTTCTTTGATATTTGAGAAAATATTTGTACTATCAAGTATTTGATCTATATTTGTGGTTGCATTAAACATTGTAAAATGCATCGGTGGATAAATATTAAAATAAATAATTTCAATTATATCATTGAATCTATACTAGATGTTTATAAATCAGTCCTGCGGTATAATTTTAGTAAATTATGCCATACATTATCGTAATCTTTGGCAGTATGGAACCTAATAAATACTTTCTTGTAATATAAAATACTGTGAATGGTTGTTGTACTAATTATTTTATAAAAATATAGAGATGTAGATACATCTTGTTTCTTAGTATGTTATATTATGTTTTTCTAAAATTTGAGGTAGGCAAAGTCTCGAATCTCTGTGCATTTACTATTACTTATAGTTCAATATTCTGAACACACTTGGTTGACTCGAGCTGACAGATATGGATAGCGCTACAAAAAAATTCAGTTTCATTGGCGTGCGCTTCTTTCGGTTTCGACTAAACATTCTCTGACTAGAACACGGGCATGCACAATCCCACGTTTAATTTTTTCTGCCGAAGTACGACTTCCAGCATAGGTAGGTCGAACTTCGTGACCAAGTTCTTCTATGACATTAAGTAGCTGTATATATTTTGACTGGCCAGGTACCATGGGAACAGCTTGCTGAAGTACTCTTGGATTCGGTACGCTCAATACCGGCTCTGTGACTTTTGTTGGAACTTCTACACTTCCTCGTTCTTCTTCCATTTTCTATCTTTCTTTAAATAAATATCCTAACAAAAAATTTACAGAGAAAATGTGAATTAGAAAGAACTAAATAAATACAACGATATAACTCATACAATTTGACTAACATACCAATTTCGTTAGTATAAATAACAATGAACTATATATTTTGATGGAAAGAGAACGTTTCAAGATATGACTTCATACATAATCTTCACAAAACATTCGTAAAACGAATTATAACCTCAAACAAAATATTTAATTTCTTTAGATACATTGTAGAACTTACCTTCAATGATATATTAACGATACGTGAACGAGTATTTCACAGAACGATTAAATAAATACAAAATGAAATTACGTGTAATACGTTCTAAATTAATTTATAAAATTCAACTCGACTTTTGCCTCTCATTGCACCGCGTTAGTTTACTAAATAACGTGTTTCAGATTTCGGAAGCATGCTTCTGAAAGGACCAGCGTGACTACCTATTTACATGCGTAAGATTTTCGCGGTATTTTCGAATTGGTCGATAGCCTTGGGTAAATCAATAGACTTTGTTGTAGAAAATCGTTTTCTTTTTATTTAGATATACCTTGTAATCAGTTATATTCAATGATTATACTTTCCATAGGTACATTCCGTTTGATCAATTCTTCTGTATGTATACTGTAGGTAATTAATTACTAGGTACCCATAGTTTCAAAAAAAAATGTAATAAGTTTTCCATAAAAAATATAAACGAAGACTCTGCAGTGTACAAATTTTTTGTGTTTAATATCATTTTTCCTAGTTACTAAATTAGAACTTATAATGAAGGATATATACCTCCATGATTTTTATTTACGCATAGAAACTCGGGACTTTTAAGTCGAGTTTAATAAAAAAAAAAAAAAGAATACGAAAAGAAAAAAAGAACGAAGTCTCTTTTTTCATTTATATTTCATTTATATCCAATATTATGCACTATTAATTGATTAATTTTTTTTAGGCATCCACAAAAGTGTACATGCTTTCTAAAAAGTCTGTTTAGTTATTATTGAAAGCGATAGTAAGTTTTAAATAACTATTATCTTCTCAGCCTCTTACACTTTCTTTTATTAAACTTACAATTGTTAAATTCGTATAAAATATGAAATATTAGGAATTAGACGTTTATGCACATTTTTGTGGATGCTAAGACACTCCCTTTAAAATATACTGCTGTACTCCATACAATGTACATAGCATTATCTAAAATAATCTGCTAAAAATCTAATCGCTAAGTGTATTGGCAGATCATTGCCGTGCATTATGCTCTGTTTCCACTAGACAGTCTCGTACAAGCATTCTTGCGTGTTGAATACCCATCTTGAGACGTTCGGCTGCGCTACGACTTCCCGCGTACGAAAGACGAATGTCTCTTCCAAGTTCCTCGATTATAGCCAGTAACTGAGCATATTTACCCTGTCCAGGTACATTAGGGAAATTTATTGTACTGGATGGGCTAGCCTGTGCTACTTGTACGGTTTGAACATTTTGCAAATTTCTTGGGTTTGGCACGGTGATCACAGGTTCAGGAATTCGAGGAATTTCTGGTACTTTCGGTGGAGGGGGATCGTTTAATTTTGTTATCGTTATCTCGTTTAGTTTAGCCAGCTCTGTTAGCTTCGCCATCTCAGCCATTTTAGAATATTCTGGCATCTTTGTGATGTCGTTTTGTATGTTTGCCATTTTAATCATTTCGTTCATCTTTGTTTTCTCATTCATCTTGGCAATTTCTTTTGCCATCTCGTTGATTTGTGCAATTTCATTCAACTTTGTTATGTCATTATTATATTTTGCCATTTCCGTCATTTTCACCATTTCATTCAGTTTGGCTATTTCATTCATTCTTTGAACTTCATTTATCTTTGCCATCTGAGACATCTTCATCATTTCATTCATTTTCGCGATTTCATTGATCTTTGTAATGTCATTGTATTTAGCCATTTCCGAGAGCTTTACCATCTCGTTCATTTTAGCTATCTCGGACATTTTTGCAATCTCTTGCATTTTCATATATTCAGTTGTCTTGGCAAATTCTGCCATCTTCTCCATTTCATATCTTTTTGCCATGTCCTGAGACATTTTATTTAATTCAGTCATTTTGCTAAATTCAGCAAGTTGAGCCATTTGAACTATATGTTCCGGTACTTTCCCCCTTTCCATCATTTGCTTGAGTTCGGCAGAAATTTTATTCATATTCATTTCTGACATTTGCGCTATAGTCGCAGCGTCAGGCATTTTGGATAGTTCGGCAATTTTCGATATTTCTCTTGCTAAATTTTCATCGAGGCAACGCTTCTTTTTAGCACGATGCCTAGCCATCCGTTGAGCCTCTTGCATCCTTCTTATAGCTGCTTGCTCCTCTGTTTCTTTTGCCCTAGCGTTCTTCATTCTTTCAGCAGCGGTGTACAATCTAATAGCACGTTCTTCTATTGTCTCTGACCTCAGCTTTTCTCGTCTATATTCTCGCATTTCCCTTACCCTTTTAAGGTAAGATTTCTTTTTAGCCTTAGGCATAACATACAATTATGCATGGCATAGGTACAATCACCTATATTGACTGTCATTTTTATAAGATTTAAATATCAAACTATCCACAAAATATATTTTATGCATACGTTGCGGTTGTACGCGGTTGAGTTTCTCTTGTTCCTTTTTAGATATTGACTAAACGATTCATACGTATACTTTTATGTATTCTGCGGTGCTTAGTCTATTTTCTGTTCACTGCATCGTCTGTAACACTGGAAAGAGAAAGTAATATTAATTTCAACATTCTTTTGCTTTTTCTTGAAAAGTATGTTTAAATTTGTATGGTATATTCACGCACATATTTGAAAATAGAGCGATTAGTAATAAATTCATCCACGTTTGGTAGCTCTGCTTAATTGTCGTTAAGTGGAAACGCCGATCGTAAATGATCACTGACAGGTAGGTACTGACCGAAAAATGACTGCTTTTGCAGGAATAGGAAGACGTTAACTCGACAATCCTATCAAAAATACTCTGTTAACCACTTTCGTCGTCGCGGTAAGCAAAAATATCATGCGGAGCAATTGAATTTTCGATAACTGAAAAGACGCGGGTAACGAACTCGAAAAAAAATTCTATGGCACGTGCGCAAAAATCAAGCAACGAACACTGTTTTCGAAATGGCGTGTATGAATGTATGTAGGTGGGTGCGCGCGTGTTGGTGCGTCCGTGTGTATGTAGACGTTAGCTACCTGTGTCGCGTTCCCTTGTGTGTGCGTGTCTCCCAAAATTCGAAAGAAGAGCGTCGTCAAGTAGCACGCAGGGCGCATGCGCGCCTATCTAAGAACGCCGTCTTCTCTGGAACGTTCACCAATCACAACAATGGCGGACGCAATTCGGTCAGTTCACTGAAACGCACGATTAACCTGCCGTGAAGCTAAACCGGGCCGTAGACCGAATTCATTTTACATTCGCATCTTCATTGAGGTGAAACGAGTCCGTTGACGGCGTTCCCATGAAAATAACTCCAGTTTTTCCTAAGATATCCTGCAGACAAACGCACAAAAGCAATATCGGCCGACATGTAAGATTTTCGTTCGGAGCCACTTTAAGGGGCCAAGCGGGGTCGCCGATAGGCTGCGTGTGACGTGGTTGCGTTTATTGACCATAACCCCTTCCTACTCCCGTCTGCAACTTCACGACGGACAGGTGTACGACCCAAGAGACCGCAAAACAATTGACCGAACCTACCGCGTCTTAAAATACACGAGGACATTGTCAAACAGCCGTGATTGCCGTGAACACTCTCGGAACGTTCGACCGTCTTATCCTCTTCTTCGCTGATGGTGACCGGAGACCCTTTTCTTACCATAATACAATGCTACCGTGGAAATATTCAATTTACGGTGAATTCTCTTAAGGGGTTAGGATGCTGTAAGAATTTCAAAGATTGAAGAATTTCATTATAACTCTGAGGCTAGTTCGAGCTTTTGCAAGAGAAAGTGCAAAAATGTATCCAAGCTTTTCATGCAGGTTAATTTTTGAAATTCTTCAAATTTTACAAATATTCTCTAAATAAGTAATATTTTTGGAAACATTTTCGTGTATTCTGTTCATCCAATCGTTTTGAGAAATCGGGGATTCTTGACAGTACCCTGACCCCTTGATTGTTTAAACGAAGAATTATTCCGCGAAGGAATGAAAATTTTTTGACGGATTTTGTTCTGTTCTTTCAGACAAAAAGGCGGAAACTTATTCATGGTGAACTCGCTGAGAGGGTTTTCGTTTTCGAAGAACTTTCCGAGTTACAAACACACGTTTGGCGCAATCAAATTCAGAATAATAATCTATAATTATTATTATACTTATTATTACTTCTTTTTCGAGACCCAACAGTAGCTTCTAGGTAATCGAAAAACACTATACATATATATACTCGAATTATTTACAAACCGATTAATTTATTAAATTCAAAATTTAATTCGGGAGTTTAGACAATTTTTCAAACGATTCTACAATTATTGTTCACTGTTTTTGTATGGAGCATTACTGTTACTATATTAATGAACTTTGTTTGTTGATACTATGTTTATACTCGTCGCTCATGTTCTATTCAGAAATCAGTTTAACTTTAAGATATACATTTTATCCATTTGTGCAAGCGAAGCTTCATAATGTGACATATCTTATTGTAACAATTATTCGTTCGGGAGAGAATATTTCTGGATAATTTATATATTTTTCTATGTTGCAATAGAATTAAAAGATACTCGTATGCTAGTAGAGATGATAAGTTGACAGCTTAGTAAATCTGATGTATCTGTTTGTAGACAAATTACTGCCACAAATTCATTTCTGTCTCTAACAAGCACTCTTTGACTAATATTCTTGCTTGCATAATGCCAGTCTTCAGTCTTTCTGCTGAAGTTTTACTACCAGCATACATTAATTTAACATCTTTTCCCAGTTCCTCGATAACTTTCAATAATTGGGAGTATCTACTTTGTCCGCAAGCAACATGTACAATAGTCGATGGTTTTTGTGTAGATAGGGGTGTTTGAGCTTTTTCAATATTCTGTACATTAACAATAGACTTATTAGCTTCAAATGTCATGTTCCTTTTGTTCAGTTCTGAGATCACCATAAGCTCATTAAATCTTAATGCTTCGAGTGCTTTTGCTTCTTCCAAAGTCTTTCTTTTTCTGGCTCTAAATCTTGCCATTCTCTGTGCATCGTGAAATCTGCGAATTGTAGCTTCTTCTTCAGTTTCGTGAGGTTTTACTAAAAGTCTGTGCGTGCTCTTTCTTTTCTCTCTGCTTGAGTCGGTATTTCTTTTCGTTTTTAAAACATTGTCTTCGCCACTGCGCTTACAATCATTCATTTTGCTGAATAAAACGTGTATCGCTCAAAAAATTAATTTAAGTTCGGCTCCTTTTCCTTGCTGCGCGCGCATGCGTAATGTCTGCTTGATTCAAAAGCCAATCACAAGAATGGCGGACCTACATAGACAATGCCGTTGAACTTTCGAATCACGTGCGTTCCGACGGAAAATATTTGACATTGATAATCCGTTTTGCATCCGTGTTACAAGTAGATAATATTCTTTGTTCTATCGCGAATGTCAAATGTTTGTCATTATCACAAACCCCGAATAAAAGAGAATAAAATCATCTTAATACTTGCATGTAAGAATTCGATGTACACTCTTTTTCACCGATGCAGTTTCACAAAAAATTCTAAGGTCTCGGTTTATCGGGTATAATTATAAAGCGATAGCTGCCTTCTACTCTGTACCTATAACTGTCTCAAGGTGATTCGCTCCCAAAATAGGGAGCTGCAATTAATCGACATTTCTTCTATATTCTATATGGTCTTCATAATTAACGATATGTCGTTCTCACGGAAATTGCGTTTTCCGAATGTTCAATCGTAACTTGTTCTCATTGTACGCTTTCATAACACCAAAGAAAACAACATCTTAGTAATGGGATTTTTTGTTAAATTTTTATTCGCATTATTTTTTCGCTTACCATTTCTTGTTGGTAAGAGAGAACATTTGGTTCTTTGCCAGCTATAGTCAAGGAATGTAATTACCGTCATCCTAAGGGTGTTAACATTTAGATGTTATACATTGTTGTCAATCGATATTTTATGAAAATGTATATTTTGCATACTTGATGCAGAAATGTTGATTTGTTCTATACATATTGTATAGAATTACTTATTTAAAGTTATGTTGGTTAGATGCTACATGTAAGCCAATGTTGTGAAAATAAATGTTAGAAACAGATATTGATAAAATTCTTAATTTGATTTTCTTAATAAATACATAGATAAGAAACAAGTATAAATTAATATATCCGATAGTTTATAATAAAATGTTCTTTCGTGTTCCAGGTTGTATGTAAAGGTGTTGCATTATTTTATTGCACCCTATGCTACAGGGTGTTTAAGACGGAGGGGACTGGTTTTAAAAATTAAATAGATAAACATGTATGCTTCATCGTATGAATATTATTTTCTTCTACTATTAGTACTTCTTCCTATATACCTTTTCTTTAAATTATGGTCTTGGCTGGGCTGGCAGTTATTTGTAAATAATTAATACTATACTTTCTTTGTGATTTGTTTCCTTCTCTTCTTTATCACTTATAATACTTTAAAGTTATCTTTGACTTTGAGCTTCATGTGACTTAAAAATCTATTTTGTATTCTTACAAAAGCGTAACATATATACAAATATATTGTGTAATTAAAGATCTTCTTAGTAATCAAATAGTATGTTTCCTCTATATTTGTAGAGGAAAGTTATAACTAAATTTTGTTTGTAATTACAAGTTCATCTAATCCCATTCTTCCTGTATGTTTCCATATCCTAAATCTAGCAACATCTTTCCGTGTAATAATTCCAATGACCTAAAAAAAAATATAAGCAAGTAGTATTCTTTTGTAGATAGATTATGTTAAAAAATACAATTGTTAATACCTCGTTTGTATCATTTATAACTGGTAAATGACGAAGACCTAAAGCTCTGAAGAGTCTAAATGTTCGCGGCAGTGTTGCAGACTGGAAAGTAAGCTAGTATAAATAGTTGGAACTTTTAAATAAAAAGTAGAATGGGTAATAAATTACTAACATGTTGTAACGTGTAAGCGGCAGGATTCATGAAAGGTCGTAGATCTATCGTATAAGTTTTTTCTTCGTCGGTTATGTATACTTGTTCGATCGTCGGATATCTGGGATATTCTTTTCTGAACATTTTAAGGGTGAAATTTTTGTTCAAATACTCTACATGTTCGTTGAAAACTTTATTTTGCAATAACACTATCAACTGAGAACGTAAGATTAGACCTCGAAGTCGTCCATAGGAATGTATTTCAGTCTGAAACATAAGACGTCGAAAAATCAAAGGAAATTTTAATAATTCAAAATTAAAAGAAATTTGAATCATTTCTAGCATATAATTATGTAACTAGTAGCAACCTCGTCACTGCTAGGAGGGTCAACTACTGGAAATCCATTGAATGTTACGCATTTAAGTAATTCCACTATATGTCCGACGTTCTCCACAGTTTTTAAAGTCACTACAGGGTGGCTCATAATTTCAGTGGCATATATATTGTTTGATAAAGGCGGAGCTTCCCATGGTAAAATGGGGACACCAGCCATTTGTGTATGAATCTCATAAATTCCCTGAAAAAAAAATGAATGATAGAAAATTTTTAATCTTAATCCTTTCTGTTGAATAACAGAAAAAGTTAATATATTTACATGCCTCATTAAAGAAGTCTCCGACCCATTTAGCCATGATAAGAACTATTATAACAGGTAAACCAAACGATATTCCCTGAGTAGCCTCTATAAGTATAGCAGTTAAACTTATCGTCATTCTGACTACGCCACCTAATTGTGCTGCTGCACCTAATAAAGCGTATTTTCCAGGATCTAACACAACCTGCAACGAAAGATAATATTTTAAACTATTGCTTAAAATAACTCGTCCCACATATGTCTTAATTGACAAAAAGACGTGTTATTTTCGGTAATATTATTTGTAATATTTTCTTACACAGTTAGGGAAAAGTTTGGTAAGACCTGATCCGATTAATCTACCCCATGCAGAGCCGATAAGAAGGGATGGAATGAAGAGTCCACTGGACATAGAAAGACCAAAAGTGAACACAGCCAGAATGAAGTAGAGTACAATAAAAATTGCTAGTGTTATTTCATTGTGAGAACCTAAAAGTAGAAGTTTAATTAGGAATATAGTTTGCTACGTTTTCCATATGTTAGAGAATATTAGCATACCTTTGGGGTCGTGAAATAAAGATCGTACGCTACTTTCCGGTGTTTGAAACCACAAAGCTGCAACCGCATTATACTCGCCTTCATGACAATACATTTGAATAGGAAATTTAGTAGGATCTTGTCCTAGCGGTTTGCAATCGTTTAGAAAGTAAATCATTACAAATCCCATTGTTGCGCTCATCACACCGATTGAAAGCGCTTCTACCACTTTCAACGATCTCCTCTTTATGAATCGCAGACGGAAACACGAAATTATATAGTTTATATGGTTCCAAAGAGCACCCAACATTCCACCTATTGCTCCCATGGTCATGAACAAAGGTATTTCGTAGTATTCATAAGGTATTGATTCGAATTTACCCAGGTTTAATAAACCCGGATCAGATCCGTTATATGCACCCAGCACAATGTTTAAGATGAATGTTGTGATCATACTAGCGAAGAATGTTCTCCATGTAAGGCTTTGGTTAAAAAAGCTAGCCCCTTCTTCGATACTGAACAGTACTCCCCCTAAATTATTTTTTAACAATTAGAATTTTGAGAGTTTCGTACGTATTACCGCATCTATTATTATAGTTTACCAATTGGTGCCCCAAATGCAGCAGAGACACCACATGCTGCACCTCCCGACACGAAGTCGCGTTTCTCATGGTCTTCTCGAAAATATTGAAATATTTTTAAATCCTTTTTGAACGTGGTGCTCTTCCCTTGAGATATTCCTGCTGCTACCGCAGCACCAGAATGTATCATAGGTCCTTCCTACAACGATTAATGCAAATATTTCGTTTTTTCTCTTACCAGTGCATAATTTAAGAAAAAACAGGAATCAGCAATATTTACCTTCCCACCAGCCAGACCTCCTACAACGGTACAGATCACTCCGATGATCTTTACAGCTAATGTCTTAATGCGTACGACTCTTGGTATTTTTACTCCATTTAAATAACATTTCACTTGTGGAATGCCACTGCCCGCAGCAACTGGTTCCACATAGGCTACCAAAATGGCTCCTATTAATATCGGTACTAAATTTAAAACTAACCATATCAGATATGGCAACCATAAGCAATTTTCTACTACACATTCATCCATATCTGTTATCAATTGTAAGGAATATATTTTACAACTTCGTTTGGTCCTTGTATTTTTTGGCATTAACGTTGAAGGATACAAATCTTAAGGTAACCATATTTCAAACTAGTCAGTTCATTTATAGTTATATCCACAAAACAGGCTATGAAGGCTGTGCAGATGCCTATTAGTAAAAAAATAAACCATCTGGCAAAATTCTTTTTAACTACAAATTTATATCCTTTTTTCCTCTCTTCATCTTGCAAAAGTTGGTTCTCGCAAGGATCGTAATCTAAGCTCTATGAAAAAAGAATTACAAAAATCATACGTTGTAAGCCGAACGCTCTCCGAGATAAGATATGGTACCTTTAACGATTAACATGTAGAATTCATCAAGAAGAGAAAAGATAACGAGAGCAATACACGATGAAATACGAAGTCGGTACAGTTGGAATATGAAGCAATACTTTTACTTGTTTTATCGAACCGACGACAGAACAAATTACCTCGTAGTTGGTAGATAAGAAATTTGTTTCTCCGGGAGTGATCTCGTCTGTGATTTGCCTTCTGGGATTCTGCGAGATCGTGTCCATAATATTTTCAGAGGATAGACTGCCATGGTTGTAGATAACGTTCTATCGAATAACGAACAAAGTGATAAAACATTAAAAAGAAACCGAAGAGTTGAATATTGTACATGTAATCGTGCATCGTTCCGCGTAATCGTTAAAAGCAATTATCAACGGGTTTAACGAGCTTTTGGATTCGGTTGGAAAGAATGGAATATTGTGTACAGGAAGATGACACATCGATTAGGTTATGCGTCGTTGTCGGACAAAATAAACACGGAAATGTCACTTTCCACGATGCACGATGCTGCAACAGCGTTAGGCTACTCATACCCTGAATCTAACATTGATGTCATGGTTCGAATACGATGCAAAATTGTTCCTTGGCCTCAAGAGTCGTTCCGTGTCTTCGGTTGTGCAGCTATCGATGCTGTCCTCGATGGTACTGTTTATCCTGACGTTAACGTGCGTTGGGATGTCCGTCATTTTTCCAAACACTGTTTTTTTTTTACGGGAATTCCACAGGCAAGGCCATGCGAATTATCGTGTCAACGCAACTTGTATGTACACATTCATTTCGCAGAGTTGCAGTTACTGACTGTTACTGACCGCGCACACAAAGGACAAGTGTCCATTAGGCTCATGCCAGCCACGTGATTAATATATAGTTACTATGATTCATACTCGACACGAGCGAGCCTCGATCAGTCGCATTTCCGAATCGATCGTTCTTTCATTTTTGCTTTCGTCGAATATCGACACAGGAGTTTATCCTACGGGGGAGGACAAGGTCGAATATCTGTAACTAATAAACGTTTATTCGCCGTTTGTTATTTCAGACAAGATCCTGCCGGATCTGCGCAGTTCCGCGAAACATTATTGACACATACAGGAAGTAGTTTTTATTCTTTTCCCTTTATTTATTTATTTATGTTTCTTTCTTTTCGCCGCTGTTTTACGCAACCGATAATGCGAACTAATCTCAATACTGTTGTTTTCTTTTTTCTATCGGGCACGCAGAGACTCCACCGAGAAGACCCTGGTCCGATTGCGTTATCGGGAATTATAATGAGGCGCGCGAATCGGAAGTCGATAATTCCATCATCTGCGGTATCGACGTCATCGATAAACCAGCTCCGGAGGATCGTCCGTGAAAATAGATACGTAATAATTATATCTATACATATTTTACAATGTTACGCCGTCCAACGTTAATCCAAACGAGAGGTTAAAATTCGTTGGTCAGCTTAGTTTGATAGCGAATCGCATGGTGGTATCTTTTTGCAAGGTTACCTTAGCGCTGACGTTCACCTGTTTTGTGCTCGTAGTCGACGTTTCTCCTGCCCAAGAGGAAGAGGTCGATTTACATAGATATTTACAGAAGATTAGCATCGTTTTCGTCATGGTATGCGAATGCGCGTGGATGTCGACGCGAACGGGACGGGGTATCCGGCGGAAGTCAATATTTTTGCGCTCTGGCGTTTCGGACCTCGAGGAAAAGCGTGAAAAGCGTGTGCAGAGCTTCCAGCTTGGAGTCCTTGTCGACGGGGATGTCGAGGAGATTGCAGACCACGTCGACGAGCTCGGGTAGATCGCATTCCAGCTGGGTGAAGTCCAAGGCCATCTCGTTGAGCCTCTCCTCGACCTCGGCAGGCCATTGTTGCAGCAGAGAGTCGATGTCGGGCATCGGTTTGGTCAAATGCACGGCCGGCGGGTGTTTGCTTCGGTGCAGTTGATTGATGTCGTCGATCCACTTGTCGATCGACTTGGCGTTCTTCTCGGCGTCCTCGATCCTCTTGACGACCGTTTGCCTGGCCGCGCCCGCGCTTCGCAGATGGCTGCGCAACTGCAAGTGTAACACTGCAGGGTCCGACTGGTTGGTGCACGGCTCGTCCAGCACGGTCAACCCTATCTTGTCCTCCACCCCGTCTGGCCTAGGAATCTTTATGAACGCGTCGATGTCTCCGACCGCCGGGATGTAGTCGGGGATGAACGGGATCAGCTTGTAGTTCAGGTCTATCCTCTGCGGAGTGTACCTGCAGGAACGAGCCCCGAGCGTCTCTCAAACTGTTCACGATACGTTTCAGATAGGGTGCCCACCTCATGATGTTTTGGAACAGCTCCGTCACTTCCGCCGACGCTTTCAGATTCTCAAAGTCCTTGGGGTTGTAGATCTCTATCTGCTGCGCGGTGCTCGTCCCCTGGATGTCGTCGTCGTCGGTTTCCTCGCTGTCCGAGGGATCGCTGCCGATCTCCAGCGACTTTCCGAAGCTGTTCTCCACCTTGCTGTACCTTGAATCGAAACTATAGTCGCGTCCACGATCTACGCAACTCTGTCCACGATAGAAACTAAAATGATTACCTTTTGAATTTCAGCATCGTCTCGGGCAAATTGAGCTCCATAGAGTTCGAATCGCTCTCTTTCGCCGATTGCCTGGGCCTCCTGGAGCTGGACGGTCTGTGCCTCACAGGACTCTGGATCTCCTCGGCATTGCGGACCTCGATGCTCTCGTCGAACTTGGTGAACGCCGAAATATTGTGCGCCTCCTCTTCCTCGCTGCTATCTTTAATGTCCATCGTACCGATCGGATCAAGATCGTTCGATCCTTTCCCTCCTGTTTCTCGTAAAGCGATCGCGCTGACTCGCTGTCAGCACATTGCACAGTACAACCCGATGAACAATTGTTTTGGCGCCTGCATGCTTGGCGTTTCTATGGTTTCAAGCCGGTCGATGAGCGCAGGCTCGATCGTCATAGTCGACCGTCGCACAGTGTCCAGAGAGACAGAAGTTAACGCGTTCGCTACCAGCGTTTGTTACAGAGAAGTAACAAAAAGTATGCACAAAGTTGACGCCCTTTTTCTTTACATGAAATAGCGAACGATACGGTATAACGATAACTGGTAGCGAGCGTGTTAATCCATTTGCACCGTAAGTAGTAATAGAAATAATGTCCACGATGCAGATGGATTAACATTTTATTGGAACGAAAACTAAAATGACGCATAGAAAGTGGTATCGAAACGTCGTCGCCTATCATTATTTACAACGTGATTTACGGTAGATCGGTAGAACGAAGAATGATCCATATATCATCGATAGGATGAACGTTTAGGAAATTTTTCGCAAGAGCGAGGTGTCTGATACGCGATAAAACCGGAGTAGTCTTTGCAACAGAGAATCCGGTGGTCGTAATAAGTTTACGACTTTTCCAAGATAAAACGTGTCCGGGTTTTTTCGATCGAGTTATTTATTTATCGATAACGAACCATCATCGCGGTTTACCTTGACGAAATTCATCGACGCGTTAATGCACGTAACAATGCGTTTTATTTGCTCGAGAATAAAACATTAACAAAGACAGCATTAAAAATGAGAGTATAATTTCACGGTGATAAAAGATCGCAATAAAAGTCGACAAACTTGTCTCGAATAAAATATACGGTACAAACGTTTCTCCCCGATCGACGAGAACATTGACATAGGATAAAGACGATCAAAACGGGTGGAGTAAACGGCTCGAAAATATGAGTACACGCGCGTGCACACAGACACACACACGCACGCACGCACACACGGTAATCGGGAATGGATCGCGTCAACGTGTCGGGCGCAACCAGCTGCGAGAAAGAGTTGTAAATACATAATTCATTCGGATGGCTTTGAAGCGGCGGGCGTAACTTCACCCGTAAATCGATTCGAAACGATTCTGTGCACGGAATAGATTTGTCGCGACTCGCGAGACCCTGATAACGTTTAGCCGTCGCTAATTAGCTCGGAATGTTAACTGTGAATTACGCGTGCAACGATGGGATCGCTGTTAGCGACGATCCGTCCACCAATTTTCTAGCGTTCCAGGCCCCCGTTAGCGTTCTCGAGGGATCCGTCGAAGGGACTGTTCGACGACGAATAGGAACAGGGACGAGTCTACAAGGGGTATTTTCCGTAAACCAAGCCGCTCCTCGTCCGCCTGACCACCCATTTGTAATTCATTTTAGGAACTAGTTTCTGTGTCTGGGTGCTCTGAGAGTTGTGCAACTGGCTCCCGGTCAGGCCGAAGATCGACTTCTTCAGGATACACCGGGTCCTTCTTCTGTTGCCGGATCGCACTCGCGAGAAACTTTCGTGCGAAAAATTCCTCTCCGGGATCCTGCCGCGAGGAAAGATCGAATCTCCGCAAGCCTCGAAGCGGACCGTGGTCGAGCTCGCGTTCGAGACGCGACACAGGCTCTCTTGAAAATCCACGGGCACTCTATAGGTAACGAAGTCTCTGATAATCCTGCCGCGACTGGCCAAATTACAACGCGTCAACGTTGCCGTACAGGACACATAGAAAGGACTCACGCTTGGATCCCGGCGGTAGCGTAAGGACTCCGGCCTTCGTCCTTCTCGCATTTCGACGTGAGAGTCACGATCACAAAGAGAACGACACAGATGACGGAGAAGGCGATCAGGTCCGCGGTGAGGTTTCTGAAAGAGAGGCCGTGCAGCTTCGAGTCAGCGGCGTCGAAGTCTTCGTCGGCGTTGGACGGCCAGAAGAATTTGTACAGGATCAAATCCTGCGGATTTGCCAGAAGCTAACGATTTATTCGATTTGGTAAGAAGCTGCCGAGAGGGGAGGTTAATCGCGCGCGAGCCTACCCGTAAGTAGACAAATACTTGGCGGACTATCAGCTGCACGAGATAATAGAAGTTGCTCAGCTGGTCCATGGTCGATCGCCGTTGGATGATCGTTCGTCGAGTCGGCTATCAGCGGGTACGCTGGTGAATTTGTTAAGCCATCCTGCGAAGAAACGTCTCGCATCGATCTATCTGCTAACCGGAATTTGACAAAAGCTTCGCAGCCGAGTTCTCGGCGTTCGGCGTTTGTTTCGTCGAATCGACCGAAAATCCCCCGCGTCGGCCGGGCGGATCCACGGTCGAGGCGATTCAAAATGCATGGTAATTCTCGTCGGTAAGCAATCGTGCGAACGTTCTCCGAGCTACTGACGCTAATAAATACTTGAACTCTTTAATCGAGAACACTGTTTGCGTAGTGACGTAAGGGTGCCGCGATTAAGACGCAATTTTATGCAGTCTGCACGCTCCTTCGTATCACGGTGTTCCCGGAGCAGTTTTGCAACGCACCTGTACGGCTGATCGAGGGCCTTGAACGCTGCCTACCGGAGTTAACGATTATGGCTAATATTTTCACGTCCAGCCTTCGGGGATACATAATTTCCTCGGTCCACGATCGACGTGGCCGTGCGACAATGATCGGCGTATCGCTGGTTCGCCGCCAACAATGCAATCAGGCGACTTCGGGAATATCGTTTAATTACGTAGATTAATCGTCATCAGGAAAGAATCGTCGGGATTAATCCCTGATTGTCTCGTTGTCTGACGCAGTTCATCGCTGTGTCGTCGGTTGTCCGAATATGACAGATCGGTTAGTAACTGCGCGCTAGCGTAGAAGGGAGCGAGAGAACAAAAGATCCTAAACAATTTTTATCTATCGGATATTGACTCGCGTAAACTTTATTACTAAGAAACTGTACGCGCTAACCTGCCGCTCCGTTTTTTTGCTAATCCGCGGTATCAGTTGCGGGTTATTGCATATCGGAAGTCCTGACGACGCGGCGCGGCGGCAAACATGTGTCGCGCATCTGTTGTTTGACCCTGCGCTTCAAATTAGCGCGCGTCCATTGCTAACTCATTCCTCGAATCAGTCGAGATCCCGTCTTCCTAGACATTTCTCTATATCTTTACGATGTCGACCTATTCCGCGATGTCTGATTGCGAGAGAAGGATGCGGGATTACGATCCCTTATCAGGCTCTTTCTTCGCAGCCGTGTAATAACCGTTGGATCACGTCGTCTTTATTACTCTAAGTTCAATAGGATTTACCAGCGGCGCACTCGAGTCTGCCGTTCTTACTCGAATGAAAAGTTTTTTATCCTTCTTATCGATTCCGCGGAAACTAAACTTTTCCACGCGTGGCGTCTCTTTGAATCCGATCGAGTCAAAATTGGTCGTTGCTGTTAATTTAACCGGTGGGAAATTGCGTACCGAAGACGGCACCGGAAAACCAGAAAAAAATAATGAATGCCAAAAAGCGAGCAGTTCGTCCGACGCTATTGTCTGTCCGCAAACTGTTGCCGTTTCACGATCCGTACACGCGTACGAAGCTGTGCGTACGACTCCGGCAATTATCGGCACGTGTTGCAGCGTCGAGCGTTACCTGCACGCCGAGTCGAGCGGGCCGCAGCCTGCAGAAGCGGAGATGAAATTCGAAGTACGCCGGAGACTGTTCAGCCTGCTTGTCGTATCTAATCAGCGCGCCAGCTAATGGCTTCATTTTACGGATCTCGGTGCTAGTAACAGCTTGTTGGTCGGACTCTCTCGGACAGGAGGAAGGTCCATTCGTCGAGACCGTCCTCGGAACCATCGGACTCGTCCGGATCCATCGAATTTCGCGATTCTTCTCGTCGAACGACTTCGTCTTCTGTCCGAGTAACGAGTCCGAGTTGGCCTGTCGAACGGACATCTTCCTGTGATGACTTCGTCCTCCGTTGCCGATCGCGTCCTTCCCGTGGAAAGGATATTCTTCGCGGAGTGCGGCTCCGCCGATCAACCGAAATAGTCGAGCGAGAACAAGTGACCAAAGGATTGTCGCGCGGTTCTTCCTGCAAAATGGCCAAGCTGGATAACGGAGTTTTTGTGAGGACCCTTCGACTCGTGCTCGAAATACTCGACGATACGGTGATCGTGTTAACGAACCGGTATATTTCCAGACGCAGAACGGCTTCGCGAACGAAGCTTTCGAGATGGAGAGTGTTCCCGTTGGACAGAAGGGGAATACTTCCAAGAGTACGGAGAAATCGGAACAGTCGCTGGAAACGGCGGAATGTAAAAATACGACAACCGTGAGTAACACGGTTGATTAAGGACAAAGGACCGTTAATTTTTTGGCCGAGAAATGGTCACATTTGTAAATAATAACGACGAATAATCGCTTGACCAACGTTTCCCCTTCGCAGAGAGCGGAATGGGGCGGTGGCTTAGAATTTCTAATGGCCTGCATCGCCACTTCCGTCGGCCTAGGAAACATTTGGCGGTTTCCGGTCACCGCGTACGAGAACGGCGGCGGCGCGTTTTTGATTCCTTACATCATCGTTTTGATATTCGTTGGGAAACCGTTCTACTATTTGGAGGCTCTTCTAGGCCAGTTCACGAACCAGTCCTGCGCGAAGACATGGGCCTTGTGTCCTGCGATGAAAGGTAATGCCAACGAAGGACCGCGATCGCTCGATCTTCCACGCTGACGATGCGACGCGACGTGACGCGGTGATATCGTTTCAGGGCTGGGATACGGCCAAGGGTTTGCAGCGATGTGTGTAGTCTCGTACTACTGCTCTCTAATGGCCCTCACGTTGTTCTACCTGGTGACTAGCTTTCAATCCGAACTGCCTTGGTCCTACTGCCGAGAAGAATGGAAGGGCCACTGCGTGGACGCGGTCTCGGATAATGAGAACCAGAGCACGGCCGCCGTTGCCAACGGAACCCTGCAGAGTTCCGCGGAATTGTACTTCCGGTTGGTCCAGTTCCTCTACTTTCCGAAAAAAAGTATTTCGTTGGCTTGGTTTATAAATGGTTGTACTTTTCAGGAAAATCGTTCTGAACGAATACGATTCGATCGAGAACGGGATCGGCACTCCTTCCTGGCAGCTGACCATCTGCCTGTTCTTCAGCTGGGCCGCGGTGTTCTTCGTGCTGTTCAGGGGAATAAAGAGCACAGGCAAGGCGGCTTATTTCCTAGCGCTTTTCCCGTACGTGGTGATGATCGCGTTGCTGATCAGAGCGGTAACGTTGGAGGGTGCCGTCGACGGTATTCTCTTTCTGGTCACTCCCCAATGGGAGAAACTGTGGCAGCCGACCGTCTGGTACGCCGCCATCACTCAGTGCTTCTTCTCGCTGTCGGTCTGCTTCGGCCCTATCATCACCTTCTCGTCGTACAACAATTTCCATCACAGCATCAGCAGGTGAGCTCTCCGCGCGGCATTGTATATTTCGAGTTCGAGCAGTACCGAAAACGAGACTCGCATTTCAGGGACGTGATGATAGTGACGACTCTGGACACGTTCACGAGCCTGATAGCCGGTTGCACGATATTCGGGATCCTCGGGAATCTGTCGCACGAGATGGGCACCAAGGACGTGTCAAAAGTGGTCCGCGGTGGTGCCGGTCTCGCGTTCATTTCTTATCCGGACGCTTTGGCTCGATTCAGGGTTGTCCCGCAGCTGTTCGCCGTTCTCTTCTTCGTGATGATGTTCGTGCTCGGAGTCGGTAGCGCGGTGGCCCTCTGCGGCGCCGTCTTCGCCATCCTCTGCGACCACTTCCCCAAAGTA
This sequence comes from Lasioglossum leucozonium, assembly GCA_028454225.1. Classification (NCBI taxonomy): domain Eukaryota; kingdom Metazoa; phylum Arthropoda; class Insecta; order Hymenoptera; family Halictidae; genus Lasioglossum; species Lasioglossum leucozonium. Next base: position 4,108,026 of record CM052220.1, on the reverse strand, counting down.
GCTCACTGGAAGCTGGTGCTCGTGGTTTCCGTCGTAGGATTTGGCATCAGTATCGTCTACGTCACTCCTGTAAGCGACTCTTTTCCGTATTCGCGAACAAATTATTAAAAAATTGTTGTTACGCGGAGCACCGTTATCGTTGAAGGGTGGTCAATGGTTTGTCACGTTGGTCGACTACTACGGTGGTACCTTCGTCGCCATAACCGTCGGAGTGCTGGAGATGGTCACCGTCTTTTGGATCTACGGAGTGTCGAGGTTCGTGAACGACGTCGACTTCATGGTGGGCCGAAGACCGTCGTGGTACTGGAGGCTCTGCTGGACATTCGTCACGCCGACTCTTATGATCGTTATCCTAATTTACACGATCGTCACTTACGTGCCGCCCACCTACAACGGCGTACCGTTCCCCGATTACGCTTACGGTCGGTATAACGCAAATTTTAACCGACATACGGCGTGTTCCGCCATTCCGGGGCCATTTCTCTGAAAATCGAATCGAACCGCTCTCGTATCATACAGGTATCGGCTGGTCCCTGTTTGCCCTGGGAGTCCTCTCGATCGTAGGATTCGCGTCTCAGAAACTGATACAGAACCGGTCGTCGTCGCCGATCAAAGTGAGTCGTTTTCGCGAACGATCCAACGGCCGTTCGATGCTATTATTTTTTGTAACATTTCTCTCTGTTTCGTAGACCGTCAAAGCGGCGTTTCGACCGTGCGAGGAGAAATGGGGTCCGAGAGATCCGAAAACGCGCTTGGAATGGAAAGAGTTCATAGCCGAGAACAACTTCAAGTGTCAGGGTGGCTTCGTCGAGACTTTCCTAAAGTGACATTAAACAAAATCAGTCATCGTCGAATTAAATGTACATATAGGATATGAATTATTGAACTTGAGATACGTTCGTCACCCTCCTTGATCTCCTTGCCGACGTCCGCTCTTGTTCGTGGAAACCGTCGAGCTCAAGTCAATCGATAGAAAGTTGCTCTTAATTGTCGCCGCGATGGTTACGCTCGAAAGCGTTCGTGCGTCGAACATTCGGGAAAAAAAACGCGTCCGCAAGGAAAACGAGTGTACGCATACTTTCGAGATGAACTGTAAAGAATTTCGCTCGACAGAATTAATTCTCGCGATTCTAATCTGAAACCCGTTGACCGTGTAGATCCGTTTCGTCTTACTGGTCGCGGATCGTTCGTCGTGATCGGTTTGCAAAACAATCTGTGCAGTTTATAGAACAACCGATACACCCTCACTGTACGTATAATCCATCTTGGAGTAAGTCGCGCAGCACCGCGCATATAGTTTTCACGGCGAGACCCCAATGCCGAATTCGTGCAAGCCGAACGCGAACACGTGCGCGACACGTTTGTTCTTAGATAAGGGATAACACCAAGAAGACGGATTGCGAAGGAAATTTGATAAGTGAAATCCGTTAATGCAAAAATGAAAATATACATATAGCAGTGCTACTCGCTCGTTCCCATTATTTCTCCCGACGTACAGTTCATGCAGGTGAATAAAAGTCGGCAATCAGTCTTCCAAAGGCTGTTGCCTCGAAGAGACCGCGGCGCAGCACACTGAATTAGAAACGGAGCGGAGCGGAGGTGCGATCGTATGTGTGCAAGTGATTATGAACTGTCGCAAGGTTCGTATCGTTCGCGCGTACTCGTGCGGTTATGCAATTGCAAATTAAACAAATTCCTTATATAAAGTAACGACGGCGATTCGTCAAACTTTACGACGATTTTGACAACGATAGACGAGAAAGAGATTCGAGGCAGGAGAATATTTTCGACAATTAATCGTGAGACTCTGCTGCAAATTACGACGCGACCCGACGGTAGTTTCGTTCTCTTAATCCTCTTTCTCTGTTGCCAGGAACGCGAAAACTCGGCAAACAGTGCTAGCTAGAACGCGTAAATCATCCGTTGCCTTGTCGTAAACGTCGTACATCTTCTTCGAGAGGCTAATCTATATTGCAGTTGTAAACGTATATCGCGAAGCCTTCTTTCCGTTATCTGATGAACAATGTAATTTTACTTCGCAACAATTTACGTATAAACAATGCTTCCCGTTCACACCGTTTTTTTCCCCCGAGAATACGATTCGAAACGGATTCAATATCTCGCGGTAATCACACTTTAATGACGGCTTACTCGCGACGCTTCGCAAATCGAGAGAAAATATTCGTTGATTCTGTACCCGGCTTACGTAAACACCGCGATAATTACAGAAACGGCATCCCGCGAAATTGTCAGATAATACGGGAAGATAATCGAGCCGTGCAAGCAAATAGATAATAGAAATAGTGTATAGTAAAATTGTTAATTTTTCGTTCCTAGAATGACTTGGCGTGCGACGAGGACGTGCCGGGTTCCTATAGGCTGTCCGTGATATCGGGATATGAGAAACAGCCGGAAGATCGAACGGTCTGTGTCGCAACGTTGCAATGGGTTTCTATGCAATTATTAATGGAAAAAATATTTAGAGAATGTCTAAAAAAGTTTGTGCTATTTTCAGTCGGCGTCGGAACCGGCTGCGCCAATTCCAAACGCGGGACTGGACGGTCGGGCGCAATGGGGTAACAAAATGGAGTTCCTGATGTCCTGCGTGGCGTTCTCCGTTGGTTTGGGCAACGTCTGGAGATTTCCCAACACTGCCTACGAAAACGGAGGTGGCGCGTTCCTCGTGCCCTACATCATCGTGCTGATCCTGATCGGCAAGCCGGTCTACTACATGGAGATGATCCTAGGACAGTTCACCAGCAGATCCTGCGTCGAAATCTGGTCTCTGTCGCCTGCCTTCAAAGGTAGTCACGACGCATACCGACGAACATTATGCTAACGTAACATACCACAAACGCTTCCCGGAAATTCAAAAAATTATGAAATTTTAAGATATGTAGCATACAATGTATTACGCGATTTTTCAATCGGTGGCATCGGAAATTCCTACAAGAGATAGGAAAAAAGTTGTTCCCTTGAATGCGGACTATGTGATACATTTTTCAATTATTTGTACAATTAGAAAAAAGGAATCGAATTTGGATATGACAAGGATACGGGAGAAAGGTGTATATGTATTTTTTGTTTCAGGAATTGGTTACGGCGTGGCCGTGTCGGTTTTCTCGGTTGTTACTTACTATTGTTCCCTGATGGCGTTGACGTTGTACTACCTGCTGGCCAGCTTTCAGTCGGTCCTTCCGTGGGCTTTCTGCCGAGAGGAATGGGGCGACGAGTGTTTCGACAGCACGTCGGCCACCGGCGACGCGATCGTAGTCAACAGAAGTAGTTCGGCCGATTTGTACTTCCGGTAAGTATACGAGGAACGCTAGAAGCACCAACGAGTAGACAAAGTTGGTTTATTCTCCAGGAAGATCGTTCTGAACGAAGCAGGGATAGAAGAGGGTCTCGGGCAGCCCTCTTGGCAATTGGTCCTCGCCCTGTTGTTCAGCTGGCTGTGCGTGTTCCTGGTCCTCCGCAACGGCGTGAAGAGCAGCGGCAAGGTCGCCTACTTCCTCGCCATTTTCCCATACGTGATCATGATCGCGCTGCTGGTGAGAGCGGTTACTCTCGAAGGGGCTGTCACCGGCATCGTATTCTTGTTCAAGCCAACCTGGAGCAAGATCCTCGATCCCGCGGTCTGGTACGCTGCCGTCACTCAGTCGTTCTTCTCCCTGGGCGTCTGCTTCGGCGCTGTTACCATGTACTCTTCCTACAATCGGTTCGACCATAACGTCTCGAGGTAATCGATCGCACCGTACAAATTTCCATGCCTTTCATTCATCGTTCGCTCTGCGTTACTCGCAGAGATTGCACGGTGGTGACGACGATGGACTTGGCCACCAGTCTCATAGCTGGGACAACGATCTTCGGAATTCTGGGAAACCTGGCAAGCGAGCTGGGCAAAGACGACGTGGCCACCGTGGTACGTGCCGGCACCGGCCTCGCTTTCATTTCCTATCCGGAAGCGCTGGCAAAGTTCACCGTGGTCCCACAACTGTTCGCCGTGCTGTTCTTCCTGATGCTGTTCGTTCTCGGAATCGGGACCACGGTGGCGTTCACCAGCGTCATCAGCAGCATCGTGAAAGACAGGTTCCCCAGATTTCAAGACTGGAAGGTCACCGCGGCCGTGTCGCTCGGCGGCTTCCTGATCGGCATCATTTATTGCACGAGGGTCAGTTCACGCTCTATCAGTCTAATTGTTCTAAAAGTTCAAGGAACTGGCTCGATCACCTGAAAACAATGTATTCTATAATGTTCTATTGAACTTGCAGGGAGGACAGTCCATTCTGAACCTAGTCGACTATTTCGGTGGGACGTTCATCATCGTGTTTCTCGCCTCTTTCGAGTTGATCGCGATCTCCTGGGTGTACGGTAAATCGCAGGTGTTTTACTCGTTATCTCGTCACCGAGTGATCTTACCGAACGTTCTCTCTGTCCAGGTGTAGATAACTTTTTGGACGACGTGGAATTCATGGTAGGCAGTCGACCGCCCTTCTATTGGAGACTTTGTTGGGGTTTTATCACTCCGTTGTCGCTCTTCTCGATTCTAATTTATTTCCTGCTCGAGCTGACGCCTCTCAAGTACAACGACGAATATTATACGACTTCTGCCTACGGTAGGAAGACACGCTCAAGCAAAATTTTATTCATTACATACATATTGTATCGATATCTTTCATCGATATCTTTCTATCGTTTCAGTGGCTGGATGGATACTTTTGGGACTGGGAGTGGTTCAGCTTCCCCTGTGGATCGTCATCACCAACATTCGGAACAGAGGCAAACCTTGTTTGGACGTAAGTGACATAGAGGATAGAGCGACAGGGAACAGTATTCTTCATATATTTTCACTCGCATACACTTTCAGATTCTGAAACCGAGCCCCGATTGGGGTCCCAAAGATCCGGTCAAGTACAAACAATGGATAGAGTTTAAGAATGCGAAGAGGATATCGCGGATGAATTTGAGTAAAAAAAAGTCCGAGAATTCTGAGAGCGGTGTTCGGCGGAGACTAGAAATAAGACAGCTTTGCGTTAGACGCGCGGTCGGCCATCGGAGATCCTGTTTTCGTTTCGACTACCGAGAATGACAAGATCTCCGGCGATTCTCTACGTATTATGTATCAGACTCGAGTCTGAAATTCGGTTACTGTGATTCTTATCGTCCGTTTGTGCAGCGATCGCGTAGATCAGACACTACCGATACCTTAGACTTAGATGATCGATCGTTTTGCGCAATTATGGACTACTTAATTTTGCAGCGCGCGGGCGTGTTATCAACGGAAGTAGGTGATTTGTGACCAATTAAAAGAGCTTAGATTCCCCCCTAGAAGGTTTTCTGTCGACGATGGCCTGTAATCGCATATTTACTTCGGTTTCATGCGGAACATAACATAAATCAGCTGAAGCCACCCGGGCTGCGTCCTGAGACGCTTCTCCTTCTCTTTCTCTTCTCTGAGGAGTAGCCAGGCTTTCTTGTACTTGATCCCTCTCGGTCCCCATCCCGAAGTCGACCCGAAAGACGCTTTCAGATTCTGAAACGAAACGAGACGCGCGATACTAACATTTTTCAAAGTGTAAAAATTGATATTTTTATTTTATCCGTATTTTATATTCCGATATGCAGTTCTCGCACACAAATATTCAAAAATATGGATAAACATTTGGCTGAAAAAAATCATCAAAAATGTGTATTTTCCAAATGTATCTTTTAAATAAATCAAGATATCCAGAATCTGGTTGCGCGACTGGATTCCTTGCTAAAAAATACATAACTTCACCGAGCGAACCAAAATAGTACCTGCAGGAACGGTAACCGCCTGTTCTTCACGAGCTGCACCAAGACCCAGATCGGTATTTGGGAAACGCTGAAGCACAGTATCACGGCTCCGGCCGCGTGAGCCGACGCCGGAAACGGTTTACCGCCGTACGTCAAGGGACTCAGGGTAGCGACGGTGTAAAGGAAGATCCCGATCAGAATCAAAGGTGTCACCAGGAACCAACAGACTCTCCAATAGCTACTCGTTTCCTTGTCGAGCATGAAATTGAGATCGTTTATGAAGTTCTCCAGACCTGCGGCGAAAGCTTCGATCTTATAAACAACCTTTTTTAACGTTGCAGAGACGTCGGCTCGGCGGAACCATACGAACCGTATATCCACATGAGCCCGGTGATCTCGAAGGACGCAAGGATGAACACGACGAACGAGGTGCCGTAGTAATCGACCAACGTCAACAAGAATTGTCCACCCTGTCAAGAGTGAAGATTAGCGTGTCGACTACATCGTCGGATTAATTTTAATTTTAATTGTTTACTCCGATTATCGAATCGCAAAATTGACATTGAACAGTGCTATCGTTGTTTAATTATCTCATTTCCGTTTGAGTGGTACACGCAACCGTGTGGTTCATTCTGTTAATCGCGATCAAATTGTCTCGATTGGTAAGTCGTATAAACAATTAAGTAGATTTCAACGATACTTTAAATCAATCTGGCGATTGTCCGAACACGACGATAACGCGTACGGATAAGTGCCTAAAATCTAATCTCCCGTGACGAAACTTTTACGTCTGTCGACAGAGCAACTCCGATCGAGAAAAAACGAAACGTAGAAAATCGCGTTCGCTTACCGGTGTCACGTAAACCGTGCTGACGGCGAATCCCATCAGACACACCGGAAGTACGATCTTCCAGATCTCAACGTTCGGTAGCTTCTCGTTCAACGCTGTGACCAGGCCGGACACCATTCCTACGATACTGCCGACACCCAAAACGAACATCATCACGAAGAACAGAACCGCGAACAGCTGCGGAAAATCGATTCAAACTTGCATCGACGTTTCAATGTTGCAGGGACAGCGTGGGCTGTTCGCTATTTTACCTGCGGCACGACAGTGAACTTAGCGATGGCATCGGGATAGGAGATGAACGCCAGACTAGCGCCGGACTTGACTACTTTCTCGATTTCGGTGATGTTCATTTCGTGGGCGAGGTTCCCCAGAATCCCAAAGATCGTGCAGCCTGCTATCAGACTGGTCACCGTGTCGAGAGTGGTCACGATCATCGCGTCCCTGAAGAACGTATCTCGAGATTATCCGAACCTTGGTGAGAGCGATCGAAGGAGCTACTCTGCTCGTTACCTGTATATGTTGTGCTTGAAATCGTTGTGCGCCGAATAGGTGATGATGCTACCGAAGCAGACAGAGAGCGAGAAGAAGCACTGAGTAACGGCGGCGTACCAAACGTTGGGCTGCAGAAGTTTCGACCATTTCGGCGTGATAAAGTACAGGATTCCTGTTACAGCCCCCTCGAGAGTCACCGCCCTGATCAGGAGGCTGATCAGGATGATGTACGGGAAAATGGCGAGGAAATAGGAGGCTTTCCCGGAGCTCTTCACACCCTGGAAAGTGACCAGGATCACCGAGATCCAGCTACCGAGGAGGCAGAGCGTCAATCTCCAGTCTGGCAAGCCTATACCGTCGTCGATATTGTCCTTCTCCTGGAGAACGACTTTCCTAAAACGGGCAAACGCGCGAATGAGGAGGAAAAGCCTCGTCGAACGATCGGCGACTCACGTGAAGTAGTATTCGGCCGAGCTTCTGTATTGCGCGTCGCTCGTCAACAGGTGGAACGCGTTCGTCTCTCCGAGCCCGTTGTCGAAGGTGGTCGCGCTGTCGTTCGAATTCTTACCAGAATCCACGCAGCTGTCCCATTCCGCTCTGCACTTCGACCAGGGCAGCTCGGCGGAGAAGGACGCGATCAGGAAGTACAGCGTCAGCGACATCAACGAGCTGTAATAGGTCATCAAGGCGACGGTGGAGCAAAACTGGGCCCAACCGACACCTGGAGCGATCGTCTTCGTTAATAATAGAAATAAGAGGAGATTCGGGAAATCGTTATCGTTACGAGGAGAGGACGTGCCGTACCGACTAGCGCGGGACACACGTTCCACACCCTGATGGACGACGACGAAGAGAACTGTCCGATGATCATCTCCAGGTAGTAGAAAGGCTTCCCGACGAGCAGCAGAACAATTATGTAAGGTATCAGGAAAACCCCGCCGCCGTTCTCGTACGCGGTGAACGGAAACCTCCAGATGTTCCCGAACCCGATGGACATGGCGATGCAGGACATCAGAAATTCGATGCTGTTGTTCCAGCTGCTTCCGACTTCCGGTTCCGACACAGCGTCCGAACGCTGCGAGACCGACTCCCTTTGTTTCCCGAAAGTCGTCTCGTTATCCGCCTCGTCCGCGACGAACGCCGCATTCCGGTGTCCATGACGAGCTCGATCGCCCTAACGAACGAACATCAAACGACGCGTGTTTCCGATCATTTTTTCTACTTTTTTTTTCATTCAAAAGCCAACACGCGTCACGGTATCCTGGCACTCGCAATCAAACGCTCCGCATTAGCCTTAAGCTCTTTATGTTCCCTGTGCCGATTCTTATCGCGTGAGTGAAATGTTGCTATCGCGGGTGTTCTCGTGGCAAAAATGTAATCGGGGTCGCGTATATCGCTTCCGTCATTGTTCGCGGTCCTATTAATTACACGTCGAATATTTCTGGCTCCATTGTTGCTCCCTGTACGCGAATACGCGCGTTAGACACCTAGTTTCGAATCACGCGGTGACAAACGCGAAGATTCACGGTCTAGTCGTTGTTTTCCCCCGATTTATATGCTTCCCGTTGCGATCAAAAAGGGGCCACCGAATAATCGATGACGTGTTCAGACGACATGCTCGAGACGACACGATCGTTATCACGGAGCAGTACTCACCATGACCGTCTCGATTCAGCGTTCGAACAGACAATGCACCGTCCGGCCAGAGGAAGCGAAACGATCCGCGGCGATGAGACCGAATCGTCGTGCGTCGAACGATCAACGAATCGGCCGACATCGCGTTCGCCGCCTCTTTATATGACGAAACGCGTGTCGATATCCACCCGTGCCCAACAGTCACGAATACTTAAAAAAAACCTTGGTGATAAGACGATTACGATCCCAACATTTAGATTATACTGCAATTCTGTGCACTCGATCTGATAAGAGACTCATCTAGCTCTCGTATACTGATATCGACGTTAGTGGCGGCGCGGCATAACAAAAGAACTCCACCAGCGATCCGATATTCCGGATATCTCTCTCGACGCGAATGATCGATATTTTTGGCCCGTTCGAATTCTTTCTTCGAGAAACACATCGGGATCGACGTATTTTTTCATTGCTAGAAGTTTTCTAGCTTCCGGCATAAATCCCGTTCTTTCCCCCGGAAAAATCGGAGTTTGCATAAAGATTCTAGCGATTTGGATCGAACGATAGAGAAAATGACAAAGTACGATATTACAGAGTACACACACACGTGTTATCAGTGTTGCGTGCAAGGGATACGGATTGATTAAAAATGAAGATGAATCATACGTGGATCCATAAATTGCGGTGAAGTTCGCGTTGTAACGCGAGCGTGGCGGTTCGATACTCCGCGGCGATTAACCTTGATCATGGAATTGGACGGAACTGAGAAAAGAAATGTCGGTGAGGAGGTAGAAAAGGCCGACGAAGATGTCACGGATCGTGAACCGGTCGAAGAATCTAAATTCAACGACCCGTGCAGAGTGAGGAAGGCGGAAGAGAGAGCGAAAGAAATTTCCGAGGTCGTGTTGTCGCCGCGCGAAGAAATTGGAAAATTCTTACGGGATAGATCGATCAGCGAGAGCCTTATCACGACATTGCTGAAAGTCGGTTTCACGGACGAATTTGTCAGGTGACCGACCGAAATTGCGTCGCATTTTTTTTAAAACGAAACCTGAAAACGTTCTCGTTTAGGCTTCTGAAGGCGATGGGTTTTACGGAAGAGGACGTCGCGGAGCTGGAACAGCTGTGGAGCATCGAAGCAAAGACTCGCGAGGCGACCGGTTCGATCGGATCTGCGCCTTCGTCCTCCGGCGATTATTTGTCTCCGGATGGAATTTATTTGAGACACGGCTTGAGCAAACCGCTGTCCTGTGCCCTTCGCGAAATCGTCGCGAAGAAACCCTCCGACCCGGTCGAGTACCTTGGTCACTGGCTGCTGAACTACAAGGTCGTCTCCGTCTTCCTGTCGCGTGGTTGCGTACGATCGCGATGAAATTCTGATTTCAGGTCTGCCAGGAGCGACGGAGAAGATTGAAGGAGCTCGAGCTGGAGCTGACGATCGAGCGAGCAAGACTTAAACCCAAAGTTATAATTTCTTGTTTTTATTTAAATGTACTCCAGGGTTCTAATGGTGTGCTTGTTTCAGGAAGAAGAGGACGCTGAATGCACCGCGGAAGAAGGATACGAAGAGGAAGAGGAATATTCGGGCGATTGGGACTATCCGGATCCCGAATGACTCGGAATGCGGGAAGAAATAACGATATATTATTTAATAAATAAACGCGTGAGTTTATTCGCTTAAATGCTTAACTGTGGCAGTCGGGCTGTCGATGTAGCTCCGAACTAACGACGCTATTCGTTGATTTGCCAATTAATACTGTGATCTACGATGCTCGCGGGAGTACTCCTTACAAGAACGGTGGACGTCGAGGAACTGTCTCGGCTGCGTCGATGGTTTCGTTCGACGACAGCGTTCATCGAATCGCCGTTCAGAGGCTCGTCAACTTTTCAATTACCCGCGCGTTGCTCCAGGACGTCCGTTCGTTTCCTTTGGGAGTACTCCCTTTCGGTCTACAAGCCGCTTGGTAGAAACAACAAAGGCGAGAAGTTAGAATTGCAAACGCACGCGAGCAGACATGCGGAATGCGACTCCGACGAGGCGAGCGTATCACGCGAGCCTATCCTCCGCGCAGAATATCACGTAAACGAACTGCTTGAATCTCGAGCATTGCCGCTTCTCCCGGAGTTTCCGCTTCGTCTCCTTGAACTCGCGCCACGAGGCCAGTTCTTTGGCGTTCTTGGGTCCCCAATCCGAGGCGGGCGTGAAAGCCGACGCGATCATCTGTGCGGAAAAATGAATCGTTAACACGTTTGTCCAACTCGCCGCGGACCGACGACATTCTAGAAACGTGTCTATCCAGACCCTCACCTCGGACAGTCCCGAATCTTTTTTGGATAGTATGACGTACACGAGCCAGAAAGGAACCTGTAGTGCTCCGAAGGCGCAGATAGTCCAGCCAGCAGCTGCAATTCAAATTTGAAAACAATACGAATCGTGAATATGACGTAGAAATTATTATTACGCGTACCGTGCGCGCTCTCGGGATAGGAGATGCCGGTGTGGGTGATGGGCGTCAAATTGATCAACGAGTAAACCAGGACCACAGCCAGCAAAATGGGAGTAATAACGGCCCAGCAGAGTCTCCAGTACGCGGACGGTCTCCTCTTCAGCATGTACTCGACGTCGTCCACGTAATTCTCCAGCCCGTACACCCAGAAGATTCCAGTGATCTCCAGAGTGGCTAAGATAAGCACGATGAAAGTGCCGCCGTAGTAATCGACCAGTTCCAACACGAATTGTCCGCCCTGTTTAAGGTGAAACCGGTTAAATGTGTCGTCCGTAACAACGCGAATTCTAATCGCCGCTCGCGTCCTACTTACAGGTGTACAGTAAACGGTGCCGACGGAGAACCCGAAGACCACCGTGCCGAGTATTATGTAAAAGTACTTCCAGTGTGGAAATTGATCGCTGATAATGGTGATGATGGCTCCCGCCATGGCGATGGCGCTTCCGATGCCGAGGACGAACAGCATCAGGAAGAACAACACCGAAAACAACTGCGAACAGGTAATGAAACCTCCATGTAGTTCGTTCGTTCCGACCAGTTCCGGATCTGGATTACCTCGGCGCGTCGTTCGAGCCAGATCCTTCAATACCTTAATGTATTCCGACCACTTGAATACCTTGAATTACATTGCTCGAGGAGACTAGCGGTAAGAATGAAACACCGTCATACCGTACCGTTTGAGCATGATCATTTGTTTTTCAATTTCCAGGAAATCCTGCGAGGTCGTCCTGTAAACGGTTCGCCCACTCTACTTACTGGCTAGACTAGACAGAAATTTGCGTCTCACCTGAGGTAGAACGGTGAACTTTGCGATAGCATCCGGATAGGAGACAAAGGCGAGGCCGGTTCCGCCTTTAACGACGTTTGCAATGTCTTCCGTGCCGAGTTCGTGGGCCAGGTTGCCCAATATACCGAAAATCGTGAATCCCGCGATCAGGCTGGTGAACGTGTCCAGCGTGGTCACCACGATCACGTCTCTGAAACGGTAGAGCGGTCATTGAAACCGTTGCTATACAGGACTATGGCCAGTGCCGGATTAGCCATATAGCGGAAGTAGCAAATGCTACGAGCCCCGCGTATATTTGTTCGCGTTAAATCGAGAATATTATCGAAAGATATCGTACAAAACCAAGGGCCTCGTGGTAACATTTCCCAAAGGCCCCGCGTTGGATTAATCCGGCACTAGCTGTGGCAACACGAAATCGTAACCTGTATATGTTGTGCCTGAAGTCGTTGTAGGAGGAGTACATGACCACGCCGCCGAAGCAGACCGAGAGCGAAAAGAAGCACTGGGTGACGGCAGCGAACCAGACCTTCGCCTCGAATAATTTCGACCAGTTCGGCTTAATGAAGAAGACGATTCCGTTCATGGCTCCCTCCAGAGTGACCGCTCTTATCAGCAAGCTGATCATGATCACGTAAGGGAAAATAGCGAGGAAGTAGGCCGCTTTTCCGGAACTGTGCACCCCGCGGGCCAGTACACCGAATATACAGAGCCACGAGATCAGCAGACAGATCGTCAGCTTCCAATCCGGCAGTCCGATACCGTCGTCGATGTTCGACTTCTCCATCAATATTGTTTTCCTGGTGGTAAGGGATTCTGTATTGCGGAGGATTCTCCTCTGGGGAATTCCGAGCGAAAGTAAGCGGCGATTCAGTCTTACTGAAAGTAAAATTCGGCCGAGCTGGTCATGTTCGCGTGGTTCCGTTTCGTCGAGTTGTAGGTGCCCCCGGAGTCGACGCAATAGTCGCCCCACTCTTCGAGGCACGTGGACCAAGGAAGCACCGACTGGAAGCTCGAGAACAAGTACAGAAGGGTCACGGACATCAACGAGCAGTAGTAGGTGCCTACGCTTAGCATGGAGAACATCTGGGCCCAGCCAACCCCACGGAATCCTGGCACTGCGAATCGATCGAAGTAGGTAATCTTTATCCGATTGATCGCGACAAACGTTCCGACGCGTCGGTCATTCGAAACAGGTTCCGCGGAGTCCGGAGTAAAACCAATTGCGCACCTGCCGCCCACATCTTGACCGAGGATCTGCTGCAGAACTGGCCCATGATCATCTCCAGATAATAGAACGGTTTGCCGACGACGAACAGAACGATGATGTATGGAATCAGGAAAACTCCGCCCCCGTTCTCGTAGGCGGTGAACGGGAACCTCCAAACGTTGCCCAGGCCGATCGACATCGCGATGCAAGACATCAAGAACTCCACGCCGTTGCCCCAAGTTGCTCTCTGCTTCTCGTTCTCCGCGATAATCTTCGTCGCGATAATTTTACGTATCGTTAATTCGTCGTTAATCGCGCGGCAACTTATACTAACGCCGCGCCGGGAGCTCGTTAATCGGCACAGTCTCTGCGATCGATGCGAAATCGAGCTCCCGATCGTTCACGGACCTACCATTTCTTCCGGGACCGATAACGAGAGCGGTAACTTCCGATCATCCTGCACCCCGTATCCATGGATCTGAAGAACATCGAGAGATTGATTTGCGATCGCGCGACGTCCACGCGTTTCGTCGAGCGATATACTACTCGGGCCGAATCGCGACTTACCTTCTCCGTGACGACACTCGCGATCGGTTTCTGTAGGTTCGCGGTGGCGAGGCCATCGTCTCCCACGAACGCTGCGTTTTCTCTACCGTGCTGAAACCAACGAATTTCGCAGACCGCGATGAGCTTTCTCGACAGGTCCGCGACAGATGAAGCAACGCGTAACTTTTACCCGCGTAACGCGGATCGTTAGGGCTTCGGCGAGTGTCCTTGGACGCAGCGCCGCCGTGCCAAGAACGAGAGTGCGGAGAAATTAGTCATTTCGCGTCACGGTTCGTTCACGCTAGATAATTAAGCGCTAGAGAAATAATTTATGACGGATGGCTGGACGAACTGATGAGCACGCACGAGAACCTCTCGACTCTACGCTCATCCTTCGTCCGACTATCGACCGGCGATGCATTGTCTCGCGTGCCGATGTTTTGGCATACTTCGATCGTTGCACCCGCTACGCTCGGAAATCGTTCGCGACATTCCTAACATTTCGATCGACCGGAAACGCGATCTAACGTTGCAAAGATCGCTGGCTATCGAATTCCAAAAAAAAGAAAAAAAAACTCTAGCTTAGTCTGTATCGAGCTAGTGCACCGATCCGATTTCTAACCGTTGCATCAGTCCGCGCCGAAGAAAGGATCGGCCTTCGCGAGTAGCCGAGTGCGATTACTTCGCAATTAGTCGATCGAATCGCGGATCGGTTTCTAAACTTCGTTGTTTCGTTCCGGATAATACCGATGTCGGCAGGAACTCGACGGGATTCCTCGAATACGTTCTACAAGGATTCGTCTACGACAGCATCTAACGCGCTACTGTGATTATTACTTGATCGTTGCGCAAACGAAGCCGGTTCGACCACTCTTCGGTGATTCTACAGTTTACGATATCGTGCGTCGATAGACCCAGTAATGTAATACTCGGCGCGTGTGGCGGTCCACGGGACTCTTGGCGATCGAGAGACCATTGACAATTTCCGGTTATTAGCGGTTGTCGAACGAGCGTTTCCTTTGTTTTTTCTTTTTTATCGTCGACGGTAAATTCTGCCCGCTTCTCTCCTCTCCTCTCCTAGTCACGCAACCGTCGACTCGCGGTCCGTTTATCCCGAAACGAGAAGAAAATCACGGGGAACTCGTTCGAACGACGGAAGAAAGCAACAATGAGACTTTCACGACTCGTTTATCCGGATTTTTATTTTCGCGGGCCCGATTGCGTCACGACGAAAGCGATTGTTCGATGTCCCCGCTTTCTCGATTACCAGGGGCATATCGCCACCGACGCTGCCACCGACTCTTCGGAGTCGCGAACAAGCGTGGAAAAATGTAAATTTGCGGTTACCGCAAAACGTTAGGTCTGGGTCAGGATTTATATAACCGATCTCGCAACGAAGCCGAAGAATCGGACGGCGCAACGTCGTCCCGAGCGTCCGCGCCGCAGACCCGTCGATCCGATCACGCGAGCACGCTGTATCGGCCGTAAGCGTGTAATTGAGAAGCGGTAGCAAAAACTTGGAAACTAAGTGGATCGAATTTGATCGAGGAAGAGACCGCCTTGACCGTCGATATCGGGGAGAACTGGTTCCGGATAGATTTAGTTCTGGGTTAGATCGGACGTACGAAATGTTACAATCTCGGAGCGATAGGCGTTCGAACGCTGTCGTTAATAGTCGCTGCCGTGTTACGTTCGAGGAAAGTCGGCATTGAAGGCATGACGTAGTCGCGCGTTCAAATCACCTCGCGATCGCAAATTATCGGCCAGGTTCCCTCACGCGAGCTTATGAAACGCATTCCCCGCAACTTTCCTTGTCTTTTGCATGCCGCACGAATCGTGCAGCTCTACCCGAGACATTTTCAAGGAAAGATCGAAACGAAAGCGTCGGTTTCTAATCGATGTAGGGCATTGCCTCGAAAAACGGACCACACGCGTTCACCTAAGTGGCACTTCTCGATCGTTATCGCCGCTATCGCCGGACAATCCGTCTACGCGAGATTAGAGGTAACGGGTGAAAGTGTCCGAACGTAATCGAAACCGGCAGCGCGTCCGAAAATCTAGAGAGCGCGGTCCGAGAGCCGAGGAGAGATCTTGAATGAAAACTGTTATACCTGTCGCATCTCGATCGAACGAACGGGGCCTGGAGACGTGGAGGCCGGCTATCCGATCGGGAGGAAGTGTTTCGTCGATGTGGGACGCGCGGAGAGTCTCGATCTTCGGATCGTGCAACATCTATGGCACCTGTTGCGACAGCCGTGGTACCTTCGCGAGGACCAAACAACCACTGCGGTCGCGTTCGTGATCACCGCGCGTTTGTCCGCTGGTAGTCGGCCTGTACGCTTGTCCGCTTCTCCACTTGTCACCAAAGTGATCGAAGGTAGGGATCGCTCGGCACGGGACCTAGTAAACTCGATCGAGAAGGGGGAACATCGTGCTCTCCCCCCCATGGATTTCTGCAACTCCAACGCCGAAATTACGACACCAGCTCGCCTCAATTACCGGTACGACAGCACTCGGCCACGATCCCCGTGCGCGTTACACAGTTTTCGCGTTTCCTTGCCAAAAGCGTCTGTCCTATGCTGTATTCGTTCGCCGGTGAGACGGCTCGAGGAATTTTATCGATGCCCAAGATAGCGGTTCGCCGCCTAAGCGCGTAACGTTGTCGCGGCCTTACGCACAATTTTTTTTTTTTCTAATTGTGACGCGACGCCGGCCGGCTTGTATCATCGGGAAATTATTCAGGATAATAGATAATGGGATTCCATGCGGCTCGTCAATAGTTTTATTGCATGATAATAGAAACGTTGTTTTGTTGGCTTTCGAGGTCGCCGTTCCAGCATACATCAGCCTTGACCATCCACTTGTCTACCCAGTTTGTTTCTACTCGAAACAATTGTTGCGAGCAGGATGTATTATAGCTCGCTACGGGATACCTAATCGCTGAAAATGCATCGTTGGGATCGTGGCGTGATCTAGGATCAGGATATTTCCGATCCGAACGGGTAGCTATGACGAACAATGGTCGTGGAAATTCCGTATGTGTCACGAATGCTGAATATTTCCGACGCAACTAGTTCGAGCGAGCGAGTGAACGTTCGTTCAAGGATTCCCCGTGAAAAACTGGTTAAGTCGGTTTCCCAGCGATCCCTTCCAGCTCAATTAAATAAAAACTTCTTTTTCGTTTACGAATTACAAATTCGAAATCATAGGGGGGCTCTCAAAGTTGCGTCAGAAACGACTAGTGGACGATCGAGAAGATCAACCTCGAAAGTAAAATGTGTTTCTTTGATCTGAACATGCGGGGCTGTCTCAACTATTTTACAATGGCAGAACCCAAAACAAACCCAGCCCAGTAACTGACCATTGACTGACCAGTGACTGACCACTCACTGACCAACGACTCACCAGTGACTGAACACTCACTGACCAACGACTGACCAGTGACTGACCAATCACTGACCACTCACTGACCAGTGACTGACCACTCATTGACCACTCACTGACCAGCAACTGACCAGTGACTGACCACTCACTGACCACTCACTGACCAGTGACTGACCACTCACTGACCACTCACTGACCAGTGATGACCACTGATTGCCCACTCACTGACCAGTGACTGACCACTCACTGACCACTCACTGACCAGTTACTGACCACTCACTGACCAATGACTGACCACTCACTGCCCAGCGACTGACCACTCACTGACCACTCACTGACCAGTGACTGACCAGCGACTGACCAGTAACTGACCACACACTAACCAGTGACTGACCAGTGACTGACCACTCACTGACCACTCACTGACCAGCGACTGACCACTCACTGACCACTCACTGACCACTCACTGACCAGCGACTGACCAGTAACTGACCACTCACTGACCAGTGACTGACCAGCGACTGACCACTCACTGACCAGCGACTGACCACTCACTGACCAGCGACTGACCACTCACTGACCAACGACTGACCACTCACTGACCAACGACTAACCAGTGACTGACCAGTGACTGACCAGTGACTGACCAGTGACTGACCAGTGACTGACCAGCGACTGACCAGCGACTCACCAGTGACTGACCACTCACTGACCAGTGACTGACCACTCACTGACCAGCGACTGACCACTCACTGACCAGCGACTGACCACTCACTGACCACTCACTGATCACTCACTGACCACTCACTGATCACTCACTGACCACTCACTGACCACTCACTGACCACTCACTGACCAGTGACTGACCAGCGACTGACCAGTAACTGACCACTCACTGACCAGTGACTGACCAGCGACTGACCACTCACTGACCAGCGACTGACCACTCACTGACCAACGACTGACCACTCACTGACCAACGACTAACTAGTGACTGACCACTCACTGACCAGTGACTGACCAGTGACTGACCAGTGACTGACCAGTGACTGACCAGCGACTCACCAGTGACTGACCACTCACTGACCAGTGACTGACCACTCACTGACCACTCACTGACCACTCACTGACCAGTGGCTGACCAGCGACTGACCAGCGACTGACCACTCACTGACCACTCACTGACCAGTGACTGACCACTCACTGACCACTCACTGACCACTCACTGACCACTCACTGACCACTCATT